>CM038677.1:9178925-9652844 GCA_021605205.1 Aegilops longissima
TATAAAAAACATGTTGGGGCGCTACCCGGTGGGCCTGCCAGACCTTGGGTATGCAAATACATGCCCATTAGGTCCAGCAGGCTCACAGGGCAGCGCGCCCTAATTAGGCCCAGAAGCCTGCTATATAGAGGAGTTCGAAAGGGCAGCCGCGGCTGGGTTTATAAAACAATGCGGCTGCCCTTCGCTCGGCGAGGTGGGACTAAACGTAGCGCATCAAGGGTGGCAGCAAGACGGGCAGTAGTACCGTTGAGGCTCCAACGGTATTAATGTGTTGCCTTTAGTACCGGTTGAGCCACCAACCGTACTAAAGGCCCACGCTTCCGCCGCTGGCTGGTTAAAATTGGTTTTAGTACCAGTTGAGCCACCAACCGTACTAAAGGCCCATCCTATATATACTACGCCACGAAAAATCAGTTATCGCCGCCACTAATTGCTCCACTACTTCTCGCTGAAGTCTCGATCTCGACGACGCCGCCTTCGTCACGCCGCCGCGTTGTCGCCGCCTCGCCGCCCCCGCCGACAGAAATTTCCTTATTGACGGTAGGCGATTCAGCATCAAGCTGGATGAGACTTTCGAATTCGATACAGTAAGTCACAACGACAAGTCTGTTTTCGTAATTAAGCATGACTTATATATACTTCATTTGCCTGACTTATAATTTTTAATTTTCACTATTCTACTAGCGCATCCCGTGCCATCCAAGAATTTTTGTCTTGGATAAGATAGGTTTCAAAGATATGGAAACTATGGAGGTAAAGAGAGCTTACCTGAAAACTGAGCATGATGGTTATACTTTCAACGTCAAAATATACAATACACACACGTACACATATTTTGAATGCAAAACTTGGCAAGCACTATGCAAATCTTATGCATTTGAGCCTGGTATGGTTATCACCTTTGATATTCGTCCGGAAGATGATATTGAAGGTAATAGAGACATATGGGTCGATGTGCAGACGCCTCCAGTTCTACCATTATGTGAGTTCTTCTCAACTATATTTTTGTCTTTGATATTGCTTATTCAAAAATAACTGACAACTAATTTCTATTGACAGCTTATCTCCATTCAACCAAACATGTCCGGCGCTTGGTAGACAGGACCTACTACTGTCCCGGAGCTGAACTAAACTGCGAGGAGATAAGTCATTATGTTTCATGGCTTGAGGATCTTCATACTGTCAAGACAAAATTTCTTCCTGCACTTAGAAATGTTAGTACTCAAAACGTGCAACCAATAGTGATGGTATTGAACTACGGTCACATCTATTTAGGAATGATGGTAAGATATTTACTATTTGTCCTCAGTGCATATTTTGCATACATAATTTTTTTGCTAAACTTTCATTGCTAAGTATATTAATTAAGTACTATACAATGTTCTTCAACAGGGACTCCCGATGACAGTTGTGCCTCAGGGGATCGAGACTAAAGGTCAGATGTCAATTGTTAGCTTACGGCCAAGATATCCTGCATTGCACATGAATGCATTCAGGATTTCTAGAAGCGGTGAATGCTTAATAGTGAAAGATTGGAGGAAAATTGTTAATGATCACAGAGAAGTACTAGGAGGCAGCAATGAGAAGCGCAGCCTACGATTAGGAGACAGGTTCATCGGCATGCTCCAGTATGATCAATCAGGAGAGCTACACATGTTCTATGCTATTTTACCAGAGCGAGAGTAGCTAGCAGGAGTGATTTAGCTAGTTCTTCATGCTGCTCTTAATTAGTACTTGTCCTTTCATGTCCGTGTTCTTCGTTCTGAACTTAAGTGATTTGCTTTTGTGGTGTTATATATGAACGCTTATAATATCATGACAATCATGTTGAACTCGATCGATAATATTTTTGCTTCTGGTACAAGTGAATGTTTCTTCTTTAAGCTAGTAGTGCTGGTGGTGATTAGATAGCTAGTTAATTATTATATCATTTAATGAAAGAAACCGCAGATTAGTTTCAGCTGGATGAATCCCACCTAGCTAAGTGATCAAGTATATGCCATATCCGTATATATTATATAGTTGATCAAGTATAATATGGATACGGCATATACTCTAGCTAGCTAGCTATATATAGAGATATCCAATAATGCATCCAGTCGAAACTAATTCGTGGTACTTTCACCTAATGATTTAACAATTCATTATAATGTAAAACAATCACTAAATTAAATTAAAAACACAAAATTAAAGAAAAATTGAAAAAAACACCCAAACATTTAGTACCGGTTGGTGTTACCAACCGGTACTAATGCCCTCCACGCAAACGGGCCTGGCTCGTGCCACGTGGTGGCACTTTAGCGCCGGTTCGTGACGAACCAGTACTAAAGGCCGGGGACCTTTAGTCCCCACTCTTTAGTGCCGGTTGGCGAACCGGAACTAAAGCCCGTTACGAAGCGGCACTAAAGGCCGGTTCTGCACTAGTGGGAGCACCAACCGATGTACAAGGCGGTGTGTACGCGGTTGGAGCAGGTGGTTACGGATGTTTTTTCCCAACATGGGTGGCAGCATAACCTTTGGATCGATCCACCACCACCTTTGATATAGGCATAGTGTCGGTCTATAGGACTTTACTATTGCCGATATGTCGGTTTATATTTCATGTTTTTTGTCAGACTTTTGAATTTGGCTATGTGCATCTTAGTTATGCAGAGGCCGGGTGTTACTCATAATGTTTTGTATTCCCTTGATGGTACATTCTGAGATAATAAAATCGCCCTTTATCGAAAAAAAGCTAAAACAAGAAAATGGAAGTCGAGAAAGCATGTTATACTGCTGAGTTGAATGGTCAGAAAACAAGTTGTACCGCTGAGTAGTAGATTATCTTTCGTTTTTAGACAAACATAAAGAATGATTAGTTTACGTTCCTCAAGTTGTGACGCTACATATATATGGTCAAAAGTAGTCAAAACTGAGCAGGGTATGTATTTTTTTTTAAAGAAACAAAATTGGAACCTGCATTATATTGAATTCTTCATCTAAGCTTAGCGATATCACAACTTGTCCGGCGGCGCACCTCCCCTCTAATGACGCCCGAGAGGTCAGTAGCGCAGGGGAGGTTTCGTGAGACGCCAAACCAGAGTCCAAGCTCGCGGACGTAATCCGCTTTGCCATAGAAGGGCATGAGCCAGTCGCCGATGAGGGTGTGGCCGTAGACCATGGCACGCTTGTGGTGGCTGATCCAAGGCGGCAACGGGAGGATGTCGCAGTGCCAGAACCTGCTAAATAGGGCAGACGGGTGGAACCCCCTCCACACTAGAGCCTCGAACCGCGGCCGCACCACGGCCTTGTTCGGATGGAGATGTAGAGGTCTCCGGTGTCTTCACCGTTAGGGAGGTACAAGTCCGTTGGAAGGACGGAGATGGCCATGGGTATCTCCTTGACTCCGTGGAGGCATGGCAGGGTATCGATGTAGCGGGAGCCATCGACGATGCTGAAGTGTAACATGCGGTTCCCGCGGTCGCCCAGGACGACCTTGCTCTCCGAGGCGGTGGGGAAGTAATGGACGGAATGATGGGCCTCCAGGGAGGGAGATAGTTGCGGTGGCCCCATGAGCAGCCGTCGGGTGAAAAAGATTCATCTTGGACAGGTCATACAACCCCAGGTTCAAGAACCGGCCACTCATCTACTTTCTATGATCAAATTAATCCAAGCAAGTGAACTGACACAAGCACATAATTGACCGGCCGGCGGCGAACCTGAAAGGAGAGTGGCCTTCTCGTCAAGGCGTGCCGGTCCGACCAATCAACGACCTCGTCGTCGATCTGTCTTGAGCCAAGCCGCGGGGGCGTTTGGTTATCTGTTGGAGCCAATCAACTTGATTTCTTTTTTCTCGAAAATATTCCGATCTATTCATTGAACATCATGGCGGTACAATGAAAACCAAAGACAATAAAAATTACATACAGATCCATAGACCATCTAACGGTGACTACAACCACTAAAGCGAGCCGAAGGCACGTCACCATCATCGCCCCTCCCTTGCCGGAGCCGGACAAACCTTGTTGTAGTAAACGGTCGGGAACTCGTCGTGCTATGGTCCTAACATTATTCCATCTTCGGGGAGCCGCCGTCGTCTTGCCTTCCTAAGCAAGACATAAACCTTAACAAAACTCAAGGAAACGTTTAAAAACGGAGCCCTCCCGTCCGCAAGAGCAGGGATCCATTGCGCCACATGGCCCTAAGGCTACTGGAGACGAGGCGGACTTGCAGCGGCACCGACGAGAGACAGAGGATCCCTACTTTTCTTGGGAATATTAATAAACATTAATGGTTGATAAAAAAATATTGATTTGATCCTAAAAATAATATTTGACTTTTTTTGACATAGTAAAGACGCTCATACATACGCATTTACACACTCACCCCTATAAACGCATACACGCACACCCTGCCTCTACGACACCTTTGAGAGAAGCCAACATATCATCTTCAGATTGACGAAGTCGCCACATACATCTTTGAAATCGATTAAAATGTCTCCTTCCACTGAACGCACATCGCCGGAATGACACAAATAAATCCAGAAAATGCAAGCACCAGTGTCAAGTCTATTGTGCGGAGATACCACTGTCCTCTTACCCATCCAACGAAAGGTTGGTTTGCAAAAAAAATAAAAACTATTGATCTTGATTTTCTGGCAAAAAAGAAACTTTACACTTGTTGAAAAGGAAATGTCACGAATCCAACGTTCGCCCAGGCACGGGCGCGTGGTTTTTTGGCAACAAGAGGTTGGTTCACAAATCCGTCGGCCGCTGATTGTCGTCACGAATCGCCGAGCACATGGGCACTGTTCTCTTTGTAGAAAACCCACATTTGTTTTATTTAATTACACATAAGGCCCCTCAAATACAACCATAGATCGATTTACCAACGAGCTACTTATGCACGAACCAACTTGTAGTTGGATGGTTAGAGGGACAGTGGTATCTCAGCCCACCAGGGTTCAAATCCTGGTGCTCACATTTATTCCTGGATTAATTTTAGGATTTTCGGCGATGCGCATTTCAGTGGGAGAAAACGTTTTCATCGATGACGAGGTGCCTACGGTGACTTCGTAAATTTCAAGATGATATGCCGGCTCAATCTATCGAAGGGCCCTTGGCCGATCTTTATTAGAAGGAAAGAAGAAATACAACGCGGTTAGCAGTCTAGGCGAACTAGAACTGAAAACCGCCGGCTCAATCTATCGGAGGTGCTCATAGGAGTAGGATATGCGTGTATGCATTCATAGGGGTGAGTGTATGCGTGTGTATATGAGCGCTGACGTCTGTACTGAGTTCGAAAAATAAACGAAGCTACTTGTGCAGAAAAAGCTTTTTTCCACATGCAGCTAAGGTCGGATATCACAGTGCCAGAATGCCTTCAAGGACTTGAGTATATTTCCAACAGAGCTAGTGCTCACATAGAGTTTTGACACCGTATAGCCTTAAAGTGAAGGGTCGACTTTTGGATGCGCATCTCTAGCATGGCCAACGACCTGTACCAAGTCAAACCTCAAGATATATCACAACGAATTTCGTCCGACTAGAGCCACCTTTGGCCTAAAGGATAGGAATTTTGTTGGAATTTTTTTTGAGCCCTTTCATTTGTAGTAATATATTCATATTTCTGTGTACATTTTCAAGGATAAAAACATTAACCTAGCCTATGTTAGAATATTAATCCGAGGCCACCGTCGATCATCCGAGGACCAAGCAACCACACGAGCAAGACGTCGAGATTTGTTTTTTTTTTTGAAAAGGGGATACCCCGGCCTCTGCATCAGCACGATGCATACGGCCCTCTTATTAAAACAAAATAGAGTAGTATCAACAAGGTTCCAAAGGTCCTGAAGGATAAATAAAGAAAGCAACAGAAGCTCACACAGAGCCCGGATAAGCTAGATACATGAAGCAAGCCAAAACAAAGAGCCACAATCGGCGAGGCAAAACTAGATAGGAATACTAAATGCCTATCCTATTACATGACCGCCATCCAAACCGGTTGAAAATATCTCGAGCTACCATCTCCCAACGGACAGACCCAGTAACCAAATGCTCCCTGGCCTCCGTCTGGGTGAGTAGCGACCACGAACGAATCAGAGCCGTAGTCCGGAACAAAACCTGCAAAAAATGTATATATGATGTTCTGTTAAAACCAAATCGTTTCTGCAGTTCCAGATGGTCCACAACAATGCACAAACCCCACCGAATATGTCTCCCTAAGCTGGGCTCAATCCCATTAAGCCAGGTCCCAAACAAAGCACTAATGGAATTCGTGGTTTGATGTTAAAAGCAATGTGGACCGCCTGCCATAGAACTTTTGCAAGCGGGCAATCAAAAAAGAGGTGTTTAATAGACTCATCCCGATCACAGAAACTACACCTAGTAGGTCCTGTCCAATTGCGCTTCTTCAAGTTATCCTTAGTTAAAATTACTTGTTTATGAACAAACCACATAAACACTTTTATTTTCAAAGGAACTTTAACATCCCAAACATGTTTGGACGTTGGAATGGAGCTAGAATTAATAACATCAATATACATTGATTTAACCGTGAATCCTCCAGACTTAGTCAACATCCAGCGCAATTCATCAGGTTGTTGAGATAACTGGATATCCATCAGCCTTCTCACTAGATGGAGCCATTGTTCCCAACGATTGCCCGCTAGCACTCGTCGAAACTGAATATTAAGGGGGATAGATTGGAAAACCGAAGCGATGACTACCTCCTTTCGTTGAACAATACGGTACAAGGAGGGATATTGGATGGCCAGTGGTGTGTCTCGAGATTTGTTAATGAGATTCACCGATATGGCTACATCTCCGGGGCTTGACTATGGGCGCTCCTCCCCATGACACCGCTACATTACAGCACCCGACCGCCCGGGCGCCGGCACACGCCGCCGGCTCACCCACGTGCCCGTGCTATTATGTTAGCATAGGTTACATCGTGTGTCTACCCCCTCATATATAAGGTGCCTAGGATATAAGTGTTCTACTTGGACACGACTCCATATCCTATCTAAACATAATACAACTACAAGTTCAAATGTAACCTACCGTGACAATAATATTCGCCACAACTCTAAGAGCCTCGATGAAAAAAAATCCCTATCCTATGCATCAAATGAAATCTATTTTGAGATACATGCCATCTCACTGCCTATGATGTTTCTATTTCTATGATATTCCTACATCCTATATGAACCAAAGGAAGCCTTGCAAAAGCGAAGCGAACATAAATAGTATCAGGGAGCACACATCACAGTGGGTGCCGTAGAATAAATTGTTGCGCAGGCACTGTCGGAGCTTCACCTTTTATGGCACGCAGATCCAGCCCCAGCCCAAGATGAAGCTGCTGCTGCAGCCTACGTACCTGCCATGCACACGCGTCGTTCAATTCTTCACGACCGCTGCGGTGCGGAGAAGAAGCAGCAGGCCATCTTCAGCATGAACCACATCTTCCTCGCTCGTCGATGCTCCTGCCCTGCCCCGCCCCGCTCCGTGGTCACCATGATATTTATTTGGATATTGACACCTAATCGCTCCCTCAACTCATTTCACAGGTCACAGCACAAGCAACAACAAAATGAGATATTTTCATTTTTCAAGCGGCCGGAGGACTCTTCTTGAGGATGCATTCTTTACGGCACTCTTCACTCTTTACGGCATTCTTTACGGCCGGGTGACGTGATTGTGAGGCCATGCGCCATTGGAGCTCCATACATGCATGCCAAGTTTAAATTGGTGCATGCACTTCTACTACGAAAACGCCCACCCGCACCGCACTTAGCGTTCATGTGTGGGATGCAGGTGGTACCAACAACAACAACAACAACTCTAAAAAAATTCATTCATGTGTGGATTCCATTTGTCTTTGCTGCTGCTGCTGCTGCTTTTGCCATTATTACTTTTGCCCTCCATACCGGCGAAGTCCAAAACGATGAACCAAACGGTGATGACCCTAGCTAGGCTTGCAACAAAGCGCTCGGCCAGAAAAGCTATACTACCCATTGTTTTCGTCCTGCTTGTTTCTTTTTAATGGTCAGAAAACACGTTGAACTGCCGAGTTGATTAGCCTCTGGTATTTTGTGCCGCACTACTAGAATCTGGTTTTGTCCCGAGGGATGGAGACGGACATCGGTATCTCCTTCAGTCCGTGGAGGCATGGCAGGGTATCGAACTATCGATGCAATGGGTGCCATCGACGACGTGGAATCGTAGCGTGGTCGGCCAAGACGACCTTGTTCTACAAGGCGGTGCGCAGGAAATGAACGGTGTGACGGTTCCCCATGGAGTAGTTGAGCTGCGGTGGTGACCAGCTCGTTTTCTGGCGGAACGATCTTTGGCGCCGCCGCCTCCGCCTCCGCCGTCGCCAGATCCTGGGTGTTGCGGATCCTCCTCCTCCTCCTCCTCCTCCTCCTCCTCCTCCTCCTCCTTCTCGTGTTGGGGGCACGTGCATTGACGGGTGTCAGCGTTGGCAGCACCTTGCCATGACCATGGGCGACCGCCTCTTGTGCCATCGGGTGAAAAAGATTCATCTTGGAGAGATCCAAGCGCCGCAGCAAATACATGCGTTTGTGGCCGTCATACAACCCTAGGTTCGGGATACGCCGCATATGCCACCGCTCATCTCCGCCGATCTACTCTAGTTGGTATGATCCTTGTCGACCCTCTGGGTGGATAACAAGTAGTTGTAGATTCAAAAGAAATAAGGACAAGAATGAGATCAAATCGAAGCAAGTTAAGTGACGCAGGCAGATGATATCCAAGGCCGGCGGCGAACCCTCGGGCGTAGAGGTCCTCGGGCGCATTGTTGGTTAGTTCAGGCCGGTCCGCCTCCTCGTTGTCGATCCATGAGCCCAAGTCTAGTGTTTACGCCCAATTCTACGATGTTCCTTTGTATTGGTGCCCATGATGCAATTTGAGAAACCCAACTGAGTTTTTGTGTTATATGTTCTTTTGTATTGACGTCCATGATGCTTTTACTAATGTTGATCTGATCTTAAACAAATGATTTTGTGGGAAGAACCACATCTTCCTCTTCGATGCTGATGCATGACGGCACCGTGATATTTATCTAACTGTTTGGTCATTGCTTATTTGCCTGTTAATAATGCTTGTGTTATTGGATTATTCCCATTTCTGTTATTTCAATATCTGGGATTCAATAATGCTTGTGAATCATGCATGATGGCTTGTGTTGGATGCTGCTATATAATCTCCTCCAAAGTCACCCTTTGTTTGTTGTGTCTCAAAAAATAACCTTTGTTTTCCGTAGTAATGTTTCCTATTTTATTGTTGGTAGAGTTTTTTATAATCAAGAATTGATGGTAGAGTTTTTTTTTTTTGAGAATGTATAGAAAAGATCAGAAGAGTTTTTTTTTGACGGGGAAAATATCAGTAGAGTTGGATGTAAACGGGCCCTAATTTTAGCGTATTTGAACATCACGAGCAAACCGCATTTATTTATTTATGACGAAGAAAGAAGACATGTATTCTTAAAAAAAAAAAAGAGGACGTGTCTTCTGGCCCATCCCATACCATGGCCTCGTGTGGTGACTACGATCGATCGATCATGCAGCTAGAGATTGACGGCCGCCGCCGCCGCTCTGCTCCAGGTTCCGCGCAGATCGACCACGACGAGGTTGATTGCCGGCGATGAGCGGGGGCATCCGGCGGTTGGTGAACCTGGGGGTGTATGATGGGCGTGTATTCGCTTCCACGCTTGGACCTCTTCAAGATGGACTTGTTTCACCGGACGGCACAAGAGGCGGCCGCGCATGGCAAGCCGCTGCCAACACTCACGCCCGCCAAGGCAACCAGATGGTTATGGGCAAGCAATTTGCCCTCTTCACTGGTATGGAGGTACTGTACGATAACGGCCGCAGCAAGGACAATGCTAAGAATGCCAGCAATGGTGCTGGCAAAGACAATGACAACTACAATAGTGGCACCGAATGCTCCGGCAATGAGAATGGCAACAATGGCGGCAACGGCAGCAAAGTCAAAGGGATGATGTGTGGCCTACGTATGGTTAAGCACAAATCCAAACGTTACATGTTTAACGTGCAACAGAGTATCGATGCGGTGATGTAAATGCATGATTCAATAAGTCATTTTGACTTGCTGAACTCCAGTTATGTTTGACTATATGTATGCATCCATGCTGGGATTTAATTTGCTATCGGTGTACTCTTGCTGCTCTTCATTTTTTTTGCTCCTTGTTTGTTTACGGTATGCAGTACTGACTTTAGTGCTAAATTCGACATAGTACCTTTGAATAATCTTATGGTATATATGATCCATAGTAGCCGAAAACAAGGGTTGGCGCCACGTCCCATGTCCTAAGTTCATGGATCCCAATCGAGGGTCGAGTGCGGGTCGATAGGATACGATGACCGAAATGTGTTCTTGTGAATACCAAACGCTGCAAGTGCATCGAGATCCTGTGAGTCTAGTCCGTAGTTGCATGAGTGAACAAACGGTTCCTATATATGGGACGAAGGTTGACTAGCATCGACCTTGTCAGGAAGCGTGTGGAGTTTATGTAGCGATGCTTGATCAAAAGATCCTCATTGGGGAGATATATGCATGCCAGTTAGTCCCAGTGGCAAGCACAAGGCATGGAATGAACAAAAGAGACATGTTTCGAAAGTACAAGCACAAATCATATGCCGACGGTGGTTACAAAATCCATGTATCTAGAAGTGATGTCGGAAAAAGATACCAAATCTTATGTCGAGGAACTGGTAGATGTTGGTTAGATTTTCGTTTTGTGCGTTGCTTGCATATGTGCAGAAGAGATGGAAATGTAAGAATACGAGGTTGTGATGGTAACACTCTTTGCCTTCTTGTTAGTGTAAATCATTTGGCTTTTTGCCACTTATTCATGTTGACACGAAAAAATAATATGGAAAATTACAACACCAAAAAAAGTATTACCTTGAAAATCAGTGATCATGTACTCTACTCCCTCCACTCCCAAATATTTGTCTTTCTAAACATTTCAAATGGACTACAATATACGGATGTATGTAGATATATTTTAGAGTGTAGATTCACTCATTTTGTTTCGTATGTAGTCAGTTGTTGAAATTCTCTAGAAAGACAAATATTTGGGAACGGAGGGAGTATATATTTAAGAAATTTTCTACCACAATATTTTCATAATGGAGGATGCCGCAACATTGCACCATCAAGATTTAGTAATCAGTGATTAATAGATTTTTTTTTGAGATCATCAAGATTCGTATACTTGATCAAAAACCAATATTAGTAGATGGAAGAATACATATCAGCAGAGCACAAGTTGAGCACGAGGAATATAGAACTGGAGGCGAAAGTTGAGCACACGTGTAAATTATCTATGTTGCTTCTTCATCAGAAAAGCTAATCATTTTACCATGCATCCAATAGAAAAAACAGGGACAATATACTGCCCTGGATTTACAAGCCATTTGCTCATATGACTGATGGATATTCAGGAATTTTCGCACTTTAAGGTCCTTCAAATAACAAATAGTAACCTATCAAAAAAGGAATTACACTCTAGCATGATCACGTTAAAGCACTAGGTGAATGCCCACCACAGAGAGAAGAGAATGGGCTATTGAAGGCTGAATGCCTTTTGTTAATCAACACGTGCATTAGCACTGGCTCCATCACAAAATAAAATAAAATGAAATAAAATAAATAGCGCAGGCTCCATCGCAAAATAAAATGAAATAGCAAAAGAAGTCAATAGCTCAATAGCACAACAGGTCAAACTCGGGAAAACTTAAAAATACAAGTGGATTCTTCAGAATTCAGTTAGCTTAACACAATGGCACCACAGTTCAAACTTGCCATCAAACAATTAGTTGGTTAACACCAAATCTGAATGCCAAGGTATCAAAAAGCAGACAATGACGGCAAATTAAGTCCCAGCATCCAAATGACTGTTTACTGAATCATTCAGAGCACCTCCTCGATCCTTTTTTGGTTAAACATGTAACGACCAGATTTGTGCTTAATCATACATAGGCCATGCATCATCCCTTTGCCTTTGCTACCATTGTTGTTGTTGCTGCGGTTGTTTTTGGTATCGTCACTTTCGCCTTTGTTGCCGTATCCTACCTCCATACCAGTGAAGAGGGCAAATTGCTTGCCCGTAACCATCTCGTTGCATTCCTTGTCGAATTCCATGACATCCAAGAAGTCCACGATGATGAACCTGCCGGAACCGAGGCTGATGACCCTGGGATTGAACCCAGATCCGCATCTTCTCCGGCGGCAGCTCCTCCGCTCTGACGACGCCGGAGAGGTCAGCAACACAGGGGAGGTTTTCTGAGACGCCAAACCAGAGTCCAAGCTCCGGGACGTAATCCGCCTTGCCATCGAAAGGCATGAGCCAGTCGCCAGCTTTGCTCCACTCACGAGTCGCCATGTGGAAGCAGTAGGTGCCATCACCCTCTGAGCCAGAGATGGAGAAGCAGATGGTGTCGCCGACGAGGGCGTGACCGTAGACGAAGGCATTCTTGTGGTGGATGATCCACGGGGGTAGCGGGAGGATGTCGCAGTGCCAGAACCTGTGAGACGCGAGGGACGTGGTGATCCCCCTCCACACCAGGGCCTCGAACTGCGGGCGTACCTCTGCCTTATCCGGATGGAGGACGCTATCAATGATGTAGAGGTCGCCTGTGTCTTCGCCGTCAAGGAGGTGTAAGTTTGTCGGAGGGACAGAGATAGCCAGTGGTGAGTGCTTGTACCCGTGGAGGCTTGGCATTGTATCGATGTAGCTGCAGCCGTCGATGGTGTAGAAGCGTAACATGCGGTTCGCGTGGTCGGCCAAGATGACCTTGCTCTCGGAGGCCGTGGGCAAGAAGTGAAGACAACGAGGAGACCGTATGGAGTAGGGGACTTCCGGTGGCCTCACGAGCAGCTCGCTTTTTGGCGGATTGATCTTGGGTGCCGCCGCCACTGCAGTCGCCAAGTCGGTGTTGCAGATCCTTCTCGTCTTGGGCATAGAGGCCTTGGCGGGGGTCAGTGTTGGCACCACCTTGCCATGTGTGGCCGCCTCTTGTGCGGTCCGGTGAAAAAAGTCCATCTTGGAGAGGTCCAAGCGGCGCAGCGAATACGCGCGTTTGCGCCCGTCAAACAGCCCCAGGTTTAGCAACTGGCGCCGGATGCCGCCAGCGCCGCTCATGTCCGACGATCCGTCTCTCCTGGGAGGGTAATAACTAATAAGGACAAAAACTAGATGGATTGGACTTCCAATGTTGGTTAGTATGAAGTGAGGTTCCTAAAACCCACATTACGTCGGTGAATCAAGTGAGGTTCCTAAAACACTTGCATGGCTTCAGAAAATAAGTGCGTCACGTGAACTTCCCTAAGGGAGTACTTTACCTCTATATATTTGACTAACAACATCACAGGTTCTACTACTTGACTAACAAGACAGGTTGTGTGTGCTATTATGAACAAAATCCAATGAACAAATTGATCGATCGATATGGTTGCTTCACTTTACTTCCTAATAAGTGAATTTCTTTTCCTGAACAAATGGACTGCTGATTTCAGGCAGTAGGATCCATGTTAAGCAATCAGATATATAAATCCAAGAGCACGATCATGCATGTATTGTACGTAGTACAGAATAGTGGAGGAACACACACGTATACAAATCCAATATAATGAGCAACACCAGAATCACTTACGTACGCACCCAAATTAACCTTGATGGGGAAGGAAGGAAATTGAGACGGAGAAAGCACATTGATCGATGGGCACCTAACCTAACCTTGACGAAACGGGAAACGGACGGCGGTCCGAAGAGGATGGCGACGGCGACGGCGACGGCGACGTTCGAGGCAGAGGCGGCGGTCGACGAGAGATTGGAGGAGAGACTACGGATTTCAGGAGGTGCAGCCGGCGGCGAGGCATTTGAGGAGGTCCATGGAGCCCAACGGGCTAATCCCGTGGGCCCATCGCGGACTGACACCCCTCTATCTTTTATATTATATTGGAAGGGCTGTAGCATTCCCTCAAAAAAAAAAAAAGGAAGGGCTGTAGCACCTCGAGCTTACTGTTGCATTGCATCGATAACTGCAGCACAATGTTTACTGAAGCACCAAGTTGAAATAATTAGGAACTAATTTTGTGTTTGTGGAAAAAATTAAAAAAGATAAACTATTTGATTTTGTGATTTTTTAAATGAACATTTGTTAAAATTCAAAACAATTCTTGAGAATACGATTTTTTAAATATTTTGTTTGAACAAATTGAGGGAAAAGGATTTTTTTAATTCTGAAAACATTTTTTTGAATTTGGAAAGAATGACAAGTATTCCCAAAACCGTGAACAAATTTAAACTAAAGCCATGTCACTTTATTTTTGGACGAAGGGAGTAATGTTTTGAATTCCGAACATTTTAGAAAAACATGATTTATGAACACATTTTGAAATTTACGTTTACTACGTCAAACAACCCGGCAAGTACTCCGTGTCTCAGAGAAACCGGCTCAATGACGGATGGGTTTTTATTCCTAATATTTTTCTGCAAAGGACACACACTAGCTAGTTGATTCTGAAGCCGGCACATTGATATGACAAAGGAACCCGGTTCATTGAATAAATGCGGCCAGTTGAGCGAGCCGGTCCTTTAACATAATAATTATTCTTATTTTAGTATCTTAGAATGAAATAAATTCAAGCTAATCTGGGGGCTAATGTTTGCGATATTTCCCCACAGTTATAACCCGGCTAATGGTTTGACCCGGCCTAGAACTTGAAGGATTTATGTGTCGCCCCGTTTGCCGAGTAAAGACAAGATGACAAAAAGGAATCCAGGGCACAATGACGAGACCCGACAGGAGGCCGGCTTAACTGGAGCCCAATGGGCCGGCTCGCAGAGGAGGTCCAAGAAGAGGGAAGCTCCCTGACAAGGGAAGTAAGACCGGGTAAGGGAAGCGTGACTCAGCGGAGCTAGAATGTGGCCGAACATGGGGGTGGCCCAACAGGCCGGTTTTGGACTGTTCAAATAGTACCCGAACTAGTATCCGGCTTGTAATAGAAAAGATACTACTCCCTCCATTTTAAAATATAGTGCGCCCGCGCTTCCCGAGGTCCAACTTTGACCATAAATTTAGCCAACGAGACCAACTGCGGCGGGAGAAAAATTATATAATTGAAAACTTCTTTCGAATACGAATTCACTGATATAATTTTTGCTCCCACTGCAATCGGTCTTGGTAGTTAAATTTACAGTCAAAGTTGAAGCACGGGGATAGAAGAAGCACTACATTGTGGAATAGAGGAAGTACGTTGTAGTCCTTCTAGGACTCTACATGTAAGTCGACCCCTTCAACTTATATAAGAAGGGATAAAGCACCCCAAAGAAGAGAGGATGGACAGACAAGTCTTAGACAAGATCAAAGTAGATGCTCTCGAGATTAGAGGTAGCGAAATAGCACCCTTGTAATCTAGATCATCATCGTCAATAACAATCAAGCAGGATGTAGAATTTTATCTCTACAGTGAGGGGCCGACCCTGGGTAAAATTCACGTCTCTCGGTTCCGACCAACCCCGTTGAAGCTACTACCTAGCTGCAAAGGCCTATCGACTAAGTCATTTTTTGAGGACATATGTTGTGACAAAATCACGACACGGTGTGTGTGTTTGTGTATGTGAGAGAGAGTTATTTTCCTTTTCACGTGGTCATCATCTATAGAATTTTACTTTATAATTGGTGCAGTTGTTTTTTTGCGAGAAAACTTCCAACCTATTCATCTTCAATCATGGGAGTACAACGAACATCAGAGATAATAAAAATTACATCCAGATTCGTAGACCACCTAGCGACGATTACGAGCACTGAAGCGAGCCGAAGGCGCGCCGCCGTCATTGCCCCTCCCTTGACGGAGTCGGGCACAACTTGTTGTAATAGACAGTCCGGAACTTATTGTGCTAAGGCCCATAGGACCAGCGCACCAGAAAAGAACCGCCGCGGATGAACAATAACGTAGATCGAAAAGATCCAATCCAAAGACACACGAACATAGACGAACAACAAACAGATCCAAGCAAATCCACCAAGGATGGATCCGTCAGAGACATACCTCCACACGCCCACCAACGATGATAGACGCACCACCAGAACGGGTGCTAGGCAGGGAGACCTTTATTCCATCTTCATGGAACCGCCGTCGTGTCGTCTTCCTGAACAGAACACAAATCCTAACAAATCACAAAGGAACGGCAAACACCGGAGCCCTCCCGCCGGCTCTTGCCAGGATCCGCAGCGTCCCCATGGCCGTAGGGCCACCGGTGACGAGGCGGACCTGTTGCGGAGCCGACGAGAGGCACAAACCCTAGCTTTTCTTTTTGAAGGAGGTGGCGACGGTTGCATGGAATAACGTAGCATAATTAGTGCCATTATGATGACCATGTGTTAGAAGCCAAGGGAAATTCCAACTTGACGTGTTTAATTTGTGGTAGGATTTGCAATTGCAGTATTCACAGTCCAACAGTTCCACATCAAAGGAAAGATGAAACTGACGCAAAAGAAAGACCGGGATCTACACCTCAGCCGTCCATCATGGCAGGTAAAATGTCAAATTTATTTTGTAACCGTTGCAATGCACGGACACTTTTTTTATAATATGTTAACGCATTTTCCAAAAATGAAAGGAAACTCGCTGAATAAATCTGTTACCACGTTTTTTTCATGAGTGTTTTTTTCTGAATAGAAGCACTTCATCCTCCTCGGTTTTACAAGGCCCAGCTGGTTGGTGGATTATCATTTATCAAGAAGGTGACACGAGATTGGTTTTTCACTTCGCCGCCGTTCTGCCCCAGGTTCGCCGCCGCCGGCAGATGGGAGATGGGTTAATCTGCCACTACTTCTTAGAAGGATCATAGTAGCCGGTCGGTCGGGAATGAGCGGCTTACGGCGGTTCGTGAACCTGGGGATGTTAGACTGGCCGCTGTCCCTCGGCTTCCTCTTCGGCACCCGGCGTCGACGTTTATTTTGGCGTATCCCGGTGGAGGAGCTTTTGGTCTCCTGTTTCGAACAGCCACCCTTGGCTCCGTTCTCACCGGCTCCTATTTCCCATCAATTGCCTCGAGCTCATTTATGTATTTGTCCACAAAGGTGATGATCCCATGCGGACTCTGAAAGATGCCTTCATGTAACGATCTGCTTCTCCATCACCGACTTCCGCGACTCTGCAGGCACCTACTGCTTTCACACCGCAACACGCGAGTGGAGCAAGGCCGGCGACTGGCTATTGCCGTTCAATGGCAAGGTGGAGTATGTCTCGGAGCTCGGGCTCTGGTTCGGCATCTCGCGTGGCCTCCCCTACGCCGTTGACCTCTCCGGTCTTGTGAGAGGGGAGGAGCCGCTGCCGGAGAAGACAAGGATTTGGGCGAACGATGATATACCGGACGAGTGGTACCCGAGCTATGTGTCCGGTGCCAAGGTAGGGGTCATCAGCCTTGGTTCCGGCACGTTCGTGGTTTCTGATTTCTTGGATACCAAGGTACTCCCTCCGTTTTTATTTACTCCGCATATTAGGTTTGGTCAAAGTCAAACTTTATAAATTTTGATAAAGTTTATAGACGAAAGTATTAACATATGCAATAACAAATTAATACCATTAGATTCATTTGAATATACTTCCACATCATATAGATTTGCTATTGTAAATGTTCATATTTTTTTCTATAAACTTGGTCAAACTTTAAGAAGTTTGACTTCAGTCAAATCTCATATGCAGAGTAAATAAAAATGGAGGAGTATTCGACAAGGACTTCAGAGAGATGGTTGTTAGTGACCGATTTGCCGTCTTCACTGGTGTGGAGGTAGTGTACGACAAGGGCAACGACAACGGTAATGGCAGTGACAACAATGGCAACAACGTCATCAATGGCAAATGGCAATGGCAATGATGGCAACGCTAATAATGGCATTAGCAGCTCCAGCAGCAGCAATGGCAAAGGCAAAGGGAAGCGTGGCCTGCGTATGATAAAGCACAAATCCAGTCGTTACATGCTTTGGCTTCGACAATATTATCACCACGGTGCACTGATTCGGCGAGTCATTTTGAGTTTGGGACTTAAGTAATAGTACATCGTGCCGCGGGAGTAGAAAATGCACCACGTGTAGGATCATTTTTCCTTTGAACTCTAGTATTGTATATCCTAAAAAGAAAAGAAAAATCCAAAGTTGTAAAAAGAAGGGGGGGTAAGTCTATTCTCCAGCAAGCTAATTCTGATCTTACACGGAAATAACAATACTTATAAGTTACAATACGAAGAGATGTGCTCGGTAGCACTTTGCAAAAATCTGGAGAGCTAAGTAAACATATGCTAATCAAGATTTGTGCCACGTCGACAGCGTGTACAAATCACATCTCAAAGCAGGCAGACCAGCTTTGAAAGCACTTTGCTGAAGAACTGATAGATTGGAGGCCAGGTGGGCTGACAGAATGTCAACAAGAGGAGACGTGAAGAAAGAAACCTGAAATCATATCGTTCGTTCCCATGGTACCTATTCCCTTTTCTCTCTCTCTATATATAGGAAAAGCTACTTATTCCCAAGATAAGCCACCGGTGAATTCATTGTTGGACAAATCAAGGTGCGTCAGCGATGGAAGCATCGCGAGGCTGTCAAATGGAATTGTGCCGGACAACTTGTTGTTGCTCAGGTAGAGATTACTGAGCCTCTGCAACGAAATGATTGATGCTGGTATGCCACCAGTAAATCTATTCCTGGACAAATCAATGATCGTCAGGGATGGAAGCGACCTGAGGCTGCCAAATGGAATTGCACCGGACAACTTGTTGTCGCTCAGGCTGAGATTATTGAGCCTCTGCAACAAAATGATTGATATTGGTATGGAACCAGTTAGTTGGTTGCCGGACACCGACAACTGTTCAAGGCTGGGAAACCCGCACATATCCGCCGGTAGCTCGCCGGAGATCAGGATGTTCTCCGCCTTGAGCACGGCCAGCCCTATTGCCGATGTTGGCAAGGACCCGGAGAACTTGTTGTTCCCCATCTCAATCCGTGAGATGTTCTCACCTATCTTGGCTGGTAGAGTCCCCGTGAAACCATTGCTATGTATCATCACAGTGGTCAGCTTGGGTAATGACCACCATATCTTGGCTGGGAAATCGCCGGAGAAGCTGTTGTTGTAGAGTATGATGTTGCTCAACAAGACGCAATCGCCGAGGTTCTTCGGTAGCTCGCCGGACAAGTTGTTGTTGAAGACGACGATGTGATAGAGCATCCCGTTGGCGCAAAGTGAATCTGGGAGCGGGTCGGAGAGGTTGTTGTTGCAGACCTCGAGGATTTCTAGGGGCGAGTGCTTTCCGAGCTCCAGCGGGATCTCACCGGAGAGCTTGTTTTCAAATAGCGTGATGTCCCTGAGATTGGGGAGCATCGCTATGCTTGCTGGAATGGTGCCGGTGAGCTGGTTGGCGTACATGAACAATATTCTCAGGTTCTTGAGGTTACCAAAGTCTTCCGGTATTTCTCCAGTAAGATTGTTCGACGACACATCAATCTCTATCAAATTCACTGACGTGATTTTGTGCGGCAGTTTACCGGTGAGTACATTGTTGAACAGGTACAAGAACTCGAGTTTTGGGTGCTGCCATATCCTGCCGGCATCCCGCCGGTAAGCTTGTTACCAAACATGGCGAACAACATGAGGTTCGCCAGGCTGGAGTACGCCTTCGGGATGTCACCTGTCATGTTCATGTTGGACATCCACAGATGGCTCAGGTTGGTTAGCCTGGCGAACTCAGGGGGTGCCGGAGCCGGCGTGAATGGGTTCAAGGCCAGCATGAGCTGCTCGAGCCCAGCAAGCTTGCTTATCTCGGCAGCTGGATACGCCCCGGTGAACAAGTTGTTGTCAAGACGCAACGACCTCAGTGCCGGAAACCTGGCCACGGCGGCCGGCACCGTGCCCCGGAAGTGATTGCTCGACAGGTTGAGGTGCTCCATCGCCGGCGACAGTCGGCTGATGTCATCAGGAAGGACTCCATGGAAGTAGTTGTTGGAGAGGTCGAGGAAGCGGAGGTGGGAGCAGGCGTAGAGCGGGACGCTGGGGAAGCCGCCGGTAAGATTGTTGTAGGAGAGGTCGAGGCAGGTGAGGCTCAGTAGGTCGGACACCGACTCTGGCACCTTGCCAGTGATGTTTAGATTCGGCAATGATATCCCTATCACCGCACGTCCGTCGTCGCCACCGCAGAGGCGCAGAACACGCCGGTCCAGTCACAGTGGCCGGCGTTGGAGAAAGGGTCCCACGACGCAAGCTGCGTGGGGTTTCCCCACTGGGTCTTGATAGCTAGGAGGGTGGCTTGGTCGCCGGAGGTGCGCTGCGAGCTCGATGCGCCGGCCAGCAGGAGGACGCCGAGGAGCACAACAAGGTGGGTGGTCGACATGTTTTTTGTGACAAGATGTGTTGTCCGTGAGGTGGGAAGTGGGTACTGGCGAGTGGAGCTATAGCCGCAGGCCTCATATACATACCCAACCAGAGTCTAGACTAGAGTCGTGGGTCGTCTGCTAAATGAAGCAGGATACTCCAGTTCTCGGACAGCAACCACAACGCATGCATGGTTCACGATAGCACAAAAATCACATCATCGTCAATATACGCGCATTATTTACATAGCAAATGCGTAACAATTCTTTAGTTTTTATTTACGAGTGAAGCTCGTCTAGTCAAGCAGATTCTAGAGTCGTCGGTTCGGGTCGGTCGTCGGCGACAACACAAGTTGATGTTAACTAAATGAGGTAGACATATGCTAATATCTTGAAAGGTACAACTTATAATCCTTTAGAACTTATTATACATTTTTGGTGGCGATTTCGTGCATGAACGATGATGTATTGGACGAGTGGCACCCGAGCTATATGTTCGATGCCAAGGTCTCGGTCATCAGCCTTGGTTCCGGCAGGTTCGTCTGCTGATTTCTTTGATACCAAGGTATTCGACAAGGACTTCACCGAGATGGTTGTTAATGATCGATTTGCCGTCTTCACTGGTATGGAGGTAGCGTACGACAAAGGCAACGACAACGGTAATGGCAATCACAACAATGGTAACAACGACATCAATGGCATTACTAATGGCAATGATGGAAACGCTAATGATGGCACTAGTAGCTCCAGCAGCAGCAATGACAAAGGAAAATGGAAGCATGGCCTCGGTATGATTAAGCACAAATCCAGTCGCTACATGCTTGGCTTCGACAATATTATTACGACGGTGCTCTGATTCAGTAGTCATTTTGAGTTTGAGACATATATGTAGTACATCATTTGCTTCAAGTCAACTCAAGTTTCCCAGTAGCCTTATCATTTTTCCTTTCAACTCTAGTATTTTATATCTCAAAAAAAAAATCAAAGCTGTAAAAGAAGGGGGATCCGTCCATGCTCCAGCAAACTTCCGATCTTGCACGGAAATAATAAAAAGACTTATAATAAGTTACAATACAAAGAGATGTGCTCGATCGGTAGCACATTGCGAAGATATGGAGAGCTAAGTAAGCAAGCAGATCAGTTATGAAAGCACTTAGCTGAACAACTGATCAATTGGAGGCGAGGTGGCCGACAAAATGTCAACAAAAGGAGACATGCATGAAAAAGGAAACTTGGCACAAACAACCTGTTCATGTAATACGTTGCCAAAGAAATAGAATCAGATTGCCACACAATTTTAGTAAGACAAGATATGCAGCGCCTGGAGCAAACCTAATCGCCTTTGTGGTTTGTGGATTTGCGCGTCAGAGAACCCTCGCATCCTTTTCCTTTTTGTAGTCCAGCCCGGTCATCGATGACCGAAAAATTGAACGTACGATGCAGTTGGGATCACGAGTCAAAATCATCTCGAAACATGCTTTACTCCGTGTCTTCGATCAGGACGGCAGCTGCAAGTGGTTTCTTCTGTTTTCCAGAGAAACTATTTATCAGGCATGACCCAGTATATAAATACACACAGCTAGGTCCACACGGATGGATGGGTTCACCAACGAGCTAGTTGCGCAAATAAAGCATGTCTCTAGCCTGGCCAACGACCTCTAGGAATTTCGTCCAAAGGTACTCGCAGGCAGGTCACCACCAGCGTTAAGTAGGTTCTTTGATAGTTTTTTTGTTTTGTTTGCGCAAAGGTTCTTTTTTTTAGGGGATTGCGTAAAGGTTCTTTGGTAGTTGTGTCATTGTGTGCACCTTGCAAAAGAGAACATAAATAGAGGGGAGTATACAGTGTGTGGCATACAAAATCGGTATACAGGTATCAATATATTTACAGAAGATATCAATTCATAAACTGATACGAGCTACCCCCTGCAGTTCCTTCCTTCAAACATATTCAACAATCGTGAAACGTATTCTCATCAAGCATGCATGGTATTCAATGACGCATAGGAATCTCCATCATCGCCATTCCTTGTTGACACCCGACCACGATTCTACACAAATTAGCATGCATGTTAAGGATGACCAATAATCAAGACTATTATCCAGCATGACCGGAATACATGAAGAAATATATGCTATATTTATATAGATTCACCCGAAAGTATGTTCAGTTGCTTATTTCCTATTTTGGAGAAACCATGGTGCGGTCCATAGACGCACCACAACGTATTCCAGTTAATTAAATTGAGGTAAAATTACTGAATAATAAGGATTTGAGCTCCTGAGTCGATTAGATTGCCACTCATAGAATAGGAATACTAAAGGGAATATGGTCCAATATTTAAAGTGCTTAGGGGATATGATATTTCAAATAGGAGTACAGAAAATGCTGAGAATTTTCATGAACAATAATATGAATGCATAAACAGCTAGCCCAAGGAAGTAATTTTATATATTGTATGTGTACATTAAAATCCCAAATTTATGCAATTCAGTTCCACTTTATTCTCTCTTTCTCTGTCTCACATACGGTAACATAATATAATGTTTCTTTTGCGGAACATAATATAAAGTTAGCACAGTTAAAAAAATGTAGCAGCTTCTCAAGTAAACTACACAAAGGAGAGACGAACATATATTGTGAGTTACCTTTTTAAGTCTTTGATAAATGCAAAAGCATGAACTTCACCAAGGTTAAAATCGATTATGTCATCAAGCCTGTAATCACACGAAGCTCCAAATAAATGCATCACATGTTTGAAAATTTGAAAATAGGGGCACACGGCTGTAAAAGCAGAAGCATTACTGGTAGGTATTGGAGTTCCAGAGACGGACTGTCCCATCAAATGATCCTGTAATCAGCATTGGAAGCTCTGGGTGCAACTTGACGGCAGTAATACGTCCTGCATGCCCTTCTAGCCTTTGAACACATCCTTTAATCTCCATATTCCAGATCTTATTCATCAAAAAAGAAATTATTCAAAGCATTCGATCAATATATCATACCCACATAAAGGTAGACAGCTTAAGATAACTTGAATTTAACAGAAAAGAGATTAAGACAAGTTAATTGTACTGTATGGGCAGCACCGTACCTGTGCAGTCTTGTGTATGCACCCGGCAACCAAATGCTGCCGATTTCCCCGTTCGAAGTTTTCAACACAGAGTAGGCCTCCATCTTTCGCATCCAATGTGAGGACGTCACCACCATCCTCATGAATACTCCAAACCTATCAATCACAAGCATTTGACAAACAAAACATCTGCATTCATTGATCATCACTAGCTAGGCCAAGTGCCTAGTGTATGTAGCTTGATAAAATAAAACACATTCCTCGAAAGTGCAAAAGAAAAGAGAAAATGAATTTAAATATGCCATCAAATTACCTTGACCGTGCCATCCAAGGACGCACTGGTGAAAGTACCCATGTTGTTTGAGTTGAATGTTACTTGCATCACTTTTTCAGCATGACCCTGAAATGTTCGAGTGCATTGCCAGTTGTTGTCCCAATCCCAGAGCTTAATCAGGTTATCTTCATCCTCAGATGATGACAACAGAAAGGGACATGTTGGATGCACAGCCAAAGATGTAACAGAGCTACAGTGAGCATCAAATATTTCAACTTCTTCATGTTCATCAGAACTGTACACATGGATGCCCCCATTGGCATCGCCAGCGACAAGCCATTTCTCTCGCTCAATGAATTTTGCCACATGAACTGCGTGCAGTAAATTGAAATTAGTGGGACTAGTTTTACGGTCATGTTAATGTGCGAGCGATGAAATCTCTACTACCTAAAAGAACCGTAAGGTTCCGTATCCCATCTTACGTCGCCCTGTTTCGTCGAGCCTCCCGCAGCCGGTTTTCCATGCGTCTTCCGCACCCCACGGCGCAATTGGATTTTAATTACGTGGTCCCACCATCGTGTAATCCGGCAGGTACGTCTCCAGTCTTCAGTCAGCGAAAGAAGCGGCAAAATTGGAAACCTCCCCGTACGCAGGCACGTATAAAGTACGCTTCGCAATCATCGAAAAACATGTGGAAGCTTTCTCTCCGTCCTCCTTGTCCAAATCCTAGCCGTCCTTCCTCGTTGCCGACGCTAGCAAGCGGCGCGTAGCACACGCACCAGTTTCTCGAGACGGGGCTCCCCCTCTACTTCACAATGAGGCGGCTCGTCGGCATCGACGATGAACCGGTGCGTCCGGTGTTCTCTGCTCTCTCCTGTGCATTGGTCAATCTGGACGGAGGGTGGTGGATCCGGGACGTAGCCACAAAGCATCTCAGTCATCAGCATCAACGTGCGCCCGGTGTTGTCTCTTGTGCCTGGGTCGACCTGGACGGTGGGCGAAAAATCCGGGACGTAATGGCCTTCTCCTCCACAGACGACTGGCTGACTCCTCGACCTTCTATGGCGGCGGGGGCGGCCTGGCCGGCAGTCAGGCCTGAGTTAACTTTAATTTATGCCGTGAACGCATTATCTAAAAACCAGAATCTCCCTTTCAGTTTGGTGCACTTGAAGTGTAGCGCTGGGAGGCAGTACTGAAGTGTAGCGCTGCAACTTTCAGTTTGGATCACTTTAAAGCAAACTGCAACTTTCTTGATGCACGCAGTACTGAAGTGTATCGCTGGGAGGCTGACGCTTAGCTTCGGATGGAACTGACATCGAGGTCAGCGAACACATGCTTACCTACTTTATTCTCTTAATATGAACTTGATTAGCACTTACTAGAAACATGATTTAATCAACAGGCTGTGCAATATGGAAATACTTTGGTGCACCTTATTTTCTAGGAATTGCAGAAATATATTGATGTACCTTATTTTCAGCAGTCACAAATTATAAATTGGATTTTATTTTTTTGAAAGAATGCTCCTGTCAGGGTACTAATATTGTTGGGCTGAGACAGAATATATATCAATTTAGGTGTTTTCAACATGCAGTACGATGTATTAAGTGTTAGGAATATAGACAATTGTTAGTAGGTATATCGATTCTGTTAAACGCCATTTTTGGACATATATGTTTCAACACCCATTTTAGTGTTAGCTATATTACGTAAGATTAAGATGTTACATGACAACGCACTTTACTTTTGAAGAGAGAGCATACTCAAGAAAATCTTTGCTATTAAAGGGCAGCATCCCGGCTCTTCACATTTTACCAAGCTAATGTGTGAACTCCCATTTCTCCAAACACATCCTTAACAACACCTAGAGGACGGTAGCTGATGCCCTCGCGGTGTTCGGTGCGAAGATGGACGCCAACCCCCAAGCCGTTTGGCCGGGTGGCGCTCCTACCTTTGTACATTATTTGGTGGCCAGCAATTCTGCTGCGCTCGTTGGTTAATGGAATAAAGATATTTCCATGTAAAAAAAACACCTAGAGGACTTGGACCACACCAGCACATCAACAAACTTCACAGTGGCCCACACCGGGGAGGCCAGCGCACGAGGCAAGACCGCAAGAGAGGTGGAGCTACCGCTATGAAAATGGCGGCAGATGCATCCCTCCAAACATATGGGGGCCCTGATAGCCTCAGTCGGCTCGCTTCCTCGCCGAGGACATAGGTGTAGGAAGGGAACGACGGGAGAGGCCTCAACGCTAATTCTTGGAGAAGAGAAATGGCAAAGAACCTCCTCATAATTTGATGTGTGTGTGTGTGTGTGTGTGTATGTGTGTGTGTGTGTGTGTGTGGAACGTTGTAGGATTGGGGAGACCAAGATAGTAGGTGGAGGAGGATTAAAGAATTTGATTTATCTATAAACAATGATAATGTTGCTTCAAGGATCTTTTGTTAGGAAGGTGGATGAAGAATTCTAAAGATATATGATTGTCAAGATAAGTGTTGAGCTATTAGAACATTGATGCCACGTTGCAACGCACGGACAATTAACTAGTGTATACAATAAAATCGATGGAAACAAAATATAAATGCTTGCCTGGGTCGTTAATGATGTCTTTAAAGGGCATTAATGTTTCCTGCCAATAGATTAACATACATAACTTCAGTCTAGTATATGGCAGGCACATGACGAATATATTATCTTTACTATTCACCCACCATTGTCTTGTAGTTCCAAACGTGAAGGCTTCCCTTGCTTGTTGTCATAATCCTGAATTAGTTATTTGCAGATGATATGTGAAATTGCCATAAATAGCATGTAGTGCATGCAAAAATTAGCTACAACATATATAAGCACTACGTACTGACCATGGCTCTGTTGGATGCACGTCTATGGATGAAACTGCCAGAGCATTCGGGGTTGTTATTATCTGATCCAAGTAGAAGTAACACAGCAACGGCTAAGGAATGGTCGGTGAAACCTGTCTTTCCCCAAAAAATCATGAAGGCATGAAAAGAGCTACTAAATCACCTCAAAAACTGGTCGAGTTATTGGCTGCAGGTAGATCACCACCAAGCGACGCAAACCAAGCACGTAAAAAAGGAAACATGTCATATATTTGCTTAAAGTCATTAGTAAAATTTTCTTGCCTTAAAAGAAAAGAGTCTTAATTAACTACCTCTTGAATGAGTGGATCACAGTTAACGGTCAGTGTCACCACTTGGACCTCATGACCCCCATGTCTCTCTTCTTTGGCTTTGTTAAAGAATGTTTCATACTCCTTGGCGATCGAACCCTTGTCGACATCCTGGAGGTCGTATTTGCCCACCGCAACAGTATGTAGTGTGAGTAGCTCACCTGGTTTCTTCTGCAGCTGCTTGCGCATTGTGATAGTATGTGTGTAGGTGCACCTATGTGGCACGATGCCGCATAGTGGCAGTTTCTTCAAATATCTGTTTGGGGTCCCGGATTCAAGCATGAACGCGATGTGGTCCTCTCCTTTATTTCTTAGTTGCAGCGAGCATGAGATTGATTTTTTCGGCTCGAAGGGGAAGCAGAGGTCCCAGGGGTGGACCTCAAGGAGCTCGTGCTTGACTACTTCCTCCTGCATCGATCCCACAAGTGCATGCATTTTCATCTTAGAAGAACGCATTGACCGAGGGTCATACTCCCTCCGTTACGATGAACTGCTTAAGCAACATTTATTTTCGTACCGGAGGGAGTACATTGCAACCAAAAACGACAAATCCTAGGCTAAATCAAAAAAAAATTCTTGTAACAATGTATCCTCGATTGGTACGTACCTTGCTTAAAATATCCAGTTTGTCGACAATCTCCTGTATAGATGGTCTACTTCTTTGGTCCAGCTTGACACATATCAGCCCAATTCTAATGCATAGTTCGACGTGACTGATGTGACACTCATCTAGTGACGGGTACATCGACCTGATGTATTCATCTGTCCAAATTGTTTCTACCTACGAAAGTAGGAAGGAGAATAAATGACAAAATAAAGCAACTATGACAATATGTTTGTAATTGGGCTTACCATGTCAATAAATTTCCTTGAATGTTTATAATCTAGGGTCCGGTGACGGTTTATCTCCCCTGTTATAATCTCCAGGATTACAACACCTAAGGCGTATATATCTGATCGGCTAGAAATTTCGCCCCTGTATAGATATTCTGGAGCCATGTACCCACTGCAGTGCATTACCATACGTATTTCATGTATCAGTGAATGCGCAGAAAAAATATTTACTACTCCCTCCGTCCCATAATGTAAGACGTTTTTTAACACTAGTGTAGTGTCAAAAATACATTATGGGATGGAGGGAGTATTATAAAAACTAAAAGCCATACATGGGTTTCCTTTGAGCTTACATTGACCCCACAACACTTCGTGTGTTCATCCGTGTCTGCTCATCACTAAATATTCTATATTGACCATAATTCAGAATTCTGGGCTCCATATTATTATCCAAGAATATATTTTCCGGCTGAAGATGCAGGTGAATAACAGGCGGGCTTAAATTATGCAAGAAATGTAGCCCCTGACAAATTCCCACAATCAGCTTCAATCTTATGTCCCAGTCAAGTAGATGAGATTCGCCTGTAGACGTATAATTAAGGAGTTCAGAAACATGAAAAAAATGTTTAGAAAAAGGTCTCTTCGAATTTATGGTAAGGACATTGTTGATATTGAGAGAATAACAACTTGTATTACTAGGAGGACAAGGCCAACATATATACACGTATAAGAGGATGCCAAAAGGCTAGAATAAAAGAGGCCAAAGGCCATCATGAATATAACTCTACCCCCACCCTCCCCCCGCCCCAACTCATGGTGGATCCACAACACTGAGTTTGGAGAGCGGAATTACGCTTTGGTCTGGTCCTTCGTGAAGAAGTCCGCTAATTCTAAATCGGAAGGCACATACTGAAGAGCAACAACATGATCCTGCACATAAGAAGCATCAACACCAATATACTTTGTAAGCTCATGCTTCACAGGGCCCCGCACAATACTGATAGCACCTATACTATTGGACAAGAGGTTGATAGTTATAGTAACAGAAACACAAAAATCGTGCAGTAACCATCGTAACAAATAACCTCTACCTTTAGAGGAGCCATAGCTCGCAACTCAGCCTCTGCACTCATACGGGAAACTGCAGTCTGTTTCTTCATCTTCCAGGCAATGAGAGAACCACCAAGAAAAAGACAGTAAGCAAAAAAGTGAACGGCAATATGCAGGATCACTAGATCTGAATAGGCATGGAGATGTAACGTGCTCAAACAGAGAAACGAGACGATGAGAGATCGTGCCACAAAGATATCATAGAATATGAAGAAGTTCACTATTATGAACTGAGGAGGAGCAGAAACAAACTGACTCGGAATATTGACAGAATAGGAGATATCCAGACGAGTGACAACAAGATAGACAAGACTCCCAACAAGATGATGATAATGCGTCAGATCAGAAAAGAGCTCAACATGAGAAGCGCGAAGGTGAACATTGAGATCCATAGGAGTCTCAACAGTGCACTCATCACTAAGAGCTGCATGAGCAAGAAGATCCTGGATATAGTTTTCTTGGGAAATAAAAAAGCCATCGAAGGTGGAGGGAACCTTAATCCTAAGAAAGTAACGAAGAGGAACAAGATCGGACATAAGAAACTGTTCACTGAGACGGCCTTGACAAAGGCAATGCACTAAGAATTGTCGCCATTGATGATCATGTCATCAACATATAGAAGAAGAAGAGTGCGACCACGAGCAGAAAAGTTGACAAATATTGTTGATCCACTGGGCAAAAAGCAGGTGCAGTGACCACAGAGGAAAAAGGCTCAAACCAACCGCGGGAAGCATGCTTAAGGCCATAGAGGGCAACAAAGATGGGAAACCATGCCATCAGGAACTGATTACCCAGGTGGTGGCCGCATATAAACCTCCTCACACAAGTCACCATTAAGAAAGCATTCTTAACATCAAGCTGAGACAAGGATGCTAACAGAGGCCATGGCGATAAGTGTGCGTACAGTATGGGCCACATGAGAAAATGTCTCATCATAATCAGAACCATGGTTCTAGTGAAAGCCACGAGCTACAAGATGAGCTTTATAACGCTCAAGAGAACCAACAGTGCGAGTCTTAATCTTATAGACACACTTAGAAGTGATGGGACAAACACGGGGAGAAAGAGAAAAAAAATTCCACATGTCAGTGCGCTCAAGGGCAGCAATCTCCTCTATTATTGCAAATTGCTATTCAGGACGAACAACAACATGTTGGTAACTTGTCGCCTCAAGAGCAGTCGAAAGACCATAGAGAGAAGGAGAATATCATTCAGGGGGCGGACAAGGCCAGGAAAGAAGACCATGAATCGCTAAGAGGAGGAAGAAGACTTCGAAGACGTAGAGGATACATAAGTAGACTCATCCACAACAAGTGGACGAGGAGTACAATGGAAAGGAAAGGAGGGAAGGGGTGGAATCACCAGAGGTGAAGACGCGGAATGTATGGGTGATGAAGGTGGAGAAAGGGAAGTTATCAGTGATGATGGTGGAGATTCGTGCAATGAGGGAGGAGAGGACTGTGTCATATCTGCGACAACAGATCGTTTGGTAGGAATACTGGGCACAAAGGGAGGTGTATTCTGAATTGTAAAAAAATAGATGTCCTCCGTGGAAAAGTCTGAGGAGGATGGACGCGGGTAGAAGGGATGAGACTCACCAAAATTCACGGCCTGAGAAATACGCGTTCGATGGCCGACAGGATCCTAAAACTGATAGCTCTTATGCTCATCACTATACCCGAGAAAGACACACTCAACAGACTAAGGAGTCAGTTGGTGCGTTCACAAGGGGCAATAAAAACATAGCAACCACAACAAAACAAATGAAGTGCCGAATAATAAGGAGAATGACAAGAAAGACGCTCAGAAGGAATACGGCCCTGTAGAGCAGTAGATGGTTGAGTATTGACGAGATAGGTGGAAGTGGTAACAACCTCAGCCCATAACTAAGCCAGAAGAAACGCGGCGGTCATCATCATACGCGCTGTCCCACGAAGGGTGACGATGCTTGCACTCGGCCATAACATTCTAAGGATGAACACCAGTGCAAGAGAATTGAGTAAGAGTATGCTCAGCACGGAATCCTTGCAGCGCATGGGAGATATACTCACCATTTGAATCTGCGTGAAAAACATGAAATAGGAGTGGATAACTTGGTATGAACCATGGCAATTTTTTTTCTACATGGATAAGACCTCACTACAAGAAGACATGAAATAGACCCAAAGTGTACCAAGAAAAGTCGTCTATAAAGATAATATAGTAGCGACGACCCCCTTTCAAAGTGAAGGGAGTTGGGCCCCATGACATCAGAGTAAATGAGAACATAAGGGCGCTCAGACACCGATTCACTATGAGGATATGGTAGCTGAATCTGCGTATTAAGTCTACAACCCAAACAATCCTACGGGGCGCTACCAGAGATAGACCACAGAACACCGCGATGAACCAAAGATGAGAGACGAGAACCACATAATGGCAAATACGATAATGCCTCTGCAGAAAAGAGCAGGTAGATGCATCAACAAGGGCTTCGAGACTGGAGGTGTTGGCAGCGGAGGAAAGATCAAGCCAGCCAAGCTACCAAAGACCATTAGAGCATCAAGGGCTAGCACTGGAAATGGTGGCAGCGGACGGAACATGAATCAAAGTCGAGAATGACCCTGCGATTAGAGTCAACAATATGGCCACCACATATGAGAGCGATGGAGGGAACATGAAATAAATAAATGCTAAGAGTGCCTCGACTAGCTACAGGGACGGGAGTGCCATCAACTGTGAGAACACGAAGATGAGAATCGACAAGTCAAATGGAAGTCAAAGTGGAAGAATTATAAGTCATATGAAAAGGCGCTCCAGTATCAAGAATCCATGAAGATGTACCTGAATGAGTTGAAGATGGTTTATGTTGTGCCTAGCTAAGCTCAGCACACCAGCGTAGTTAGCCACTTAGAATAATGGCATGCATGGACGTGAGGCGTGCTCTTTGCACGATCGCTTGTTTTCTGTTTTTCTGTTTGATATAACCTCCCGGTCAGTATGGCGCTGGTGATACAGTCATGGGATGGCGCGACGTACGCGGATCCGGAGCAGCCGATCAGGAGTTAGTTAGCCTCTGTAATCGCTGTGAGTTAAGAGTAGGAATAACAGAAAACACAGTCAGATAGACGACACAAAATATACTGGGGTCTCCTCCCTCGCGTGCGTTCATCTTTCCCTCACCCGTTTCTCCTCTCGATCGATCCGGCAACAACAGTTTCTCAGTGCAAGAAAAGTCATGTAACATGCAGAACATGTCGGCGGTGAAGAATCCCAAGCAGCAAGCAGGCATTGCAGCTACGCAGTCTCAGGCGCAGACTGACATAAGAGGTCGAGGTAGAAACACCTGCTGACGATGAGCAGTCGCCACCACCCATGAAAGTCGAGCGTAGAGTTGACTGATGGTAGCGAGTCGACGTAGAGCCACATGTGGAAGCCATTGGAGGAGTCGAGATAGAGCGGTAACTGCCACCGCGGGCAGGAGCCACGAGAAGAGTCGACGAATAGCGACAGACCGGGTTGCTCAAGACATCGTAGGAAGTCGTGGAGCTTATTGCAACCCTGCAGGTGCACGCCCTAGGGTTGGATAAATTAGTGAAGAATTTTTTTCTGGGACAACATAGATTAGATGAAATAGTATGCTTGCTCTCCATCGAAAGTTCATATTTTCTAATTGCCCCTCATTGAACCTTGTCAAGCTCCGCCACTGGTCGTAGGGACAACATCATAGACGGACGAGCACGAAGCATTGAGCAACAACGGATGTGCGAGACGGGATCAATATAGGGTTCTCTGTTGGAAGTCTGCGGGAGGGAGGAGACTGCATGGCTACAGAATTCGTTGAAGGTCTGTGGCTGGCGGCTCAATTGGGACGAGGAGCGGCTCGATCTGAGTGTTGCGATCTAGAGGGAGGAGACTGCGGCGGCTCGATCCAGAAAGAGGCAGCCATGCTGGAGAGTAGCTGCGCAGGGCAGCTTCGTCCAGGCGTCGGAGGTGGCGGAATCCTTGGTTGGAGGCGAAATTCATTGCAGGTCTGCGGTTGGCGGCTCGATCGGGCCGAGGAGCGGCTGATTGGGAAGGCAGCAACGGAAGAGGTGCAGCACTGCCGATCGGGAGGGCGAGTTGCGGCACAAGAAGAACTCATGATGCCATGCATGTTGACATTGCGAGAATAGCAACTTGTATTACTAGGAGACCAAAGACTAAACATGTAGTATACGAGGTAGCCAAAGGTTAGAACACACTAGGCCAAAGGCCATCATCAATATAATCTCTAATGGAGGTCAATTGCAATACACTAGATATATTTGTTTTCTAATAGTGTATGGTGCAGGGTTTGATATAAATAAATAACTGCATGGGGATCATATATTGGAGTGCATACCATAATTAAACGTGGCGAGACTTCCGGCTGGAAAATATTCATAGCACAATATTGTTTCTGTCATGTCGGCAATAATATATCTTCCATTGTGCTGCACTAGTCGACTCTTTACGTCATGGCAGAAGCCAATAATCCTCACTATATTTTTATGGTGGAGCAGAGAAAGATTTTGAACAGCATTGTCGAATAACCCACGTGCAACAGGCGAACTGGATTCAAAGTTTACCACGGAAATTACTTGGCCATCTTCCAAAACTCCCTGTTTATGTTCATATGTAGACTTTATGCTGGCGTCTTTCTTATCAACTCCTGATGACAGAAAACACCGAGTCGTAATCATACCTTATATGTTGTTCCAAAAGCATTTGTACCAAGTACTCGTTCATCCGAGAACCTATCTGTAATTTTCTTCAGATAGTCCAATGGTATGTCCTTGAGTAGTGCAGGTGCAATCATAGCTGTCGGCTTGCTCTCTATGGATTCTCCATGGTGAAACTATCAAGAACACGTATAACATAATTAAGAGATGATCATATCGAAAAGTACACAATCCTTCGTTCTCTCAAAGGTTTAATAATAGTTAATTAACAGTTAACTCAAAGTAACCAACATAGCACCCGCATGCAATTAGGACATTAATGCTAGTAAGAAATATGGAAGGAGGGAGTAAGAAAAAGATAAAGCAGCTCATTTGTGTTCAGTTCATTAATTATTTTAGTTTTTAGACCGAGCAATTTACATCCAACTTTACCTATTAAAGCAGTTAATACTTCTGGGATACCTGGAACATAATGCTAAGGGCCGATAGGTGTGAACGAGAAATCAACACATGTAATTAATACTGTCAACGTCAAAAAAGAAACAAAAAAAAGAGTCTCGCATATTACCAGATCTTAAGATTTGAAAGCTGGTAAATTAATTTTGAAACGGAAGTTGCAGTAACTCAGATAAAGCAAAAAACCGTAAAACGATGCCCTCTGTTTTTTGAAGAGTGTACTTTCAACTTTATTAAAGGGTCAGACTATCTTAAAGTTTGACCGAGTTTGTGCAAAAATATATTGATGTTTGTGAATCCGAATAGGTATATGATGAAAATATATTTTAACATGAATCTAATGCTACTAATTTGATGTGATAAATGTTTGTGTATTATTGTATAAATACGGTCAAACATAAAAAAGTTTGACTTTTCAACAAAGTTGGAAGTACACTCTTTGACGGTCGGAGGGGGCACTCTGTAACTTAATAGGAGCCCCCACCTACTAATTTTTCTTGTATCACTCAAAAGTTTTTTTCTAGGTCGATCTAAGACAGGGATTGGTACTTACAAACGGACAACCTTTGAACTTTGAAAATAACGGTATTATTAATATATAATCTGATTGTATACATCTAGACCATAATATTTGCCATGCTACCAAAGTAAGGGCAACTCTAGAAGGGATCATTAAAGTAAACACACCAAATGTCCAGTGGCATGCCCGGGTATGTCCATGGACAACAATAGGGGTGGATGCCATCCAACTGCATGAACCAAATGTCCGCCCCCTGCCCGGACATGTCCGCAGACAGCGACAGGAGTGGATGCCTTCACCTCGAAGTGTCCCCGGGTCTGGCAAACCCAGTGTGGTGCCTTGTCTATGACGACTTCGACATCATCGTATTTGGCATTGACGCCCTATTTGATGACCGCCTTGACCGCGCCTTGTTTCCTTCCTTGCCCCCGCAACACCTCACATGGCTACCAAGACAGCATAATCCCCGACTTTGACATCGACACATAGGGTCATCATCCACGGCTACACCATCCTACACTCTTGGCTATCTCGACGTAGGAACAAAAGGCTACTGCCTTGCTTGTGTAACCTTGTCAGTTTCCACTCCATGCACACATCTGGGACACATTAATCTTTTTTCGGCCGCGCGAGGGGGGGGGGGGGGTTCATCCGTTTGGCTTTTTCGACAGTGTTACCATCAACGCCGCTATGACCATGGGTGGATCTTATAGTATGGTTTATGGTCGGTTAAGATTTGTTAAGATTGATTGTAATCTCTTCTATTCCCTCCATTCTACCAAAATAAGGGCAACTCCTGCAGGATCATTAAAATAGACACACCAAATGTCCAGTGACATGGCCGGATATGTCCATGAACATCAATAGGGGTGGATGCCATCCAAACGCAGGAACCAAATGTCCGCCCCATGACTGGACATGTCCGCAGACAGCGATAGGAGTGGATGCCTTCGTCCTCGAAGTGTCATTGGGTCTGGAAAATCCGGTGTGGTGCCTCATCTACGATGATTTCTACAACATCGTTTTTGGCATCGACGCCCTATTTGATGACTGCCTTGACCGCGCCCTGTTTCCTTCATTGCCCCTGCAAACACCTCACATGGCTACCAAGACAGTAGAATCCCCAACTTTGACATCGACCACAATGTTCATCGCACATGGTCATCGGCCACGGCTACACCGCCCTACACTCTTGGCTATGAACAAAGGGCTACCGCGTTGCTTGACCAACGTCGTTGGCTTCCATTCCATGCACACATATAGGACACATTGATCTTTTTTTTGGGGGGTCATCCCTTTGGCTTCGCCAGTGTAACCATCGACGCCGCTACCTTATGACCGTGGGTGTCTCTTATAGTATGGTTTATGGTCGGTTAAGATTTGTTAAGATTGATTGTAATCTCTTCTACTCCCTCTGTTCCTAATTATAATTCTTTTTAGAGATTTCAATATGGATTACATACGAATCAAAGTGAGTGAATCTACACGCGAAACTACATCTATATACATTCATATGTATTTCATATTGAAATCTCTAAAAGGACTTATATTTAGGAATGGATGAAGTATATGAGTTCTACCTTATTTCTAGGAGAAGTTTCTTGCCCGTCAAGTCTTTTACTCTATGTATACTAGCCCTCGAGGCTCGACAATATAACAAGTGATTACATCAATTATCTCCTCACTAATTCTGTTACACTATGATTTTGCTACAGCAGCAAGAGGTGTGAAATGTGGTGGAGTGTCCGTTGTTGGCCATGGTACTGTTTAAGTCGAATAATCTTGAACCCCCTCCCCCTCCCCCTCCCGCGACGCGCCCGCGCGCGCCGGGGGGTAAACCCTAGCCGCCAGGCCCTCGGCCCCGCCTCCCTCTCCTCCTCCCCGCCGTCGCTGGCAGGCGCTGACAGGCAAAGCCCGGGTGGCGCGGCGGTGGCGGGGCCCTTCCTCCTCCTCTGCCTATGGAAGACCGGCGCGGGGCGGCGACTCGGGTGGCAGTGCTGGGCGGCCGCGGGGCCCAGTGGCGCGGCAGCGGGGGTGTGATGCGGCGACGCGTCCGGATGGTGGCTGTGCGCCGATGCTCTACTTCCCGAGCGTGGCGCGGCAGCTGCGGAGCTCCTGACCCAGGAGGTCGCGCGCGGTTGGCCTACCGGCCAGATCCGTCCGGATCTGGATGTGGGGGTCGGCCGGCGGCACGGATCTGGTGGTTCCGGCGGCGGTGTGCTCTCTGGATGCTGGCTCTTGGGGGGCTGGTGTGGGGGGCGGCGCGGATGTCCTGGACGGATCGGCCGGTCCTCTAGGCGGCCTCGGGGCTGAATCTGGTCGATGGTGGTGGATGGTTTCCGACGGAGTGCAGGGTGTGGGAGCCGACCTGGTCCGTGTTGGTCTTCCCTCGCGTTAGTGCTCTTCTTCCTGTTGCTCTATTGTGGCGTCGATCCGAGTAGGCGCCCGTGTTGCTGCTATGTTGCAGAAGGATCGACGGGGCTGGCCATGGATGTGGCAGCGTGCGAGCTTGACTCCGTCTGGTTGTGGATCGGGCCGGGACTTGCTCGGCGATGGCCGGCAGCTACTAGGTCATGTTCCCCACAGTCGAGGATGATTTTCGGGGGACGCAGGTGTGGATGCCCCCTACTATGGGGGCGCTCACCCAGGCCAGGTGGCTGATGCCGGGCTAGGAGCGGAAGGACACACCTCCCGTTCCTCCCACCGTGGTTGCGCGTTGTGAGGTCGGCGGTTGGTGGTGACTCGGGACATGGATGCCGGGGTGGGGGCCCCGGATGGTGGGCTGCATGGTTGGCTCTCCGGCGGGCACTATGGCGGTGGTGGTGGCTCCCCTCTTGGTCGTGTGGGCGACGAGGGGGTAGGTTCAGGTGGCTCGGGCTCGCACTCCTTCGCTGGGGCGACGCCCAGATCCAGATCTGGATGTCTGGACTCGCCGCGGTTGCCCTGGTGGCCTCGTGTGGCACGGGTGAGTTGCCGAGCGAAAGCTTCGTGCTTTTGCACCGACGGCGATGACGCTTGTGGGTGCCGCTTTCTTCTTGAAAACATCGTTGTGGATCTTCTCTTCGTGCTAGGGCTCCGAGTGAAAGCTCATGTCCACTTTGGACTCGGCAGCGGCGACGCTTTGCGCCGTCCTTCCTCCTGAGGGCGTTGTCGTGGAGCTTAGGTGTGCTAGGGCGTAGCGTGGCGTTATATCATGACTTCCCTGTGTTATCCTTCGGTAGCGTAGTTCCTGCATGATCCGACTATCTCGGGATCTGCTTTGTAAGAGGGGTGCCTCTCCACCTTGTATCGTTCGGCCGTGTACTTTGTTCGGTTGATGCTTTATTTATAAAGCGGGGCGAAAGCCTGTTTCGAGAAGTCGAATAATCTTACTATACATCCATGCAAAACTGGACGAAGAGCATGCAAATTTCTTATTTCAAGTTATATGGTAGTTGAATTAATGAACTTCAAAACATGCTTGGCTGCACAAACATGAGGCTTGCTGAATTCACACACATTTCTAATTAACCGTCCAATTAATTTTGGTGTTGTCATTAATATGGCGACATCCCGTATATTGCGCAGTCACCCATCGTCCGAACTCTCCCACCCTGCTCCTAGGGGATGCCCCACCTCATTCTCAGAGGATGCTTGGATCCAAGGGATTTATTTTAGTCTGACTAAAAATAGTCTCTTTAAGAGGTTAAAGTTCCAAGCACCCCTGATTAAAGAGGGGCTAAAACTAGTCTTGAGACTAATTTTTTTTGTCAGAGATACCCCTACTAAAATGTGGATTAGTTCTGGATTGGAGGGTTTGGAGGATAATAAATAATCATTAACTAGAGTTTAGTCTTTTTAGTATTTGGATCCAAGCATGGATGAGGCTAGCAAATTTTAGTCTCACTACTTTTAGTCATGGGACTAAAACGTATCGAAGCACCCTCTCAGTTGGTTGCGCCCACAACTGGAATGAACACTCGCTGGAATACAGCCCCTCCTCCGCGGGAACACTAGCTCCACGACCACCTAGTCGTCCTACTGGTAGCTGCTCTGCGTCCGTCGATCTCGACATGCACCTCGCACCCTTGACTATTATTTAGGCCCCCACTCGGAGAAGCTCCACATCCTGCATGATTGTCCAGCATCGCCTGCCCGTGAGCCCCCTGGAAATGGATCGCGCGACGAAGCGTCCGCGGCCTTGCATGTGTCCCTAGGAGGCCACCCGAGTTCTGAGTGCTATCACAACATCCACTATCTCCGCGAGGGTTTAAAATTTCATCAAAATTTACCAAAATTTCGAAGATGGGTGATTTTTTTTCTTTTTGCTCAATTTGTTTTTGGTTGGTTTGAATTTCTATGTAAAAAAGAACTAGGATCAGTAAATAACTAAATATTAATATTTGTTTCGGTATTACGGCGTAGGTCAGTTTTCTTCGTATATCGAGGTCCAATGTTTGAATCATGTGTCATAAACATTTTTTATTTGCACCGAATATATTCATTTTTTGGTGAAAAGTATAATCTACCCAAGATTAAAAAACGGGGCAGTTGTTAGCTGACCAACAGACTTACAATCAGGACATACATGCTTTTACATTCAGTTTGCACTAAGTATTATTTTATCTAGAGGTTTAAATTTAATTTATTTGAATTCTATCATAACACTTGTTGATTTTGTCTAGTTTTTTTTTTTTTTGAAAATTCAAAACTTTGGGCCATTTGGAGTGTGAGCACACAATTTTTCGACATCACACGTGTCCATGTATAGGCCTCTTGAGACATACCTCTGAGTATATCCACGTGTGGACTTTCGGCATCACACGTGAGAGAGGCTGTTGAAAATGTATGTGGATTGTCTAGCCATTTTCATCAATTCAGATATTTGGTTGTGTTGGCTAATGCATGAAGCTTAACTATATTATACCGAGTTTGACATAATATTGCACTTCAAACCTCTAAACTAGTTTGTGAGTGCCCTGTAAATAGACGACTGCCTGTATAACTTGTCATTGTGACAAATAGGCGAGTGTGATTAGAGAGCGCACCTGTTCAATATGCAGTCCTAGGTTACCTATCATTGTTTCTGTCTCTGTCAGACTTAAAACTATCTCCTGTATTGTGGGCCGTTCTGTTCTGTTCTTCTTCATGCAGTCTAAAGCTAACTCAATACATCTCCTGACCTGTTGGCAGTATACTTCGAGTGATCGGCCGGAAACCAAATTTTTATGTAGCTGTTTCTTCCAGTTATCTTGTACCTTGGGGCAAAAAGGCGATACAGAACTCAGTAATTGAAACACGGTTATAACTTAACAGGAATTGATCTATCTCGTAAGGAATGGAAGCGTTCTTATTACTTTATTGATGAAAACCTTTCGTGACACATCACCAATTCTGAAGAAGTTCTCACGTCCGGTAATTATCTTTACCATTATGACACCCAAACTATATATGTCAAACTTCTCTGAGATAACTTGGTACTCTGTATATTCCGGTGGCATGTATCCGCTGTACATTAACACATAGATAATATGAGTTGTTATTTAGTGGCCAAATAATGATAGAAAAGAACATATCTCATATATAGCTCTCCTAGAAAATGTAACGACACACACACACACCTGAATTAAAAAATCGTATAGCTAGACGGGCAACCATGCCATGCAGGGAGCAATATTTGGTATGCATCCATATAGACATCTAATTGGACAAAAGAATATTTTATTTTCTTTGAAATGGAGGCAAAAGAATATTTTGTACTTCTTCTGTTAGTGCTTGTCGTTTTTACCTTTTGTATACCTCGCAAAGATTATTTTCCGACCATGTTTCATCAGTTCTTCACATATAATCCTCGTCACAATTTCATATGCATAACTAATACACCATCTATTTCACTAATCTCAGGAAACTTGGTTTCACATTATTCATTCTCGGGTGGATATGAGGTGTAGTTACTGCTTTCATTTCCACTCAATAACACTATTTGAATGCTTTGGATGCGGTATGTTGGAATAAACCACGTTTATGGGGGTCCGGTTGTAGATGCTCTAAGTACTAAGTTAGGATGGTTTGCACGTACACTGCACTAGTAAGCAACTAGCACCATAGTGTTTATTTTGGTAGAGTGCGTTGGTCGACATGAAAGAATTAAGCATAAAAAATAATTTGGAACAAAGGGGGTTGTCGTAACTTACATTGTACCACAAGCACTTGATGTCTTTGTTGTTTTTTCTTCTCCGAAGAACCTTGATAATCCAAAGTCTGCAACCTTTGGTATCATATCCTTGTCTAGCAATATGTTTTGTGGTTTTAAGTCCAAATGCAATATCGGAGGATTAATTCCATCGCGGAGATATTTCAAACCTTCGCAAACCCCTTTTATTACCTTGTAACGTGTGAGCCAATGGAGTCCCTTTGATTCATCTGTAACAAAGAAAGGAAACGGGTACACCTCAAAAAATGAGTCTGATATACAGACACAATTTTCATCTGCCCAGTAACATGTACGTTGGCAGAGAGCTCAAAGTAAGTTACCTGAAATATAATCCCCAAGATGACCTTTTTGTACATACTCCAAGCATAGGGCCGTATGCAGTTTTTCTGCAGGTATTTGTTTTCCATTATCGTCCGTATATACTACTTCTTCCTTGTCATTGCAGTAGCCCACTAACCCAACAATATTTTCATGCTTGAGCCTTTTTAGGTTGTCAAACTCTTTTCGAAATTCACTATCATCAAATCTTGGCAGAGCAAATACCTTCACAGCAGTCGTTTCCCCTTTTTCATTAACAGCCTGTTCAACATCTCGCGTCAATACTAAGCATAACATTTCATACCGTGTCAGTATTGACCATATATATAGTATCAAAAAGGACAAGTTAATATTAATGCTAACTGGAATCGGACTTGCATACCCATGGTTTGGATGTGGGATTTATATAGATCACACATGTTTTTATTAAATTATGCATTGGTCGGTTCTTAAATTCAAGACCTCGTGGCTCTAATACCATATTATGCTGCTATGCCGTTGCCAACTCATCCACCAGGCTAAGATGATAGGTACAAACGGGCAATTCGCTTATACCTCGACAAAAATGCTGACCGTCTATCACACACTTTAGAGTGATATATTGCTTCGTACCCAAAATTTATATGACGGGACAATTGATGATATGCAGTGGAATTTTCTAATGGATGAATGTTTCAGCAGAATTTTTCGTATCTGCAAAAAAATGCAGTGGCAATATGTCGTAACCCATCTGATTATATGTTATAATAGAAGTTGTGAAATATAATTTTAGTGTCGAAATGGGGGAATACAAATATGATTACTAATTCGTTATTACTTCTTGAAGTTACATCTTATCTCAAAGGGAAAAGGAAATTTCAATAAAGTTTTAGAAAAATGGTGGATCTCTTATAGACCTAGTGATACCTTCTATATGTATGATGGGAAAAATTCTCTCATGTGCACTCAGGACATCTGGCCTGCATGGATTGTTGATTACCAGACAAGTAATACTTTTTCATCATACCTTGTATACGGTTCCGAATCCACCACTGCCAAGTATTCGTTCCTTGTCATAGTTGTTTGTAATCTGTTTGATTACTTGGTATGACATCTCGTTCTCCATATCTCAGCTGGCTTCTGGTTTGACAAGAGAAACAGGAAGAACTGGAAATAAATAATGTACATTATTTATTTGCATGTATGAAGGGAGTAGCTACGAGGTGGCCCAGTAAAGACTTGTTACCAACACAAAGAGTATGCTAGCTAGGCCTTTGTGAACATCTGGCGATCTAGAGCTAACTAAACAACTGCAAATCTAGATGTTAGTACATCTCAAGCACACTTACAGAACCATGTAAAATAACATCTGAAAATAAATAGTAGAGATTACTTGTGGAAAGGCACTTACTTGAGTACGTTGCAAATCGACAGGATTACTAGCCGAGCTGCAGAATTATTGAAGAAGAGGAAGAAGAAGGAGGAGGAGGAGGAGGAGGAGAGGAGGAGGAGGAGGAGATAATAATGAGCACGCCGCAGAGATAAGGAGGGGGTGGGGGGGGGGGGCTCGATTTGACTCAGCGAGATGGATTAATAATACATTGAGGGGTACCATTAACTCCACTGACAACAACAATTAGTTTATTCTGACAAACTTTATTAACTAGAGGCAGGTCTATGCAAAAATGCTCAGTGGAGCTTGGCATCTATGGAGGCCAAATTTGAAATGATGAAAGTTCAAATTTGCACATTTAATTATTTTTTTGAAAAAAATGCACATATACTTACGATGATTTTGAAAAAAAAAAACCAGCCTTAGGCCGAGCTCCAAAACGTCCCATGGTTCCGCAACCAGCGCTACACAGTCTTCTCGAACTATGTATATTTGTTGGATGTGCGCGTGCATGTGGCCCACCATGGGCTGGCTGCGGGTGCCAACCAAGAAGAAGCCAACAAGCGCAGCTATCAAAGTCGTCACAATATAATGTACTCCCTCCGTCTAGGTGAGTAAGTCATATTAGGCTGTGCACCGTGACCAAGGAGGAGGGGAAAACGAAAGACATTAATGTTTATTTACTAATTAATAGTGCAGCATGCAATGAACTAATAACTGCATGTCGTGTTTGATAGTCTCAAGTCATTAAAAGCATGCACACCCCTCATCTATTATTGGTTGATATGTCAAAAAACAAGAAACGAGGTAGAAGTTAATGCACCGCGCCTAAGTGTTTTGGGATTATTTGGTTTTCGTAGGATGACTTAGGCTAGTCATAGTGGGGAGTAACTTAGACTAGTAACATGTATATGTTACTAGGCTATGTTACTACCTTTATAGTGGGTAGTAACATATATGTAGTGTCATGCATCACTTCATTTATTACTTCATAGACTCATTTAGCATTGGGAACCGCTAGGTGATGATAACATATTATGTTACTCTATTTGTCTCTCTCCTCATTAACTACTTGACACGTCATCACTTTTGCTTATGTGGCATCTATGTTACTACTTATGTTACTCCCACTATGACCAGCCTTACACACCTAGACGGAGGGAGTATACACACTAGACATTCGCAATTAAATTTGTCAGAAGTATTCATTTGTTTACTCATTTTACGATGGGAACAGCTTGCATTGTCTCGATCGCGATTGCCGAAATAGCTGCACACCACATGCATGCCCTCGATCTACGACATGGCCAGCGGCTTGTTAGAAGGCCAAGCTAGCTATAGCTTTTGATTACGCACGGGTTGCGGGCTTGAACAAAGCCATGGACACCTCACGGCCTAAACTTTGTAGTAAAATATACCTACAACGCATTTTTTTTAAGTCACACTCTTTGGTCATCCGATAAAATCATCATGACCCGGCAAGACTTGTTAAATGAATTACATTCTTTATTTGCAACTAGTATGTACATTGTAGCTTTGCAGTAGCCCCAAAAGACTAGTTTCCAATGCAATTGGCCAGTCTCGGGCCTTCTTAATTTAGGGCGAAGTCAGGATCTGATCTAAGATCGATTTGTTGCAAGTTGTAGCTAACGTAGATCTAATCGTCTTTGTCCTTGTTGCGTATGAGCATGCATGCATGGCCCACCTCAGTTGTAACCTGTATACAATCTGCCACAGCTGGGTGCAAATCGAGGAGTCAACTCTGCCCCAGATCGGCGGGTAAAGCAAGTTGATATTTTTCCTAAGAAAATTCTTGAGATAGTAGACTTTAGCAGTTAACTTCCATCATGGTTTTGTTATAGTGCCACAGTAATTAGTTTATTTAGAGGCATTTGTAGTACAAAGTATTAGAAAATATTTGAATGCGTAGTATTTCGTTTTAAAAAGGGGCGTGAAACCCCCAGCCGTTGCATCAATTGATGTATGCATCCATTTTCATAAATTATTAAGCATAATACAGAACAGACAATCATGGTCCAACCATTACAAGATATATGAAAATAAACGCGTTGATTCAGTCGACTTCATTCAATAGCAACGCCTCCAAAAGGGATGAACGTCCTCAAGCCATCAATTTCACATCCGACTGAATATGAATAGCAGGTTACGACGCTCTCCCTTAACCTCAGTCTGCAGATCTGGTGGTTGTTGTCATGTACCTGTCCTTGGGCCCGGCGTGCTCTAGAGGATGCGTTAGTTCCAAGATCCAACTCCTCCCGACTCGCACAAGGACTGAAGGGCGCATCGGATTCAAGGACGCACCAGATGTGCTGCATCCATTTATCTGCCAGCTGCTCCACTGCTTCCACCCCCGATCCACCAAGGCACCTCGCCGTGGTGGTCGCATGTGGATGTTTGTTTGGCGGGAGCCACGGCGCAGCGGCAACAAGGGCGACCATTTCACGAGGTGCGGCTATGGAACATGATCGATATGACCGTTTGAAAGGTTTGATTTCTTGTATCCGGCTTCTCCATCTCCGCTGGCTGCGGCGGCAACACTGACCACACCGAACAGTGAAGACGACCCGCTGTGGATTGTGGTGACTATCGAAAGATCTTTGTGAGGGCCCCTTTCTTCAGATCCGACGGCTTTCTTCGATGGTGTAATACAATCTACGGAGAAAGGCTTGATGCAGAAGGTATGGTTGCGCAGCGACAACAGTCGATTTTATTAGCCCTCTGCATGTAGCTGTTGGGATCGCGGCAAAGTGATGGTGGCAATACATGATTGACTTCGACGAGCTCTCCATGGTGAAAACCTAGGTTTAACACAAGTTGGTTATAACTGGCAATAACGATGTTTTTGTGTCTTTACCTTGATGAAGACATTGCTCAGATATGCTCGAACTGGTTCTTCGGGATTAAAAGCTTGAATCTGGCCTTTGATCGTTGGATCTGGTGACGGTGATGTTTGAACCTAGCTCCCTTCCTGAAGACGCTGCTATTGAAAAATCTTGTTATCCTTGTGATGTCATGAGATGATTGGTGCAGATATGGCCGTAGGTTTGATTTTCCCATCGAATATTTGATAGCTTTAGGTTTTTTTTCTTTTCCTCGCTTAGGTATAGATTTGGTTTTATGTGACTTTGCTATTTGTCAGCATATTTTGATGTGTGTGGTGATGTTGGTTGTGTGCATCTGAACTGTGCAGAGGCTAGGGTGTATACTCATTTGTGTTTGTATCTCCTTTATAATTTCATTTCAAGTTAATAAAATCCATCAATTATTAAAAAAAGCAGATCGGGGACAACACATAGTTAGCTGTGCCGCGGACAGTAATTAGCGCGCAGAGTCAGTCAAGATCTGAGATGGATTTCTTGTACTAAGTAGCTGACATCAACAATTGTATATTCTGACAAAGTTGCACCGTTCAGCCACCGGTATCAAGAAAATTTGCGTCGATCTAGCCAATGCTACACCCCGCAAGCATGTCCTCGATCACATGCCCAGTGACCGATTAGAAAACTTTTATTTCTAAATGGCTCGGCCGCTATGATACAAGGAAAATTACAAACACACATTCTAGTTATGGTGTAACGGATAATCACTAATTAGGGACCACCTAATGTCTCATGGTGATAGACCCATTGCATCACGCCTCCACCCATTGTTGTAGCCAACGTCCACATTTTGAGGGTGAGCCCTGAAAAATTCCGACTGCCGAACCTAATATATATCTCACTTCACCGGTGTATAGATCAAGGATTCTCGATGTCTACATATTTTGCTGGAAAAAAATGGAAATGAAAATTCTCTGAAAACTGCTCACTATAGACAATACTACATAGACCCACAAAATGCATTTTGTAGTAATCTAAGCAAGCAAGTTTCTTTCAAGACCATGCCAAGCTCATCTGTACGTGGAGTCATAACAAATTAACTAGAGACAATTGTTTTCTCAAGTGGGAAAAAAATACAACGGTGACTCAACTGAACCCGGAAGAGCCAAGGTATGTCCACTAGACTCCTCGATCGCATCTCAACATTGAAAAATTTGGTAATGCGTATTTTATGATCATGGAAAGCGGATGGTTAGTTATTGCAATCAATGTAATCATCCTCGTAATGGTCTAAGTTCGCCCATCAAAAGAGTTATCCTGAATCCTGACCGTACTCGAAAATCTGATGCTTAATAATTGTAAGTACTTGGTTTTATTGCCCAATTCGGGATCAGCTTAATAATTTGAATTTTTCTTCTTCCGTGAATTCCTGGATAGGATCAATAAGTTTGCACATAAATAATCTTAAGGAAATAGTTCACTACAAAACTGTGTTTCGAGACCTAAACCGTTTACCAGACTAGCAGGACAAACCCACGTGTTCCCACATGGGGTCTGTTGGACCAAGCACGAATCTAAAAAAATTATATGCATTACGGCCGGCTATGATACAAAAGCTAGATGCCTGCTAGCCTTGATTCAAAATGAACCTAACAGACAATTCATGAGCTAACCATTTTTATTACCTGCCTATTTGTTTTATCAACCCTTCTACGAAAGCATACAAAGAAAGCAACCAGAAAGATAACATTTTGTGTACGGTATCTCTCAATAATTGTACTAGAAAAGGTATGTGGGCACATCAAGAAGAAATAACAACGCACCGCCATGACTGGGTATCTATGAACATTTTGTGTACGGTATCTCTCAATAATTGTACTAGAAAAGGTATGTGGGCACATCAAGAAGAAATAACAACGCACCGCCATGACTGGGTATCTATGAAGATTATGGCAAGTTGATCTATTCTTAGAGTCCTAACAAATTAATGTGACGGCAGCTCAAATACTTGGTAAACTATATAATACAGAGATGATGTTCCATAAAGTGGGCCAAAATAACGAAGCCCTAACTAGCAAATTAGTGCATGATCAAATTCTCCAACAATCAGTGGTTGGAAAAATTAGAGTTGTTAAACGATATTGTGTTTACCTAATTTTGAAAATATCCAACTTCTTGCACTTTATCCATACCACGCGACAGTGGACCCTTACTTGGTTCCTACTTGAGGGTGTGGATGTGCATGATTATATGGCTACTGGATGCAACCCTTTGAAGATGGCCGAACATGAATTGTACAACAAGGATGCAGAGACCAAGGGCCAGAGAAATTTATTGCCTGAATTTATTGACAGCTCACCAAATTTATTGCCTGAATTTTCACTGGGGCCAGAGAAATTTAATGTAGAAAACTTTGAAGTTTTCACCGTGTGTGGACAAAGACTACGAATGTGATTTGCATGGGGCAGCAAAATAGTGTTAGTGGATGCTTACATGGCACACTTGGTGAGGTGGAGGGCTGCATGGTGAGGCGAGGTATATAGTTGATATGAAGAATCATATGACATGGAAACTAAAAGGGACTTCCGTGTTGTTAATTTTTATAGCGTGGCACGGAGCTGTCTGTAATATGTTTTATCCGGTGGCACAAAGACTTCAATTTCTCCATGGGGAGCACAATAATGGAGCAGGAGTAGCCAAAGAATCAGCCATTATTTAATATACCTTCATCCACTCCTCCATTAACTAAGCTAGCCATGTGCCCATGTTACTTAACCCTTGGAAATAGGGACGCAAGTGTAAAGGTCCACAAGACCAGGATACAAGTCCCCGCGATTTTTTTTACCAGGATACAAGTATACACAAATTACAATTAGTCGAGTTTATATCCTGCAAATGTCATCTAATTACGTTTATGCATGTCAGCAGGTGACACAAGTTGTCAGCTTGCTTGGTGCATCTCATGTCTTTTTTCCACATGACCAAAAGGCCCGGTTTCACTGTCTAAGAGACAACGGAACAATAAATTAATTCATCATCCAAATATATACTACAACCCAATGAACCTAACAACGAAGTGCCATCCAACGCTAGCACCAGCTCACACCAACGCTGCGACCAAATTCTTAGAATACGAGATATCAGCAGCAACCCAGGGCGGCACAAAGTACTTAACTGATTAGGGATGAGCATTGCTGCATCTAGTGTCTATCAGAAAATAAAAAACATCAGAAAAAAACGCGTCGGTAGATGAGGACGCGTCTAAGGTGGAATAAAATGTAGGTTACTCAGACTAAACCGCGTATAGAGATGAGGACGAGTACGCTACAAGCAGTCAAGTCAACTGACCAGAAATATCTCCTTGGTTTGCTTTATATATATATCAACAGCCACCGGTAGCAAGGAATCCATTCATTCAGATCTGAAGTGCATCCCCTCTTGTTGTTCTCTTCCCAGCTTGGGTCCTTGATCAAGTATTCCTCTCAAGGTCAGTGCACTTTACAAGTTCCTTAATTCTTCTCAGATACACCTTCCTTGTGCATACTTAGTCTGATGTTGTTCAACAACTTCCATGCTTTGGTAAAGTGGAAATTGTAGTTGCTCACATCAGTACTTTCTTTCTTTCATTATCAGCAATGACCAGCGGAGGTATAACCCTACAAAACCTACCCAAGGAACTACCAGTCGACTTTCTCAAGGAAATTACGAAGAACTTCTCCAATGAGCTACTACTTGGTACAGGTGCATTCGGGTCAGTTTATAAGGTACGATTTTCCCACAGCATTTTCTGTAGTCAAAGGTTGATACAAAAGGGTATATACACAAATTTTTTGTGATGTTAAACAGGGAATCCTGAATGATGGTGGGGTGGTTGCTGTGAAGAGACTCGCTGAAAATTCACCTGTGCCACGTGACAAAATATTTGCGAATGAGGTTCAGAATATTATGGCCCTTGAACATGACAATATTGTCAAGTTGGTTGCATACTGCCGCGAAGCAAATAACAGGTTGGTGCAGAGCAATGGAAGGCACATTATTGCAGAGATAACTGAAACTTTACTCTGCTATGAATACTTACCTCAGGGGAGCCTTGACCAGAATCTTTTTGGTATGTCCTACATATCACTATAAGTGCTATTTTCCATTTATTTTCATATTTCTCTATTTATATAAACAGGGTTTAGAGTTGTAGCATGGAGAGTATAAGCTCCTCTAATTTTTCACACCGATATAACACCGGCAAGAATAATCTTTTTGTTGTTTTGGCCGAGGTGGTTCACTCCGGATAATCTTATTTGTTGTTGTTTTGATGGAGTTTATTTTTGTCAAAAGATCTTATTTTTCGTTGTTGTTCCAGAAATATATTTACCATTTGAATCCGTTATCTTAGAAGAATACTAAAATTACTTTGTATGTTACTTCAGGTACATCAGCCAGTAGCATTGATTGGAGCGAACGCTTCAAAATAATAAAGGGGATCTGCGAAGCTATACATTTTCTGCATACCTTGTCTAGTCCCGTTCTCCATTTGGGTTTGAAGCCTCAAAATATTTTGCTGGATGGCAACATGACACCGAAAATTGCTGATTTCGGGTTCTCCAGAATATTTGGCCAAGAACAAACCCGAATGAACACACGAAGTGTTGTGGGATCGGTGTAAGCTTCTCTCTCATTATAATGATATATCAGCTACATTGTTCATAGGATATAATCTAAACTTCACATCTCCATAAAGTTGATTAAATCTTTATCTTAATGACATAAGTGGATACATGGCCCCGGAGTATCTATATAATGGTGAAATCTCGGCCCGCTCAGACATATATAGTTTAGGCCTAATCATCATGGAGATCTCCACGAAAGAGAAGAATAGTCCTAGCACTGACCAGAAGCATGCAAGGAATTATGTTGATGGAGTAAGTGTAAACATCACTTCGTTATTTAAAGATTCAAATTCATAATATACTGTTATACATAATTAAAATTGTATTTAGGTAAAAAGAATTTGGACACCGGAGAAAATAATGTCCGAATACCCCGATATAGAAGACCATTGTATCGATCAAGTAGAAGAATGCATCAACATTGGTCTGCAATGTGTGGAGATTGATCAGCACAAGAGGCCTACCATACAGAATATTGTCAGCATGATCAATAAGCTACCAATTAATTAGGAGCAAGGTATGAGTTGAATTTACTCAGAACTAGTTGCTTGAAATCATCAAACAATGTTGCCCATGTTTTGGACATTATTTGAGAAAAGAAGTCTCCATTGCCCATGTTTCGGTAGCCTTGCCATGAACCTGCAAAATAATATGAGATAGATTAGTACATAGTTGAAGCCAATAGACCATGAAGCTAGAATTTTAGAATGCACGATATAGCATATGAATAATTTTCCCATTTAGAATTTACAAATTATTGATAAAATTAATATCCTTAAGAGTCTAAAAAACTATGTTTGAAAGCACCATATGATATACTCCCTCTGTTCCTAAATATATGTCTTTTTAGAGATTTCACTGCAAACTACATACAGATGTATATAGACCTATTTCATTGTAGATTCACTCATTTTGCTTGGTATTTAGTCCATGGTGGACTCCCTAAAAAGATTTATATTTAGGAACAGACCCTCCGTTCCTAAATATAAGTCTTTTTAGAGATTTGAATATGGACTACATACGGATGTATATAGACCTATTTTATTGTAGATTTACTTATTTTGCTCCGTATGTAGTCTGTATTAGAATCTCTAAAAAGACTTATATTTAGGAACGGAGGGAATATTAACAAATAGTTTTGGACATTTTGAAAAGTACCTACATGTACTAGATAATACATGCATTACAAAGTTTTGGGCATTCTTGGACTATAAAATGTGACTTTTAACCATAAAATTACTGCATAATATTGGTCCATAATTGCAAGTCACCACTATAAGAAATTGTATTTGAACATGAATCCAATGATGTATCATTATATAGTTCCAGACATGTTACATTAATCTAATTACTTGATATACCTTGAAAATGGATAATTAACTATGGCAACTTCTTTATACAAGGTTGCAATCAATTTAGCTGCAAAATTAGTGGGTCTTTATTAGCTTACAATGTTACTTGTCCATTCAGGATCTTACATCATACTTCCTCAATTGGCTCAAAACATTCATTGAAACCCCAATAAATTTGATTAGTTATATTTAAAAAATCAATTCTATTCAAAATTAATCAATGGATTGTTGTGTTTATTGTAGTCTAATAATATTAATTATATTTCACTAACATATCTAGATTCAAAACGTGCATTATCTACATTGTGGCAACCCAAATACCATATATCTTCTTATCGATTATTTCATTTCTCAAACCAATGGATAAAGTGATAGATTTCTCTTACAGGTGATATTAATGAAAACCTTAGGATGCATGTCTATGTGTACATGTATGTGTTCTAAGGCTTACCTTCCGACTAGCAATTCAGAAAAAAAACATCAATCTAATACCTAAGGTAGTACAATAATACAAAGCACACACTATATGCAAATCATACAGATTAACTTTCCTAATTAATCTATCCATTAGAAATTTCATTTCACACTGCTTCTAGTAAAACTAACTTGATGCCCAATCCTTAAGTCGGTCGAATCTGCATGTGTTTTATTAAGATGTGACTGACTCATGTTATAACTAGCAGTCGGTCCGAATTCATTGTGCCATAGAGTACAAAAAGCAACGATTTCAGATATTTGCATTAGAATATGAAAATCTCTAGAAGAATGCTTACCTTTTATTTTTATTTTGACCATCTGCTATTGAAATGGTGAAAACTAAAAGGGTGGGATAAAATACAAAGAATGCAACATTAGGTTTTCCAGTGTCAAATAAAAAATTTGGACTTATCTTATTCTCCTAGAGCAAAGGACGTGAGACAACTTATGGACCATATCCCTCATCGAGAAGAATCTTCTTGTATTGAATTATTTTCAAGTCATCAAATGTTAAGAACCCTGAAGATGTTATGTGCTCACCATATCTTATTAACCTTCATAACTTTTTTGTAAACATCTTACTTCTTACTTTTTACATTTGAAGTTCAATTATGTACTAGATAGTAACAAAAGTTATATATATTTTTACTGAAGCTAACACGCGTCATGAAATATCAGGTCTTGCATCCCAGGTGAGGTAGAACAAGATCCAACAATGCTACACTATTACAAGTGTATTATGGGAACATGACCCACTATTGTGACGCGGTTGTTGAAATATTTAAACTTTTCCTTTGGAGTTTTCTTTATCAAATGTTCCATTTTTATCAAGAAATAATATTATGTGTTGCACATGTTGTGCCTTTTCATGTTTGTTCCAGATATTATTTTCCGCCCAAAATTTTGGAATGATGGGTCCGACCGCCCTCTCCTCCTGATTCCATTATGCTCTACTCCATACCCGCTATCCTTCACTTCTCTCTCGCCGCAATTCTCCTATTTCTACCAGCCTCCTCCTCTATTTTCGAGTAACCCTCACCTTTGGCTTAGTTCCACCATTGTGCTTAGGTCACCCTACTAGCACCACCAATATTTCATCTACCCTAACTAATGGTCTGTGGTGGACGGGTTCGGGCGGGAGAGGGGGTGGATTTTGTTATCGTGTGTGTATGAGGGTAGAAAATAAGCAAACACCACCACTAGCTGGAAGGGTGTATGAATCAATGTGTTTGAGGAAGAGGGGGTAGATTGAGATCAATTAAGGGGAGCTCTGCTATATAAATAGTGGATGCCAACCTAAGACATGTGCAATTTGGTGCTATTTGTATAGATCGGGTGATCGCAGATGGGTAACCCACCTCATTGCAAACATAAGTATGGCCCATGACTACTAAAATGTTGCTAATGTGAATGGCACGTTGAAAATGGAAGAAACCATGTCCGCGATGTGTAAAAATTCATCCACATATTATGCCCATTCAATCATTCATTCACAAGACAATTAACATATGGCATTCATATAAGAATCAATATAATACATTGATCATTTTTTGGTCACCCATATATCAATAAATGTATAAATACAAAATATATGTGTGTTAATATGGTTCAACATAGTCTCCTCATGACATATCTGGGGAGTGTTGTCTTCTTGGTGGATGACCCGAGGAGAGTTAGTTTTGTGTCGGCATATCTGAAGAGCGATACACGATCATGGTTGGATTATACAGAAAGAGAAGGAAGCAATCTTACAAGATCAGGGGAGAACGAAAGAACAAACATCATCGCTAATTGAGGACTCCAGTGCCTATTCCTTGTGTCGAGGTAGGATTTGACTAGTCGAGATTCAACACATCTTCAATTTCTGCACCATTTTGATGAGATCATATACTGTCGCTGGAGGGTGATTTGATAGAGGGGGCCACGATTGGCCCAGAGTTGAAGAGAAACATAACTGCGGTACAGGTGGGGTGCAAACGTGGGACGAGTGCCTAGAAGGCATCAGTTATATATGGCTGGAGGGGCGGCAACGGGAGGTGGGACAAAAAGGTTGAAAGAGTGAGCTCCATCGTTTCGTTCACATATTGAGAGGGTGCGAGAGTAAAGGGGGTTAGGGTTATGGAGGATTGAATGGTCTATATTGTGAGGGTGTGAGAGGTGGAGGCCGATAGCAACTGCTTCTCCATGGCTTCCATGATGTATACTACCTTGAATGACTTGGGACGTTAGATCTAGTCTCCCTAACATCACCTTACACCCCAAGTCTTTAGGTGTGTGTAATTTCCTTGCTTGCATTTCTGTTGTTTTGTGTGCCAGGTGTTCATCTTGAATGACTTGCGAGTGAGATGGAGTTAACTATTGCTAGTTCTCCGATGGTGGTGATAATACAGGTTCTAGATTTGAATGGTGTGATGGGGTAAGTCCTCGAGCAAATGTGTCTACAAAGAAGAAGGGCATGGGTATCATATTCTCCCTGGAACAATGCCTTCTTTCACTATGGACAGGTGATTCCGCAGTTCATGACCACTAGCGGGTGATCCTGTCAGTCGGTGCTACAATTGTTACCACTTACTACAAATTACTAACGTACCTAGTCCTCGTAACTGTAGAGAATTTTTCTGTCATGAGTAATGACGTGCCATGTAGCACTATCAAAGGTTGAAATTATCAAATACACGATCTACTTTAGATGAAGTGGTTATGATGCACTATCTAGTGAACAATGCCTTCTTCACTGGCAACGGTGATTCCATTGTTGATTACCACTAACAGGTGATTCTCTTTGTAAGTCATAAAATTGTTACCAATGACAAAAAAATATTAACAATCCCGACAATGCTCAATGTCGAGTAATTTGCGCCTCATAAGTAACGATGATTTCTGATAGAGGCCAATTTTAGTGAAATGTTAGATCCAGTTGATAAAACCGCAATGAGCAAATACCCTGTCTCTACATGACAAGATGCACACAACTACCAAGTCTAGGGAAAAGTACTAGTACATATTCATTTTCTAGAAAATTTCCAAATGAGTTGTTTCATGGCTCACGATGCCCTTGAAAAAACGAATACAAATAATTAGATCCCTTTATGTCTAGCTTGATATCTGCAAACTGCATTCGATACACAATTACATTAACCTTGAATGGTGCACATAACCACTAAGGATTCATAGAACCACATCTTTATAATTAGATTGTACTTGAAAGATGAGTAGATAGTTTCATATGAACAGGCGGAGAACATGTAAATGTTGCATGATTGGTAAAATGCAAGGGGCAGATACAAGAAATCGCAGAGTCAATGCGACAGTATAGTTGTGCATTGAAGGAGATCAAGAATATTTCTTATTCTTAAGCAAGGTGTGTAAATTTTCATGACAACCCAACAACTAAATGCAACGCGAGTGCAGATGTCAGCGTGGCCCGACAAGCCATCTGTGGGTGCAGTGCCTGGCCAGTCTGTAGCCTGGCGGCTACTAGTGCACCAGCCGGGCCGTGGAAGTCATGCGATGGATTGATGAAATATAACGACGGGCTCCTTTGATTTATATGATTTTCATAGGAATTTTGGAGAATTAGAATGCTTAGGATTTTTTCTGTGTTTGGTTTTTATTTATTTATAGGATTCAATCTTATAGGCACACCTTATGGATTAGAAAAAACAGATCTGGCCATCGACGTGTTTCAGGACTACTATCGAAGATCTTGCCCAAGGATATCTGGATCGGATAGTATACGGCCATTCACGTCCTTATCAACCTATGTGGCTCCAGGAGGGCGCGACACGAAGCTCTGTTGTTTGTTGACACCATGGGACATGATTGCATCATGATTTCCATGGCACATACATCGGCAGAGAAAGTCTTGATGGTTAAGATCTGAGGATCAGTCAGCCAGGTGTTTGATAAATTTTAGTAGCAGCAGTGTCAAGTGGGGACGGCATCATAGAATGATTTAATTTTTGGTGGTGCTCCTCAGGTGCTGAGTCATGACTTTCCGGGTGAAAACCTAAGGTCTAGCCTTTATTGGTTGTGCCTTGCAATTTCCTTCATGAAGGTATTGTTTTGTGAATTCAGTCTTTCTCTAGGGTGAAAACCTATGATCTTGGATCGGGCGACGACCGCGCTTCTGCACTGTTTCCTTCTTGACGGTGTCACTTTTGGAGACCTTTTATGTTTTCTAGGTGCCGTCGTTTGTGGAGGATTGTTTTCTGCTGCTGAGAGGAGTTGATCACTATGGCGAGGCCATTTTCCCGTTCTTTTTTTTTGTTTTCTGTTCGGGCTGTGGGCATCTTGTATGTCATGGTGACTTCTTGTTGGAGCAGAGGCTGGGTGTAATTGGTATCTTCATGATATTAATATATTCCTCTTTTCAGAAAGCTAAATGCAAATGAGAAGACGTACAAGAAGATATTTTATTTTAGCAAGATTTGTCATTTTTTACATTTGACCGGGCAATAAACTATACACTGGTGGCAAAAACCATAAAATTGACTTCATGAAGAAAAGAATTCACAATCTGAACTGCTTTAAAAAAAATTCAGTCAGCTGACCCTTTCGTGTGGTGCCTGACAGTTAGGCGCCCCACTCTACTGTGCAACGCCTAGCTCTCACGCACCACACGTCGGGCTAGTGTGGCACCGTTGGGCCCCTCATCGAGCAGTGCAGCGCCTAAGAGCTAGGCACCACACATGTAATGTGCAGCGCCTAGCTCTTAGGCGCTGCATTGTCTGTTACTAGCTGCCGGGCTGGCCCCTCCCCACCCCCACATACCACCAACCCCACCCCAACCCATGATTCCCCCCCCCTCAAACCTTCTCCAAATCATCCAAATATGAAGGTTTTCTCCGTGGATTTCAAACCCAATCCCTCCCTCAAGGTAATCTCCTCCGACCCCCTTGTTTTCATCCAAAAAGATGCTCACGTTTGCTCATTTGTTGCTAGTTGGGGAAACCCTATGTGTCGTGTGAAGGAAATATGCCCTAGAGGCAATAATAAAGTTATTATTTATTTCCTTACATCATGATAAATGTTTATTATTCATGCTAGAATTGTATTAACCGGAAACATGATACATGTGTGAATACATAGACAAACTGAGTGTCACTAGTATGCCTCTACTTGACTAGCTCGTTTATCAAAGATGGTTATGTTTCCTAGCCATGGACAAAAGAGTTGTCGTTTTATTAACGGGATCATATCATTAAGAGAATGATGTGATTGACTTGACCCATTCCGTTAGCTTAGCACTTGATCATTTAGTATGTTGCTACTGCTTTCTTCATGACTTATACAAGTTCCTGTGACTATGAGATTATGCAACTCCCGTTTACCGGAGGAAAACTTTGTGTGCCACCAAACGCCACAACGTAACTAGGTGATTATAAAGGTGCTCTACAGGTGTCTCCGAAGGTACTTGTTGGGTTGGCGTATTTTGATATTAGGATTTGTCACTCCGATTGTTGGAGAGGTATCTCTGGGCCCTCTCGGTAATACACATCATTATAAGCCTTGCAAGCAATGTGACTAATGAGTTAGTTGCGAGATGATGTATTATATAATGAGTAAAGAGACTTGCCGGTAACGAGATTGAACTAGGTATTGAGATACCGACGATCGAATCTCGGGCAAGTAACATACCGATGACAAAGGGAACAACGTATGTTGTTATGCAGTTTGACCGATAAAGATCTTCGTAGAATATGTGGGAGCCAATATGAGCATCCAGGTTCCGCTATTGGTTATTGACCGAAAACGTGTTTCGGTCATGTCTACATTGTTCTCGAACCCGTAGGGTCCGCATGCTTAAAGTTAGATGACAGTTATATTATGAGTTTATATGTTTTGATGTACCTAAGGTAGTTCGGAGTCCCGGATGTGATCACGGACATAACGAGGAGTCTCGAAATGATCGAGACATGAAGATTGGTACATTGGACGACTATATTCGGACACCGGAATAACTTTCGGGGGTTATCGGATATATAACGGAGTACCGGGGGGTTACCGGAACCCCCCGGGGGGTTAATGGGCCACTTGGGCCCAAAGTGGAGAAGAGGAGGGGCGGCCAGGGCAGGCCGCTCGCCCCCTCCCCCTCTAGTCTGAATTGGAGAAGGAGGGGGGGGGGGGCGCCCACCTTTCCTTCCTCCCCTCTCTCCCTTCCTTCCCCCTCTCCTACTTGGACAAGGAAAGGAGGGAGTCCTACTCCCGGTGGGAGTAGGACTCCCCTTGGCGCGCCCTCCTCCTGGCTGCCCGCCCCCTCCCCCTTGAACCTTTATATATAGGGGCAGGGGGCACCTCTAGACACAACAATTGATCATTGATCTCTTAGCCGTGTGCGGTGCCCCCCTCCACCATAATCCACCTCGATAATATCGTAGCAGTGGTTAGGCGAAGCCCTGCATCGGTAGAACATCATCATCATCACCACGCCGTCGTGCTGATGGAACTCTCCTCGACACTCGGCTGGATCGGAGTTCGAGGGACGTCATCGAGCTGAACATGTGCAAGAACTCGGAGGTGCCGTGCGTTCGGTGCTTGATGGGTCGGGCCGTGAAGATGTATGACTACATCAACCGCGTTGTGCTAACGCTTCCGCTTTCGGTCTACGAGGGTATGTGGACTCACTCTCCCCTCTCGTTGCTATGCATCACCATGATCTTGCGTGTGCGTAGGAATTTTTTTGAAATTACAACGTTCCCCAACAGTGGTATCAGAGCCAGGTTTTATGCGTTGATGTTATCTGCACGAGTAGAACACAAGTGAGTTGTGGGCGATACAAGTCATACTGCTTACCAGCATGTTATACTTTGGTTCGGCGGTATTGTTGGATGAAGCGGCCCAGACCGACATTACACGTACGCTTACGCGAGACTGGTTCTACCGACGTGCTTTGCACATAGGTGGCTGGCGGTTGTCAGTTTCTCCAACTTTAGTTGAACCGAGTGTGGCTACGCCCGGTCCTTGAGAAGGTTAAAACAACACTAACTTGACGAACTATCGTTGTGGTTTTGATGCGTAGGTAAGAACGGTTCTTGCTCATCCCGTAGCAGCCACGTAAAACTTGCAACAACAAAGTAGAGGACGTCTAACTTGTTTTTGCAGGGTATGTTGTGATGTGATATGGTCAAGACGTGATGCTATATTTTATTGTATGAGACTCATGTTTTGTAACCGAGTTATCGGCAACTGGGAGGAGCCATATGGTTGTCACTTTATTGTATGCAATGCAATCGCCCTGTAATTGCTTTTCTTTATCACTAAGCTGTAGCGATAGTCGTAGAAGCAATAGGTGGCGAAATGACAATGATGCTACGATGGAGATCAAGGTGTCGCGCCGGTGACAATGGTGATCATAACGGTGCTTCAAAGATGGAGATCACAAGCACAAGACGATGATGGCCATATCATATCACTTATACTGATTGCATGTGATGTTTATCCTTTATGCATCTTATCTTTCTTTGATTGACGGTAGCATTATAAGATGATCTCTCACTAAATTTCAAGATAAAAGTGTCCTCCCTGAGTATGCACCGTTGCCAAAGTTCGTCGTGCCCAGACGCCACGTGCTGATCGGGTGTGTTAAGCTCTACGTTCATCTACAATGGGTGCAAGCCAGTTTTGCACACGCAGAATACTCAGGTTAAACTTGACGAGCCTAGCATATGCAGATATGGCCTCGGAACACTGACACCGAAAGGTCGAGCGTGAATCATATAGTAGATATGATCAACATAATGATGTTCACCATTGAAAACTACTCCATTTCACGTGATGATCGGTTATGGTTTAGTTGATTTGGATCACGTGATCACTTAGATGATTAGAGGGATGTCTATCTAAGTGGGAGTTCTTAAGTAATATGATTAATTGAACTTAAATTTATCATGAACTTAGTACCTGATAGTATTTTGCATGTCTATGTTGATTTTAGAATGATGGCTTGTGCTGTTGTTCCGTTGAATTTTAATGCGTCCCTTGAGAAAGCGAAGTTGAAAGATGATGGTAGCAATTACACGGTCTGGGTCCGTAACTTGAGGATTATCCTCATTGCTGCACAGAAGAATTACGTCCTGGAAGCACCGCTGGGTGCCAGGCCTGCTGCAGATGCAACTGCGGACGTTGTGAACGTTTGGCAGAGCAAAACTGATGACTACTCGATAGTTCAGCGTGCCATGCTTTACGGCTTAGAACTGGGACTTCAACGATGTTTTGAACGTCATGGAGCATATGAGATGTTCCAGGAGTTGAAGTTAATATTTCGAGCAAATGCCCGGATTGAGAGATATGAAGTCTCCAATAAGTTCTATAGCTGCAAGATGGAAGAGAATAGTTCTGTCAGTGAACATATACTCAAAATGTCTGGGTATAATAATCACTTGATTCAACTGGGAGTTAATCTTCCTGATGATAGTGTCATTAACAGAATTCTTCAATCACTTCCACCAAGCTACAAGAGCTTTGTGATGAACTATAATATGCAAGGGATGAACAAGACTATTCCCGAGCTCTTCGCAATGCTAAAGGCCGCGGAGGTAGAAATCAAAAAGGAGCATCAAGTGTTGATGGTCAACAAGACCACCAGCTTCAAGAAAAAGGGTAAAGGGAAGAAGAAGCGGAACTTCAAAAAGAACGGCAAACAAGTTGCTGCTCAAGAGAAGAAACCCAAGTCTGGACCTAAGCCTGAGACTGAGTGCTTCTACTACAAACAGACTGGTCACTGGAAGCGGAACTGCCCCAAGTATTTGACGGATAAGAAGGATGGCAAGGTGAACAAAGGTATATGTGATATACTTGTTATTGATGTGTACCTTACCAGAGCTCGCAGTAGCACCTAGGTATTTGATACTGGTTCTGTTGCTAATATTTGCAACTCAAAACAAGGACTACGGATTAAGCGGACACTGGCTAAGGATGACGTGACAATGCGCGTGGGAAATGGTTCCAAAGTTAATGTGATCGCCGTCGGCACGCTACATCTACATCTACCTTCGGGATTAGTTTTAGACCTAAATAATTGTTATTTGGTGCCAGCATTGATCATGAACATTATATCTGGATCTTGTTTGATGCGAGACGGTTATTCATTTAAATATGAGAATAATGGTTGTTCTATTTATATGAGTAATATCTTTTATGATCATGCACCCTTAAAGAGTTGTCTATTTTTGATGAATCTCGATAGTAGTGATACACATATTCATAATGTTGAAACCAAAAGATGCAGAGTTGATAATGATAGTGTAACTTATTTGTGGCACTGCCGTTTAGGTCATATTGGTGTAAAGCGCATGAAGAAACTCCATACTGATGGACTTTTGGAATCACTTGATTATGAATCACTTGGTACTTGCGAACCATGCCTCATGGGCAAGATGACTAAAACGCCGTTCTCCGGAACTATGGAGCGAGCAACTGATTTGTTGGAAATCATACATACTGATGTATGTGGTCCAATGAATATTGAAGCTCGCGGCGGGTATCGTTATTTTCTCACCTTCACAGATGATTTAAGCAGATATGGGTATATCTACTTAATGAAACATAAGTCTGAAACATTTGAAAAGTTCAAAGAATTTCAGAGTGAAGCTGAAAATCATCGTAACAAGAAAATAAAGTTTCTACGATCTGATCGCGGAGGAGAATATTTGAGTTACGAGTTTGGTTTACATTTGAAACAATGCGAAATAGTTTTGCAACTCACACCACCCGAAAAACCACAACGTAATGGTGTGTCCGAACGTCGTAATCGCACTTTACTAGATATGGTGCGATCTATGATGTCTCTTACTGATAACCGCTATCGTTTTGGGGTTATGCTTTAGAGACGGCCGCATTCACGTTAAATAGGGCACCATCAAAATCCTTTGAGACGATGCCTTATGAACTATGGTTTGGCAAGAAACCAAATTGTCGTTTCTTAAAGTTTGGGGCTACGATGCTTATATGAAAAAGCTTCAACCGGATAAGCTCGAACCCAAATCGGAGAAATGTGTCTTCATAGGATACCCAAAGGAGACTGTTGGGTACACCTTCTATCATAGATCCGCAGGCAAGACATTCGTTGCTAAGAATGGATCCTTTCTAGAGAAGTTTCTCTCGAAAGAAGTGAGTGGGAGGAAAGTAGAACTTGATGAGGTAACTGTACCTACTCCCTTAATTAGAAAATGGTTCCTGTGACGACTACACCAATTAGTGAGGAAGCTAATGATATTGATCATGAAACTTCAAATCAAGTTACTACCGAACCTTGTAGGTCAACCAGAATAAGATCCGCACCAGAGTGGTACATCAATCCTATTCTGGAGGTCATGTTACTTGACTATGATGAACCTACGAACTATGAGGAAGTGATGATGAGCCCAGATTCCGCAAAATGGCTTGAGGCCATGAAATCTGAGATGGGATCCATGTATGAGAACAAAGTGTGGACTTTGGTTGACTTGCCCGATGATCGGTAGGCCATTGAGAATAAATGGATCTTCAAGAAGAAGACTGACGCTGATGGTAATGTTACCGTCTACAAAGCTCGACTTGTTGGGTTTTTGACAAGTTCAAGGGGTTGACTACGATGAGACTTTATCACCCGTAGCGATGCTTAAGTCTGTCCGAATCATGTTAGCATTTGCCACATTTTATGATTATGAAATTTGGCAAATGGATGTCAAAACTGTATTCCTGAATGGATTTCTGGAAGAAGAGTTGTATATGATGCAACCTGAAGGTTTTGTCGATCCAAAGGATGCTTACAAAGTGTGCAAGCTCCAGCGATCCATTTATGGACTGGTGCAAGCCTCTCGGAGTTGGAATAAACACTTTGATAGTGTAATCAAAGCATATGGTTTTATACAGACTTTTGGACAAGCCTGTATTTACAAGAAAGTGAGTGGGAGCTCTGTAGCATTTCTAATATTATATGTAGATGACATATTATTGATTGGAAATGATATAGAATTTTTGGATAGCATAAAAGGATACTTGAATAAAAGTTTTTCAATGAAAGACCTCGGTGAAGCTACTTACAAATTGGGCATCAAGATGTATAGAGATAGATCAAGATGCTTGATTGGACTTGCACAGAGTACATACCTTGATACAGTTTTGAAAAATTCAAAATGGATCAAGCAAAGAAAGGGTTCTTGCCTGTAATACAAGGTGTGAAGTTGAGTCAGACTAAATGCCCGACTACAGCAGAAGATAGAGAGAAAATGAAAGATGTTCCCTATGCTTCAGCCATAGGCTCTATCATGTATGCAATGCTGTGTACCAGACCTGATGTATGCTTAGCAATAAGTTTAGCAGGGAGGTACCAAAGTAATCCAGGAGTGGATCACTGGACAACGGTCAAGAATATCCTGAAATACCTAAAAAGGACTAAGGATATGTGAGGGAGTCCTGGATTAGGGGGTGTCCGGATAGCCGAACTATCACCGTTGGCCGCACTCCTGGACTATGAAGATACAAGATCGAAGACTTCGTCCCGTGTCCAGATGGGACTTTCCTTGGCGTGGAAGGCAAGCTTGGCGATACGGATATGTAGATCTCTTACCATTGTAACCGACTCTGTGTAACCCTAACCCTATCCGGTGTCTATATAAACCGGAGGGTTTTAGTCCGTAGGACGAACAACAATCATACCATAGGCTAGCTTCTAGGGTTTAGCCTCTCTGATCTCGTGGTAGACCCACTCTTGTACTACCCATATCATCAATATTAATCAAGGAGGAGTAGGGTTTTACCTCCATCGAGAGGGCCCGAACCTGGGTAAAAACATCGTGTCCCTCGTCTCCTGTTACCATCCGGCTAGACGCACCGCTCGGGACCCCTACCGAGATCCGCGGTTTGACACCGACATTGGTGCTTTCATTGAGAGTTCCTCGTGTCGTCATCCTTAGGCCCGATGGCTCCTTGATCATCAACAACGACGCGGTCCAGGTGAGACTTTTCTCCCGGACAGATCTTCGTATTCGATGGCTTTGCACTGCGGGCAATTCACTTGGCCATCTGGAGCAGATCGAAAGCTACACCCCTGGCCATCAGGTCAGATTTGGGAGTTTGAACTACACGGCCGACATCCGCGGAGACTTGATCTTCGACGGACTCGAGCCACAGCCAAGCGCGCCGCACTGTCTCGATGGGAACGATCTAGCTCTGCCGCCGAACAGTGCCCTGGAGGCTGCACCAGCGTCCGCTCCGACCCTTAGCTCGGAGCCGACTCCACCGATCGACGACGAGTGGCTGGACACCGCCTCGGGGGCTACAATCTCTACGGCGATTAAGCCGAACTCCATTCCTGCCCTTTGCGAAGACCGTGACTCCAAGGTGCCGGACTCCTCTCCGGACTCCGAACCCTCCGCGCCCCTGCCAATCGTACCCAATTGGGCGCCGGTTATGGAGTTCACTACCGCGGACATCTTTCAGCACTCGCCCTTTGGCGACATCCTGAGTTCATTAAAGTCTCTCTCTTTATCAGGAGAGCCCTGGCCGGACTACGGTCAGGAAGGTTGGGATGCGGACGATGAAGAAATTCAATGCCCACCCACCACCCACTTTGTAGCCACTGTCGATGATTTAAACGACATGCTCGACTTCGATTCCGAAGACATCGACGGTATGGACGACGATGCTAGAGACGACCAAGAACCAGCGCCTACAGGGCACTGGAAGGCCACCTCGTCATACGACATATACATGGTGGACATCCCCAAAGATAGGAACGGCGATGGAACAGCGGAGGATGACCCCTCCAAGAAACAGCCCAAGCGCCGGCGTCAGCGGCGCCGCTCTAAATCCCGCCACAGCAATGATTCTGAAACGGGAGATAATAACACCCCGGACAGTGCCGAAGACAACCCCCTCTAGCAGGATTCAGCATAGGAGGAGGGAGAAGCCAACCCTCATGACAGAGCGGCAGACAGGGAGGTGGAGGACGATAATTATATGCCTCCCTCCGAAGATGAGGCAAGCCTCGGCGACAGCAATTTGTCGTGCACGAGGATCCCGCTGAACAGAGGCGTTTCAAGCGCAGGCTCATGGCCACGACAAGCAGCATCCGAAAAAGCAGCAGCAGCTTAGAGCTGACCAAGACTTGCTAGGCAGCAGATGGTGAAGTCCTTGCAGCGAAGAATCTGAACTCGAACGCCCCTCAAGAGATACCCAAAACGCAGGCACCTACCCCAATTAGAGGAAGCAGCACCCAAACTTACATCACCAGCGCATGATGCGGCCGACCGGCCACCCCGTGGCCGCGACAAAGAGGCCTCTAGACCCTCCCTTCAAGCCGCACCCCGGCGTCGCTCGAAAAGTACCAAGGCACGGGGAAACGCGCCAGACCTGCGAGACATATTGGAGGACAAGGCAAGGAAAACAAGATCGATCTATGGATCGCGTGGGCGCCCCACGACACGCGATGATAACCGTCACGCCGGATATAGCAATTCCGGCCAGGCCGAACACAGTAGACAAAGCTCATTTGAGCTGCGTCGTGATATAGCTCAATCTGAGGCGCCGACACCCACTATGCTTCATGCACGAAGTGATGGATCATCAAATCACGAGGGTTTCAAACCCGTAAACATCGAATCATACGATGGCACAACAGATCCTGTGGTTTGGATCGAGGACTACCTCCTCCATATCCACATGGCCCGCGGTGATGACCTACACGCCATCAAATACCTCCCACTCAAGCTTAAAGGACCAGCTCGGCATTGGCTTAACAGCTTGCCAGCAGAATCAATTGGTTGTTGGGTGGACCTGGAAGCCGCATTCCTTGATAACTTCCAGGGCACATATGTGCGACCACCAGACGTCGATGACCTCAGCCACATAATTCAGCAGCCAGAAGAATCGGCCAGACAATTCTGGACATAGTTCCTAACCAAGAAAAATCAAATCGTTGACTGTCCGGATGCAGAGGCCCTTGCAGCCTTCAAACATAACATCCGCGATGAGTCGCTTGCCCGGCACCTAGGACAGGAAAAGCCGAAATCCATGGCAGCCCTCACAACACTCATGACCCGCTTTTGCGCGGGAGAGGACAGCTGGCTAGCTCGTAGTTACAACTTGACCAAAAACCCTGGTAGTTCGGATACCAAGGACAGCAATGGCAGGTCGCGTCGCAACAAGCACAAGCGCCGCATTAACGGCGATAATGCTGAAGATACGACAGTCAATGCCGGATTCAGAGGCTCTAAACCCGGTCGGCGGAAAAAGCCGTTCAAAAGAAATACTCAGGGCCCATCCAATCTGGACCGAATACTCGATCGCTCGTGCCAAATACATGGCACCCCCGAAAAACCAGCCAACCACACCAACAGGGATTGTTGGGTCTTCAAATAGGCAGGCAAGTTAAATGCCGAACTCAATGACAAGGGGCTGCATAGCGATGACGAGGAGGAGCCCTGGCCGCCGAACAATAGAGGACAGAAGGGCTTTCCACCACAAGTGCGGACGGTGAACATGATATACGCAACCCACATACCCAAAAGGGAGCGGAATCATGCACTAAGGGACGTATATGCGATGGAGCTAGTCGCCCCAAAGTTCAACCCATGGTCCTCCTGCCCGCTCACCTTTGATCGAAGGGACCACCCCACTAGCATCCGCCACGGTAGATTCGCCGCATTGGTTCTTGACCCAATCATCGACGGATTTCACCTCACTAGAGTCCTGATGGATGGCGATAGCAGCCTGAACCTACTTTATCAGGATACAGTGCGCAAAATGGGCATAGACCCCTCAAGGATTAGACCCACAAAGACAACCTTTAAAGGCGTCATACCGGGTGTAGAGGCCAATTGTACAGGCTCAGTTACACTCAAAGTGGTCTTCGGATCCCCGGATAACTTCCGAAGCGAAGAGTTAATCTTCGACATAGTCCCGTTCCGCAGCGGCTATCACGCACTGCTTGGATGAACCACATTCACAAAGTTCAATGCGGTGCCGCACTACACATACCTCAAGCTCAAGATGCCAGGCCTTCGAGGAGTAATCACGGTCAATGGAAACACCGAACGCTCTCTCCGAACGGAGGAGCATACGGTGGCCCTCGCGGCGGAGGTGCAAAGCAGCCTCTCACAACAATTCTCGAGTCCGGCTACTAAATGTCCGGACACTGTCAAGCACGCTCGGAGTAATGTACAACAAGACCGCCTGGCACGATCCAAGCACGCGTAGCAATCCGGCCCCAACCCCAGCCCTCGCAAAATTGCGAAGCCAGTACTACGCGTACATAACTACGCTCTGGAGATACCATGGGCATAAGGGGAGGGGCACGACCACGTCACGCCCAGAATGCGGCTCAACCGCACCAGGAGCTCCCGATTGTGTCATTCTTTTTCTTTCTTCTTTTATCTTACTTTCAGGACTCCATTTTTCAGAAGCCCTGTCCGGCTCTAGAATTGCCGAACTCACGATGTAACAGCCAGGGAAGCAGAAAGCTACGTCGAGTGTCCAGGTGGTCTCTACTACGAGCATTATACCTGTTTTACATACCATCCCGCAGCTTACCCCTGGAGGGGGACATGTCAAATAATCCCATCCCTTGGTTATCGCACTATTTGTATCGTTCTGCTTTCATTGCAGTACCTTTTTGAATAAACAATACATAGCTTTTGCCTATTATTGCACTCCTTTCTTTATCTATATATATGTTCATTCATGACACGTTGCACCCGTACACTTTAGTACGGCCAATACCTGAGGGCTTAAGTATCCCAAAAATATGGTGTGATAAGTCCGAACACTTTCACAAGTCGGCACCCGAACTTATAGCATTATATGCATCGGCTCCGAATCATGTCTTGGGTCAATAGTTGGGTTTGCCCGGCTCCCATGTTTTGGTACCTTACGTTCCGTTATATCGGCTAAGGTAGCGCTGGGAGAACCACTGCGATTGTGCCCCGGTTGAGCACCTCAGTGGAGAAAGCTAAAACTGACCGTCATGATAGGGCGAGAGCCGGTCGCTGTTCGAGAGGTTTTTTCGGGTCCCTAAAGACTTATGCCGCTTAGAGCGAGGAGTCGGCATTGTCCGGCCAAGGCGTGGATAGCGCCCCAAACTCGGTCTTCCGAGTACCAGGGGCTTCGCCGAAATTTAAAATTATAGAATTCTATGGCTAAGTGAGAGTGTTCAAGCACTATAGTTCGGTTGCCTTGTTCGTTGCGTTGAGCGCCTCCCTCGAAGGACCCAAGAATGGGAACAAGAGCGCTCAAGTTTATCCCGAACACCCCAACACTCGTGGCATGGGGGCTGAAGCCAACGACTTGCCATCTCTCAAATTTGATAAACGGCCGCACAGAAGGTAATATTTTAAATTCACAAGCATTGCTTAGCGCATATGAACAAGTTTTCAGCGTACAGGATAACAAATGCGAGTCTATTCAAAAATTACATCTTTGGAGCATTCACCCGCTATAAGGCGGGCACCCTTCATGATGTCCTCATAGTACATTTCGGGCTTGCGATGCTCCTTGCCCTTCGGTGGCCCGTCCGTCACAAGCTTCTCAGCATCCATCTTGCCCCAGTGAACTTTAGCACAGGCAAGGGCCCGACGGGCACCTTCAATGTAGACGGAGCGCTTGATGACTTCAATCCATGGACAGGCGTCCACCAGCCGCCGCACTAGCCCGAAGTAGCTCCCAGGAATGGCTTCCAATGGCCACAACCGAATTATGAGGCCCTTCATGGGCTGTTCGGCGAACTTGTGGATCTCGACCAGCTGCTTCAGCTGGTCGCTCAGGGGCACCGGATGTCCGGCCTCAGCATACTAAGACCATAACAACTTTTCCGTCGAGCTCCCCTCCTTGGCGCGGTAGAACGCGGCAGCATCAGACACACTATAGGGCAGATCTGCGAATGCTCCTGGAGAGCTCCGGATTCGGGTAAGTAATAGATAGTTCACTTTCACATGCTTGCTTTGCATATAGAATGCCTTACCCGCCGCTATCTTCTTTAATGATTCAATTTCCTGGAGGGCTTTTTGGGCTTCGGCCTTAGCGGCTTTGGCACTCTCAGGAGCCGAGGCGAGCTCGGTCTCTCGAGTCTTTGAGTCACACTCCAATTTCTCGTGTTTTTCCACGAGAGCCTGGAGCTCTTGCCGCACCTCCGCCACCCGCGCCTCCTGCTTCTCTCGCTCGGTGCGCTCCGCGGCCGCTTTGCTTTCGGCCGTGGACACCGCTTCCTTCAGGGTCGCCACCTCGTTCGTGGCCCCTGCAGTACCCAAGTTATTCCTGTTATTTTTTTCAACCAAAGCCTTTTCTATAAGGTATTACTTTAAGAAGGTATTACTTACCTTCCTTGTCCTCGAGCTTCTTCTTGGCAAGGCCGAGCTCGTTCTCGGACCGCTCGAGGCTCTGCTTCAATACATTGACCTCCGTAGTCAGTGCGGCAGAGGTCAGCAGCGCAGCCTGAATTCCCATATTGACATACTTATGTTAGACTCCTGCGTATATATTTTTAGATCCTCAGTCTGGTTTTTCTTTCAGAACACTAAACTAATCATCAGGGGCTACTGTCTATGCGGTAATATTTTTACATATTCTAAACTTACCTCAAAGCCTGTTAGAAGGCTGGTACAGGCTTCAGTCAGCCCGCTCTTGGCGGACTGAACTTCTGGATCACCACACTCATAGCAAAGGCGGTGCTCCTCGTCGATCTGGCGCCGTTCGCGCCTCCAGCAAGCTATCCGTTGCCTCCGGATGGACGGAGGTCACCGGCGTTGCAGTCTTGCCCTTCTTACAAAGGGGCCGCTTGCCGGACTTCGGAACCACTGAAGGTTCCGGTATGGAGTCCGGCACAGGGCCGGACTTAGAGCCCTTTGGGGTTTCGCCCCCTTTGCGCCCGGAGTCCGGGAGGTCGCCTTGCGGTGCCTCCAGGACCACCTCCTCCTGGTGGGGCCCCTTTTGGGACTCCACCGCGGTGCCGTCTGCGTCACGAGGAGAGGAGGCGGTCGGAAGTGAAGTGCTATTCACATCCGACGAATCCAGGGAGCCGCTCGACGAAGCGGCGAGATTGTCCTTGGGCGGGCTACATGGTTATATTCGGCGTTAGAAGACACTATGCGACAAATAAAAAGTCATGAGCTATTCCGGAGCCCGGACACTTACGATCTCGCCAGGGGCTTGGCCCTTGGTGGCCACTCCTCCTCGTCGTTATCGGCGTTGGTGGAGAAGTCCGGAGGAAGGGTCCTTCCTTTCTTGGACCCTCCGGCCTCCCCAGTCGGGGCGGCCTTCCTTTTCTTCTCTCCCCCCGCTGGGGGAGAGGCTTCTTTTTCCTCTTCCTCGTCCTCAGGGGAGGATTCCACCTCAGAGTCGTTGGACGATGTGTCCGACAGCACCTGGCGCCGGGAGCTCCTTCGAGTTCCCGTGGCCTTCTTGTTGGCCTTCTTCTCCGGCACCACGTGAGGTGCCGCAGCCAGCAGCCCCGTCAATCGAGCGTCCGCTGGGTCTTCTGGCAAAGGGGCCGGACAGTTAATCTGTCCGGACATCTTCAGCCAGTCCTGTCCAAGGTTAGGGAGTTTTAGATCCCGCATAGAGTCAAACTATGAAAAAAGAGTCCCAGAAAGGGTAAAATAACTTTCCTCGCTGGCTTGACGCTGCGAGCTGAATCCGTGATCTTCGGTAGCGGATGCGGGAGCTTCGGCGCCCTTGAACAGCACCTTCCAGGCATCTTCGTACGTAGTGTCGAAGAGCCGGCTCAAGGTTCGGTGCTGTGCCAGATCAAACTCCCAAAAATTGAAGACCCGTTGCTGGCATGGGAGAATCCGGCGGATGAGCATCTCCTGGATTACGTTGACAAGCTTGAGATTCTTGTCCACCAGGTTTCGGACGCAGGTTTGGAGTCCGGACAGCTCTTCCGAATCACCCCACGTCAGGCCCGTCTCTTTCCATGGTGTGAGCCGTGTGGGGAAGCCAGATCGGAATTCGGGGGCCGCCGCCCATTGAGAGTCGCACGGCTCGGTGATGTAGAACCACCCCGATTGCCACCCCTTTATGGTCTCCACAAAGGAGCCCTCGAGCCATAGGACGTTGGCCATCTTGCCCAGCATGGCACCTCCGCACTCCGCTTGGCGGCCGCCCACTACCTTCGGCTTGACATTGACGGTCTTCAGCCATAAGCCGAAGTGGGGCTGGATGCAGAGGAAGGCCTCGCACACGACGATAAACGCCGAGATGTTGAGGTTGAAATTCGGGGCCAGATCGTGGAAATCTAGGCCGTAGTAGAACATGAGCCCCCGGACGAATGGGTGAAGTGGAAACCCTAGTCCGCGGAGGAAGTGGGGGAGGAACACCACCCTCTCATGGGGCCTAGGGGTAGGGATGAGCTGCCCTTTGTTGGGGAGCCGACACGCGATGTCGCCGGACAAGTATCCGGCTTTCCACTGCTTTTTGATGTGCCCCTCCGTGACGGAGGAGGCCATCCACTTGCCTCCCGCTCCGGACATGGCTGGAGAAGGTTGAGGAGGAAAGTGCGGACTTGGGCGCTGGAGCTCGAGTGCGCGGAAATGGATGAGCAAAGGAGGAAGAAGGAGTAGGTTAAAAGGTGGATCCTTATCCCCTTATACGGACGGACGAAGCTATGCGTCCCCCGCCAGCCTGGTAAAACTCGCTTATCTCCCAAGCGCCATAATCAATGGCGCGTTTGGGTTACCCACGCCCGTATTGATGAGGACCCCAGAATAAGGGGGGCATGATCTCTGCTCTGATAAGACGTGCCGAAGAAACCGCCTCGCTAAATGCGCTGAGGTGGAACAGTAAAACGATTCGTATAAAGGCCTGGCCGTGGTGTGATGTCACGCCGCGGAATACGTCAGCAGATCTCTGCAAAAGTTATTCTCTCTACGGTGGTATGTGAAACTTGTTTTGCAGAGCCGGACACTATCCTTGTGTTCAAAATCTTCTATGAAGTATTCGGAGGAGGAACCCGCCTTGCAATGCCGAAGACAATATGCGCGCGGATTAAATGCGTCATTGAAGCCTGGTTCAGGGCTCTTGAGGAGTCTGGATTAGGGGGTGTCCGGATAGCCGAACTATCACCGTTGGCCGGACTCCTGGTGAGGGAGTCCCGGATTAGGGGGTGTCCGGATATCCGGACTATCATCGTCCGGACTATCATCATCGACCGGACTCCAAGACTATGAAGATACAAGATTGAAGACTTCTCCCCGTGTCCGGATGGGACTTTCCTTGGCGTGGAAGGCAAGCTTGGCGATACGGATATGTATATCTTCTACCATTGTAACCGACTCTATGTAACACTAGCCGTCTCCGGTGTCTATATAAACCGGATGGCTTTAGTCCGTAGGACTAGAACATCAACAACCCTTACAATCATACCATAGGCTAGCTTCTAGGGTTTAGCCTCCTTGATCTCGTGGTAGATCCACTCGTAAACATCCACAATATCAATATCAATCGAGCAGGACGTAGGGTTTTACCTCCATCAAGAGGGCCCGAACCTGGGTAAAACATCGTGTCCCTTGTCTCCTGTTACCATCCGCCTAGACGCACAGTTCGGGACCCCCTACCCGAGATCCGTCGGTTTTGACACCGACATTGGTGCTTTCATTGAGAGTTCCTCTGTGTCGTCACCGATAGGAAGGATGCCTCCTCCCGTCTTCAAGGACGGTATTTTCGCCAAAGGAGCCCTGGCCGCCGGCCAAACTATCCGGCTAGGTGGTTTTCTTATGACCGGCTGTCCGGCCACCGCTTCTACAATGACCTCTCAAGTCGTCAAAAGCAATTTTCACGTCAGCTCGAATTCGCCGGCGGCTGGATCCAATAGAGCTCTCGTCCAGAAGCGAGCTCTTGGATCGCATCGCCACCCTGGGAGTCGCTACAGACTACAAACAGATTGGGCTTAAAACCGATCTGAGAGAGATTAACTCTCCCCAGGTCACCCACCATGTTGCAGTGGTAGAGGAACAATGCGGCGACGCTTCTCCTATATTGAAAACTAGTCATGTCCGGGCTTCCGAACCTCCCATGCCGGATTCCCACGGAGGGACGGACTTCGATCAAGCACTGAACTTAAAGTCAGGCATCGGACCAGACTCGTTGGACAACGTCCAGCAATCCAAGTTTCCAAATTCGGCAACTTCTCGGCCTTCGAGCCTTGAGATGGGTAGGGTTCCGGACTTAATTCCACCCACCCGCCCAGAAATATGCGATCTATCTCTAATCCGGCAAGAGCCCGCTGAGACAGTACATCACTACTGGGCCAGATTCCTCCTGGTTATGGACAGGATAAAGGACTGCCGAGAGGAAAACGCAATCTTAATTTTTTGCAATAATTGCACGGATGAGGGACTCCTGAACGCCGTCAGCCGCCGTAAAATTACACGCTTCGCCGACCTGGCATCCATAGTACGAAAGTACTGTGCGATGGAGAGTTTCCGGACAACCGAAAATAATTTTTGGGACAATCCGGCCCCGAATACAACCCTAGTCCGTAACAAAAGGGTGCAGTACACTCAGGCACCAGATACAAAAACCAAAAAGCAAAGACCCCATAAAGGGCACGGAACCGTACTAGAGGGATGGCTTAGCGGACCCTGTAAAATTCACAGTACAGAAGGCGCCGTCCCAACACATAACCTTCGAGCATGTTGGATATTACGACAGGTGGCCAAAAGTGGAGAGGAGCTTCTAGCCCCGGAAAACCACTCCAACAACATCGGTACGGTATCAACAGTCTTCGAGACTTTCGCATCAAATAATATGCGGAAACGAACAATCCGCGGCCTCGCCGAAGTCTACCAAGTAGCAACAACCAATCCATGGAGCGACACAACCATCACCTTCAACACCAGCGACGAACCTAAATTCCGGACAGCCCGAGCTCCAGCCGCACTGGTACTTAGTCCAATAGTGGACGGCTTTCGACTTACAAAGGTCCTCATGGATGGCGGCAGCGGATTAAACCTCATCTACGAGGAAACCCCTTCAAAAAATGGAAATAGACTGGAGCCGCATTGAGCGAAGCAGCACAACTTTTAGAGGAATAATCCCTAGCCGGGAGGCGCGCTGCACAGGAAAAATCACACTCGATGTGGTATTCGGCTCACCGGACAATTACAGATCCGAAGAAGTCACGTTCCAAGTGGCCCCGTTCAACATCGGATATCACGCTATATTAGGACGAGAGGCATTCACAATTTTTCAAGCGGTACCCCATTACGGGTACATGAAGCTCAAAATGCCTGGGCCCTGCGGAATAATCACTCTTGTTAGTGATCCGGACATAGCACTCCGCGCCGAAAACAAGACAGCCGCATTAGCCTTAGAGGCATTATCCGAAGCCCTAGCGACAGAGGAACTCACCGCGCTACGCTCTACGGTGAATAGGGACGATGTGATACTCGATAAGAGATCCAAGTCCACCTCCTTTAAACCAGCAGATGAAATAGTAAAATTCCAGGTCCACCCAACGGACCCGACAAAGACGGCCTCCATCGGGGCACAATTGAACCCTGATGTAGACGCCGCACTGCGAGAATTCCTTCGGGAAAATTGGGACATTTTTGCCTGGCACCCCTCGGATATGCCCGGAATCCCACGCAGATTGGCAGAACACAGCCTAAACATCCTAAAAGGATTCAAGCCAGTCAAACAGGCTCTTCGACGATTTTCCGAACCCAAAAGACAGGCAATGGGAGAAGAGCTAGCCAAACTATTGGAAGCCGATTCATCAGAGACATCAAGCACCCGGATTGGCTAGCAAACTTGGTAATGGTACCAAAGAAGGACAAATCCTGGCGCCTATGTGTCGATTTCAAAGACCTAAAAAAGGCCTGCCCAAAGGATCCCTTCCCCCTCCCCCCCATCGACCAAATCATCGATGCCACCGCAGGGCACGATTCATTGTGCTTCCTGGAGGCATACTCCGGCTATCATCAAATCAAGATGGCAGAAGCAGATCAAGCCGCAACGGCATTCATTACTCCATATGGACCATTCTGCTTCAACACGATGCCCTTCGGACTTAAAAACGCCGGCGCAACATATCAGCGCATGATTCAGACATGTCTGGCTACCCAAATCGGCAAAACAGTAGAGGCATATGTAGACGACGTAGTCGTCAAAACTAAACACGTCGAAACTCTAGTAGACGACTTGAGGCTCACATTCGACAACCTCAGAGCATATGACATCAAGATGAATCCGGAAAAGTGCATTTTCGGCGTACCAGCTGGAAAGCTGCTGGGCTTCATCGTATCCGGTAGAGGAATCGAAGCAAACCCAGCCAAAATCCGAGCTCTGTCACAGCTAGATATCCCAAAAGACCTCAAGCAAATACAAAAATTGACTGGATGCATGGCGGCTCTAAGCCGCTTTATCTCCCGCCTAGGAGAAAAGGCATTACCCCTCTATCACCTCCTTAGGCGCACCGAACACTTCGAGTGGACGAATGCTGCCACCGCCGGACTCGAAGAAATAAAGGCCATATTGGCAACAAATCCGGTCCTGGCTGCGCCCAACCTAGGCGAACCAATGTTGTTATACATCGCAGCTACGCATCAAGTTGTAAGCACGGTACTCGTCGTCGAACGAGAAACAGAAGGGCGTAAATTCCCTCTTCAGAAACCAGTATACTTCGTATCCACTGTGTTAACCCCCTGCAAGTCCGTTACCCGCACTATCGAAGATAGCATACGCGGTGTTCATGGCATCCCGAGCTCGACACTACTTTCAAGAGTGTTCGATAACGTGGCCTCTCAAGTACCACTTAACGACATTATAAACAACCGCGACGCGACGGGCAGGATTGCAAAATGGGCCATTGAGCTCTTACCATTTGATATATGTTACAAACCTCGCGAGCTATAAAGTCACAAGTTTTGGCTGACTTTGTCGCTGAATGGACCGTCGAACTCCCTAAAGAATACGGCGATACTCCAATTGGATTATGCACTTCGACGGCTCTAAAATGTTAGCGGATGGGGCTGGCGTCGTATTGACATCCCCGACCGGAGACACAGTCCAATACGCATGCCGAGATAATGTACACGGACTCCAACAACGCAGCGAATCGAGGCCCTTTTACACGGTCTCCGGATGGCAATCTCCATGGGCATTCAACGCCTAGAGGTGCGCGGGGATTCAAACCTCGCAATATCCCAAATAAGCGGAGACTTTGACGCCAAAGATCCGAAAATGGCAGCATATCGCAACGCTGTCCTAAAAATGTCAGCCCGGTTCGAAGGACTTGAATTCCATCACGTAGCCCGGGATAATAACCAAGCAGCCGACGTACCGGCACGCATCGGCGCAAAATGCGACACGGTCCCTCCTAACATCTTCCTGGAACGGCTCTTCAAGCCATCCGTACTATGGGAAGAGGAGTCCGGAACTAAAAAACCGGAACAAGCCGCACCAGCCGGCGATCCAGCCGATGACATAACACCTTCCGCCCACGACATAATGGCAGTAATTGCCCCGTGGACAGAACCATTCCTCGCCTACTTGCTTAGGCAGGAGCTTCCCGAAGACCAAAGTGAGGCCCGCTGCATTGTCCGCGATCTAAAGCCTACAAGGTCTATGAGGAGAACTTTATAAGAAAAGCACAACCGAGTCCTTCAAAGGTGTATCTCCAAGAGGAAGGGCGAAACCTCTGGCTGAAATTCATGCCGCACTAGGCGGACTCCATGCCGCAGCTCGGGCCCTTGTAGGAAAGGCATTCCGTACAGGATTTTACTGGCCGACGGCCCGAGCAGATGCTCAGGACTTAGTCGAAAGATGCGTCAGTTGTCAGCTCTTTGCTAATCAGAGCCATATGCCACCCACCGCCCTCAAAACTATACCCATTACCTGGCGTTCGTCATGTCAGGGGCTTGACATGGTTGGACCACTTAAAGGGGGAACCCACAAGCAAAGATATCTATTGGTCATGGTGGATAAATTCACCAAATGGATAGAGGCCAAGCCAGTTAAAACGGCAGAGTCCGGACCAGTGATAGACTTTATATCCGGGTAGTACACCGTTATGATGTCCCCCACAGCATCATCACCGATAACGGCACGAACTTCACCGCCGATGAGGTTAAATCATGGTGCAAAAATATGGGCATCAAGCTCGATTACGCTTCAGTCTATCATCCTCAAACCAACGGTCAAGTGGAACGAGCAAATGGTCTAATAATGAGCGGCATCAAACCCAGACTAGTGCGGTCCCTTACGAAATCTGACACACACTGGGTAGAGGAGCTCGAATCCGTACACTTGGGGCTGCTGACAACGCCTAACCGTACTACCGGATTCACACCATTTTTTATGGTATATGGCGCAGAAGCAGTTTTGCCCTGCGACATCATTCATGACTCACCTCGAGTGTGCATGTACGAAGAAGGAGAAGCCGAGCTGGATCGGCAGGACAGCTTGGACACATTGGAGGAAGAGCGTGATGTCGCCAAGGCTCGTTCCGCATTCTATCAACAGCAGGCTCGAAGATATCAAAGCAGGGAAGTACGGGCCAAGACTTACAACGTTGGCGAAGTGGTTCTACGCCTGCCGGACAAGAAAAAGGACAAGCTCAAGCCCAAATGGGAAGGCCCCTTCATCATCGATCAAGTCCTGACCGGCGGAGCGTACCGTCTCTGAAATGCATCGGATAATCGACTCGAGCCGAACCCATGGAACGCAGCCCGCCTCGAGCGATTCTATGCCTAGCGCGGACTAAGAGTTAATCCCTTTCCCCGCCCAAATTTTTTTACTTCAGCTGCCTTTTGTTTATCTTTTCTTCTCAACCCTATTCATCCAAGCCTTAAAGGGCCTACTTGCATAGCGTCAGCGCGCAATTGATGTGCTATCCGCACTCATTATACACGGGGCTTCTTTACCGAAGCTTAATTATACGGGCTTCATGCCCAGCACATGTCAAGCCTCCACATGGACCTTTTATTCACCATTATATGCATCGATATGACTTAAGTTTTGGCCAAGCTGGGTTGCTGGCTCCTGTGCTTACCCCACGTTCCCGATTGTTCGGCTAGGAGGTAAAGGAGCACCTCTGCGATTATTACTGCCGGGTCAGCGGATGTGTACCTCGGACTGGGTGAAGCCGAAAGCTAAGCGTTCTTAAGGGAATATTCGGTCGGTGACTTAAAAGATGATTTTTATCCACTTATTTATCTGCCCCGGATGTTTTTTTCTTTTTACATGAGACCGGACATGCACCTTAGGGCATGCCACCCCAGAGGAAAGGAACCCTTAACGGAACTATTCTCCTGGAAGATGTTTCTTACAACCCATGTAATATAACATAACTAGTTGGGCACTTGTGCGATAAAGCACCGATGACCCCTCGCCTGGTCTCCATGCATACCCCGGTTGTTTCATAACCGAGGCGGTATTCGGACACACTCCGGACTCTAGGGTCCCGAGGTCGGGTTAAAAGGTCGGCAAAGACAAGCGATCTACAATCTGGCTAGAAGGCATTTTGTATGTCATTTTATAATACATTGTCGGATCGGTGATTGTATTCTTCCTCAATCCCGTCTAACAGGTTGTCTAATTTACAGTCCTGTTGGGAAAATTTATCGGCCAACTCCACTTGGCCGTATACTAAACTCACAGGGATCTCCTTCCCATCGGGCCCCATAGGTCCGACTTCGGCCATGTGGTTGGGATCCGCCTTCTTGTACCGCGTCTTTACCATGGCCCAGGCCTCCCTGGCACCTTGGCGGCAGGCCGAAATCTTCCATAAATGGAAGCGCTGCCGCACTCCTGCAGCTTCTCCAAGCTCCCAAGACCCTCGGGTATGGAGAAGGCTGGCCATAACGCTGGTTGGCGCCGCTCATAGCCTGCCGAACTCGCTCGATCAGTTGCAACAACCGAAGTTGATCACCCGTTGTTACGGGCATCTCCTCCAGCAGGCGACACTGTGAGCATACCTGCGATATATTACGTCAAATGGACTTCCTCGCCGAACTCTTCTTTTCAAAGGAGTTCGCTCAAGCACTTACTATATATGCCACGACGAAGCCGCTGATTCTCCTTAACGGAGCCCGATAGCTCGGCCCGAACGCCTTTTAGCTCTTCTCCAAGCTGGGCATGGGCATCCTGGAGCTTGTTCCTTTCATGCTGCACCTTATGCAGCACCCTCTCGCCGGCCTTTAGTTGGCGCAGAAGTTCTTGCCTATCCGGATCTTGTCCGGCAGCACCTGCAATGTCGTTTTTTAGACTTGCGCAAAGGCAAAACGCTACTTATGTTTCTAAAAAAATGCGTTACTAGGAGAGGTCCTTGCGTTTCCTCCTGTGCCAGAAAATGCGGCCTCAAGTTGGGCCTTGCACTCTTGCAGCTCCTGAGACAGTTGGGTATTCTTCTCGGTAAGATCCTACGTTTCATATGATCCTTAAATCAGTTTAATATAACTACTTTAAGTCTTGGGGGCTACTGGCATATATAACTATTAAATTCTCTTACCCGTATGTCTTTTACATACTGCTCCGTGGCTCTGATAAAACTATCTTGAGCAGCACAAAGGTGCGCGTCCCCCGTGTTAAAGGCATTCAACGCCTCTGGGGAGAAGCACGCGTCATGAAATACTATCCGGCGGCGCCTGTGATTCAGGGCACTCTCCACCTCAGACTTGGTGGCGGACAGTCTGTCGGCATCCTCCGTCAGAGGAACGTCTGGCTCGCGCCTTGCGCTCGCCTCCCCCTCCTGACCAGGTGCGGGAGCCTGGCTGGTAAAGGTTGGATTGACAACTTTCACGCCCGCAGTCCGGCGGACGCTTTTTTCCCTATAAAAGTCATGAGCACTCAAACGCTTCCTAGGAACGTTGCTCTAAATACTGAATTGTGAGCCACACCTTTGCGTCGACGTTTCAGTCCGCTCCGCGCTCCTCTTCCGCCTACTGGTCCGAACTGGCCCTTGTTGGTCAGCCACCGCGGGCTCGGCTTCTCGCCCTAGGGGCGCCTCCTGCACAGTGCCATCATATACGGTGGTCAGAAATAAGCAAGGAAGGAATAACGGTGTCGGGGCTTCGGCTGCAATCACCTTGGAAGCCGAATATAGTCCGGGATAGTCGGCCGTGATGGCGACTAAAGCATTGTCCATGCTAAGCTGGTGGAACACCCCATCGATTAGCTCCACCTTTATGTCCGGATCCTCTTCGGAGGCCGGATCCCGGGATCTCTCTGGATCCTCGGGCTGCGGAGCCGGACTTAGCATGCCATCCACGGTCCGGCGCAGTTCCTGCGTCGCAAGAAGAACACAATATAAGAAACTTAAGTTTCGAAAGGCACAGGTCGGACACGCTGAGTGTTCGCTTACCCAAGGCCGGGGATTATTCATGGAAAACCCATTTAACGGGTTCGTCCGAAGGAAATCCTCCTTCTCCCCCTTATACAGGCCGGACAAGATCGTCACCAGATCTTCGGCCGAATCTGGCCCTTTGCGGCCATGACGGGTGGCATCGTCCTCCCCGTTGAAATCCCACATGGGGTGGCCCCTGTATTGTAGTGGCTGCACCCCCCGCGTAATGCATGTTGCCATGATTCCAATCATGGTCAACCCAGCATGGGCCAGTAACCTTATTCAGCCCATCAAATAATAGACGCTCTTGTCTTTCTCCAGATGGGGGCTCCGCGGACGCCAACTAAGGCGTTCCTTCAGAGGAGCATTGTTGAACTCCGGGAGGCTGATCCGAACAGGGCCCGGCAGCGGAGTGTCTTCTATATAAAACCATTCCGAAGGCCAGTCTTCGGACGCCTTCTTAGGGGTTCCGGATGGATATCCGGTCCCGGCAATGCGCCATATTTCGGCGCCGCCCACTTGATATATGGACCCCTCGTGAGAGCGGGGTACAAGGCAGAACAACCTCTTCCACAGCGCGAAGTGGGGCTCGACGCCCAGTAAAAGCTCGCAAAGAGCTACATAACCCGCAATATGCAGGATTGAGGCGGGCGTGAGGTGATGAAGCTGGAGTCCGTAGAACTCCAGGAGCCCGCGGAGGAATGGATGTACAGGAAATCCGAGCCCCCTTATCAGATAGGGGACGAAGCATACCCGCTCCCCTTTGTTGGGATTTGGGGTAACCTCGCTTGCTTCCCACCTTTGTAGGTGGCCAGCCCGGCTCGAACCGGAACCATGAAGGCCGGAGGAGATATCCCCCATTTGGAGCTTCACCAGCTCTCACAGCGAAACAGAGCATCTCCTCTAATCTCTGGCAAAGGGCGGGAGCGGGGAAGAGGAGCCGCATTGACGGTCCATGATGGAATGGATTCTTGGTCAAAGCGCTCCGATGAGTATTTATAGAGGAAGATGGTGATTTGGATCTGGATTCTTGCCTCCCTTATAGGCAGATTATTCGCACAGCTAGGGGGTAAAACATAAAAGACACCCTGGCTTTTCACGTTCGTGCGACGCGTGGAAGAAGGCCATTATTGGGCGTGGAAGCCGAGACGCGCAACATTGATGAGGAAGCCGGACACTGTTCGGCAGGTACATGGAACTTGAAGGAGAACCCGCCTTGCAACGCCGAAGACTACACACACGCGAGACTTATCGTCATTGAAGCCTGGTTCGGGGGCTACTGAGGGAGTCCCAGATTAGGGGGTGTCCGGATAGCCGGACTATCGTCATCGGCCAGACTATCATCGTCCGGACTATCATCATCGACCGGACTCCAAGACTATGAAGATACAAGATTGAAGACTTCTACCCGTGTCCGGATGGGACTTTCCTTGGCGTGGAAGGCAAGCTTGGCGATGCGGATATGTAGATCTCCTACCATTGTAACCGACTCTATGTAACCCTAGCCCTCTCCGGTGTCTATATAAACCGGATGGCTTTAGTCCGTAGGACTAGAACATCAACAACCCTTAAAATCATACCATAGGCTAGCTTCTAGGGTTTAGCCTCCTTGATCTCGTGGTATATCCACTCTTGTAAACATCCACAATATCAATATCAATCGAGCAGGACGTAGAGTTTTACCTCCATCAAGAGGGCCTGAACCTGGGTAAAACATCGTGTCCATTGTCTCCTGTTACCATCCGCCTAGACGCACAGTTCGGGACCCCCTACCCGAGATCCGCCGGTTTTGACACCGACACCTGGACTATGAAGATACAAGATTGAAGACTTCGTCCCATGTCCGGATGGGACTTTCCTTGGCGTGGAAGGCAAGCTTGGCGATACGGATATGTAGATCTCCTACCATTGTAACCGACTCTATGTAACCCTAACCCTATACTATGTCTATATAAACCGGAGGGTTTTAGTCCATAGGACGAACAACAATCATACCATAGGCTAGCTTTTAGGGTTTAGCCTCTCTGATCTCATGGTAGATCCACTCTTGTACTACCCATATCATCAATATTAATCAAGCAGGAGTAGGGTTTTACCTCCATCGAGAGGGCCCGAACCTGGGTAAAAATATCGTGTCCCTCGTCTCCTGTTACCATCCGCCTAGACCCATCGTTCGGGACCCCCTACCTGAGATCCGCCGGTTTTGACACCGACAATATGTTTCTCGTTTATGGAGGTGACAAAGAGCTAGTCGTAAATGGTTACGTTGATGCAAGCTTTGACACTGATCCGGACAATTCTAAATCGCAAACTGGATACGTGTTTATATTGAACGGTGGAGCTGTCAGTTGGTGCAGTTCTAAACAAAGCGTCGTGGCGGGATCTACAGGTGAAGCGGAGTACATAGCTGTTTTGGAAGCAGTAAATAAAGGAGTCTGTATGAAGGAGTTCATATCCGATCTAGGTGTCATACCTAGTGGATCGGGTCCAATGAAAATCTTCTGTGACAATACTGGTGCAATTGCCTTTGGCAAAGGAATCCAGGTATCACAAGAAGACCAAGCACATCAAGAGACGCTTCAATTCCATCCGGGACAAAGTCCAGGTGGGAGACATAGAGATTTGCAAGAAACATACGGATCTGAATGTTGCAGAGCCGTTGACTAAGCCTCTTCCACGAGCAAAACATGATCAGCACCAAGGCTCCATGTCTGTTAGAATCATTACTATGTAATCTAGATTATTGACTCTAGTGCAAGTGTGAGACTAAAGAAAATATGCCCTAGAGGCAACAATAAAGTTATTATTTATTTCCTTACATTATGATAAATGTTTATTATTCATGCTAGAATTGTATTAACCGGATACATGATACATGTGTGAATACATAGACAAACTGAGTGTCACTAGTATGCCTCTACTTGACTAGCTCGTTTATCAAAGATGGTTATGTTTCCTAGCCATGCACAAAAGAGTTGTCGTTTTATTAACGGGATCACATCATTAAGAGAATGATGTGATTGACTTGACCCATTCCGCACTACTAGGAAAAGGGCTATAGATGATATGGCCTCTAATGGCGCACCGGACATGTGGTGCACCACTACTATATAGCAGTGGAGCACCATGTGTCGGTGCACCACTAGTGTGATAGACACTAATGGCGCACCAGACACACGGTGCGCCACTAGTAACAATTTTTTCCCAACAATACTAATGGCGCACCAGGTTTCAATGCGCCATTACTAGTTAAACTAGTATTGGCGCACCAGCCACAGAGTGCACCACTACTATAATTTTTTTTTGCAAAAGTACTAATGGCGCACCACTAGCTGGTGCACCATTAGTAACCAGGGTTACTAATGGCGCATTTTTAAGTGGTGCGCCATTAGTAACCGGGGACCTGCTAGATATTTTGGACAGCCACACCTACACACTCACTTTCCCCACTTCATTCTCTCCACCTCCTCCTCCAAGCTTGTCTCGGCTGCCTCCTCCTCCTCACCTCATTTGCACCATAGATTCATCCAAATTAAGTGGTTAAATTACCTTTTTTTGATAGGTAAGTAAGGGGAAAGCTATCTTTATGTTGTAGATCTAATTTTTTTCTCCGTCCAACAATGTGCACATGCACTTTTTATGGCCTAGCTAGATCTATGTATGTTTGTGGTGTTGCATATGTTTGTGGTTTTGCATATAGGTTTCTGTTTGCAAGGTATTTGATATGTGATAGTTGCCAATATTTTGCCAGAATGTTGATTCATTTCCGTTTCGGCTAGAATTTTGGCACTATGCATTATTTTTGGTACTTTTTTAGGCAAAGTCATGCCAAATTTTTTCTTGGTTCTAAAATATCGTTTTGCTCTACCCCGCAGGTGACCATGGTCCGCACGATGACCGAAGGCATCATGAATAGGTTTTTGAGCTCCGTGAAGGCCGAGATGCTTCAAAAGAACGAGACGGAGATAAGATGTCCGTGTCGAAGATGCAAGCTGAGGAGCCTTATGGACCCGGACTCCGTACAGGTGCGGGACCACTTGCTCTTGCATGGTTTCATGGATGGCTATTGGTGGCAAGGTGATGAAGATGATTATGAAGTCGTCCATGGGGGCCGGGCAAGAATTGAGGAAGGGCAGCAAGACAACCGCGGCGAGGGCGGGCGAGAAGACGAAGAATCTCCAGGACATGATCATGACGGTGATGCTGTACACAGTCATCATGTAGAAGATGCTGGACATGATGATGAGGAAGATGCCGGAGCAGACGAAGGGCATGATCATGAAGATGAAGATGCCGGAGCAGACGACGATGGACCATCGATGGGCTGGGTGCAGGACCCTCATATTCAAGAGCTGCTTCTCAAGCAGACGGATAACGCAAGAGCTGCCGCCCGAGAGAAAGCCAAGCTGGATCAACTGGAGATAGACGCGGTTACTCCATTGTATGAAGGATGCAGGCCCGAGGATACCCGCCTGAAAGTAACGCTCATGGCTCTGGAGATGAAGGTAAAACACAAAATGACCGACGCCTGCTTCGACGAGAACATGTCATTCTGGCGCGAACGTCTTCCCAAGGGGAACAAGTGCCCGACCAATTTCGAGAGGCAAAGAAAATGGTGTGTCCTATGGATTTACCGCACGTGAAATACCATGTGTTCATGAACAATTGCATCATTATCGGGACGAGCGCGCGAAGTCTACCATATGTCCGGTGTGCGGCGTCACTCGATACAAGAAGAGGAAGAAAGCTCCTCGAAAAGTGGTGTGGTACTTTCCGATCACTCCTCGTCTGCAGCGTATTTCGCGGACCCTAAGGAAGAAAAGCTCCTGCGTTGGCACGCGGATAGGGAGGAGAAGAAGCGAGAATATGACACAAATGATCTGGAGATAAATAAAAAACACAAGATGCTGAGTCACCCTAGGGATGGGATCAAGTGGCAAGTGTTGAACTTCGAACACCCATAATTTGGGAAGGATCCAAGGATCATCGTGCTGGGCGCGAGCACCGATGGAGTCAATCCATTTGGCAGCCAGAGAAGCACACATAGCACCTGGACTGTGTTTATGTGGATGTACAACCTTCCCCCCTGGTTGTGCATGAAGAGGAAGTACATTCAAATGAGTATGCTAATTGAAGGGCCGAAACAACCGGGAACGACATGAATCTGTATCTGGGGCTGCTGAAAGAGGAGCTAGACACGCTGTGGAAAATGCCAGCCAATACGTGGGACGCCGCAGAGAAAGAATATTTCCCTATGAGAGCCGTGCTGCTCAGGACGGTGCATGACTATCTCGGTTACGGATATGTCGCGGGGCAGGTGGTCCACGGATTTTCTTGATGCGTTAGGTGCATGGATGACACAATGTATCTCCAGCTAGATAGAGATCCCGGGTCTTCGAAAACCGTGTTCATGGGACATCGAAGGTGGCTTCATGACGATGACACATGGAGGAAACACAAGAATCTGTTCGATGGTGAAACCGAACCCCGAAGACGCCTGCTTACGAGGAGCGGCGAGGAAATAGGTGAGCTGTTGAAAAATTGGAAAGATTGCCCACTGCCGGGAAAGAAGCAAAAGGCGCCAGAGCCGGGAAAGAAGCGAAAGGCGCCAGACCCGCTGCTGAAGGTATGGAAAATGAGGTCTGTTTTCTGGGACTTGTCGTACTGGAAGATCCACCATGTGCCTCACAGCCTTGATGTCATGCATATCACGAAGAACGTGTGCGAGACTCTACTTGGTACCATGCTCAACATGCTAGAGAGGACCAAAGATGGGCCGAAAGTCGGTTGGTGTGAGGCAAATCAGAAGGCTACATGAAGAGATCGTGGTGATACTATGCGAGCTTGAGATGTACTTCCCTCCTGCATTCTTCGACGTTATGGTGCATCTGCTGGTCCATATCGTGGAGGATATCATCCAACTCGGGCCGACGTTCCTGCACAGCATGATGCCGTTCGAAAGGATGAATGGTGTCATCAAAGGATACATTCGCAACATGTCACGTCCAGAGGGAAGTATAGCCAGGGGCTTTCTGACCGAAGAGTGCATCTCCTACTGCATGAATTATCCAGGCATCGAGAACCCCGTTGGTCTACCCGTCAACAGGCAGCTCGATAGGCTCGCTGGATGGAGTCACCGTGAGGATCGCCGCGAAATACATGTCAACTTCGAGGGTCGACTCGCCGACTTTGAAAGAGCAAACCTAGTCGCGCTACAACACATAGACGTGGTCGATCCTTGGGTGGTAGAGCACAAAACCTTTATTGAGAAGACGTACAATGACCGAGGCCAACAGAGGACGGACGGGGATATAATCAAAGAGCACAACTCATGTTTCACGCGTTGGGTTCAAGCAGAAGCTTCTGTCGTACCATTTACATGAGGATTCTTCTGCGGAAGAACAACTCATCACCTTGTCACAGGGCGTCGAGCACAACCTGATGACGTATGAGGCGTACAATATCAACGGTTACACATTCTACACCGAGGGAAAGGACATGAAGGGCAATGGTTATCAGAACTCCGGGGTAACGATGGAATCCTACACCGGTAACGATAAGGACATATACAGAAGGATCGAGGAGATCTGGGAGCTGAGCTACGCTGGAGAGAAGGTCCCGATGTTCCGTGTCAGATGGGCCAAGATCGTCATAAAAGAAGACCGGTATTTCATCACCGTGGTTATACCCGAAGCCAAATCCAAGACCGCGGGCGCAAACGTCACCGTGAAAAATGAGCCATGGGTACTGGCTTCCCATGTGGACCAATGTTTCTTCATTACCGACCCGCTAAAGCCCAGTCGTGTTGTCGTCAGGAGAGGCAAAAGGAAGATCATCAGAATGGATGGAGTCGCCAATGAGCAAGACTTCGACAAGTACGGCGACCCAAAGATGGAACATGACGACGACGATGAAGTATCATCATACACCACAAGAAGAAGCAGGACCACCATACCTAAAGGACGTCCGTTCAAGAGAAGGACTCCATTTACGAAAAATAAGGGCAAGAAGATTGTGAACAGATAGCTAGCTAAGATCGATTGTATTTAAATTGTAGCCTTCATTTCTCGATTGTATTTCATGGGCACTTTTTGAACTCATGAATATTATTGAATTTCATGCACACTCGATCTCGATCCCCGCACCCTCTCCCCCGCTCCACCGGCCGCCGCCGCCGACCCCCCGCACCCTCCCCCGCTCCACCGTCGCCGACGACCCACCGCACCCTACCCCGCTCCACCGCCGCCGTCGACCCCGTACCCTCCCCGCTCCACCACCGCCGATGACCCCCCTTCGCACCTCCCCGCTCCACGGCCGCCGCCGACTTCAAGACGCGCTCCCCGCTCCACCGCCGTCGACGACCCACCGCACCCTCCCGCTCTTCCGCCGCCCGACGACCCCTGCTACGTCTCAAGCTTGCGTTGGATTTCACCGAAGAGGAGAGGATGATGCAGCACAGTAGCGTAAGTATTTCCCTCAGTTTTTGAGAACCAAGGTATCAATCCAGTAGGAGACTACGCACAAGTCCCTCGTACCTGCACAAAATGATAGATACTCGCAACCAACGCTTAGGGGTTGTCAATCCCTTCACGGTCACTTATGAGAGTGACATCTGATAGAGATATTATTTTTGGTATTTTTTTGGTATAAAGATGCAAAGTAAAAAGTAAAAGCAAAGCAAGTAAATAAAGTGATGGAGACTGATATGATGAGAATAGACCTGGGGGCCATAGGTTTCACTAGTGGCTTCTCTCAAGAGCATAAGTATTCTACAGTGGGTGAACAAATTACTGTTGAGCAATTGACAGAATTGAGCATAGTTATGATGTTATCCAGGCAATGATCATGTATATAGGCATCACGTCCGAGACAAGTAGACCAAAACGATTCTGCATCTACTACTATTACTCCACTCATCGACCGCTATCCAGCATGCATATAGAGTATTAAGTTAAAAACAGAGTAACGCCTTAAGCAAGATGACATGATGTAGAGGAATAAATTCATGCAATATGATAAATACCCCATCTTGTTATCCTCGATGGCAACAATACAATACGTGCCTTGCAACCCTTTACATCCTTGGGTAAGGTCACCGCAAGATTGAACCCAAAGCTAAGCACTTCTCCCATTGCAAGAACTACCAATCTAGTTGGCCAAACCAAACGGATAATTCGAAGAGACTTGCAAAGATAACTCAATCATACATAAAAGAATTCAGATAAGAATCAAATATTTTCCATAGGTAAGCTGGATCATAAACCAACAATTCATCGGTCTCAACAAACACACCGCAAAAAGAAGATTACATCGAATAGATCTCCACGAGAGAGGGGGAGAACATTGTATTGATATCCAAAAAGAGAGAAGAAGCCATCTAGCTACTAACTATGGACCCGAAGGTCTGAAGTAAACTACTCACACTTCATCGGAGGGGCTATGGTGTTGATGTAGAAGCCCTCCGTGGTGGATGCCCCTCCGGCGGAGCTCCGGAACTGGCCCCAAGATGGGATCTCGTGGATATAGGAAGTTACGGTGGTGGAATTAGGTTTTTGGCTCTGTCCCCGATCTGTTGGGGAGTATGTAGGTATATATAGGAGGAAGGAGTATGTCGGTGGAGCGTCAGGGGACCCACGAGGCAGGGGGGCGCGCCCCCCACCCTCGTGACCGCCTCTGGCATTCCTTGGAGTAGGGTCCAAGTCTCCTGGATCACGTTCGGCGAGAAAATCACGTTCCCGAAGGTTTCATTCCATTTGGACTCCGTTTGATATTTCGTTTCTTCGAAACACTGAAATAGGCAAAAAACAGCAATTCTGGGCTGGGCCTCCGGTTAATAGGTTAGTCCCAAAAATAATATAAAAGTGGAAAATAAAGCCCATTATAGTCCAAAACAATAGATAAAGTAGCATGGAGCAATCAAAAATTATAGATACGTTGGAGACGTATCAACCCCGCACCCTCCCCCGCTCCACCGCTGCCGACGACGCCCCGCACCCTCCCCCGCTCCGCCACCGACGACCCCCCGCACCCTCCCCGCTCCACTGCCGCTGCCGACCCCCCGCACCCTCCCCGACCCGCTCCACCGTCACAAATGAATGCAACTAAAATTCCAAAAAAAACAAATTTGATTATATTTTCAAATAAAAAATTTGATGATATTTTCAAATAATAAATTTGGTGATATTTTTTCATATTCATAAAATATTTTCAAATAACAAATTTGATGATATTTTTTTAAAAAATATTACTGTTTTTATAAAAAATATTACTGTTTCATATTCATATTCATTTTCTAAAAAATTATTAGATGCAACAAAAAATAATAATAATAAATTACTTATGGCGCACCTCTGGCTGGTGCGCCATTGCTATCTAAAAAAAAGATTACTAATGGCGCACCGATCGGGGGTGCGCAATTGCTATCTAAAAAAAACATACTAATGGCGCACCGCTGCGGGGTGCGCCATTAGTAATCTTCCCCCCTAGCTAATTCATCCCTCTCCCTCGCCAAATCCCTTCGTCCCTCTCCCTCTCCAGATACACCCGCTGCCCCGACCGACGGCGCCGCCGCCCCGACCCCGCCGGACTCCACCCCCGCCCCCCCCCCCCACCACTGCAGCTCCTCTCGCCACCCGCGCCCCTGCCCCCACCACTGCAGCTCCCGTGCCGCCGCCCCGCGCCCGTGCCCGAGCCGGAGGAGGAGGACGAGGAGGAGGAGACGGAGGCGGCCGATGCGGAGTAGGAGGCTGCGGAGGACGCACTGCTGGACCGCGCGCAGGCCCTCATCCCTCGCATCGTCGAGCAGGAGGCCAACCCTAACCCGCGCCTCAGCCACACCCTCGCCACCATCTGCGAGGACCAGGAGGCCAGTTAGTCCGCCCATCCCCTCCCTCTCCCCCTTGTTGCTGCTCCTCCTTGCCGTCTGACTTCTCTGCCCCGCATCTACTGCTGAAAAGGTGAATTTTAGCAGAAATTGAAGTAGATATGTGCAGTGGAAATTGAATTGAGCAGTGCTACACCTTCACAATATGAAACTACCTAGTAGGAAACTGTTTGACCAGCAAGAAAGTTAAAACTAGGAAACTGGTTGCATTTGCATTGTTCAACTAGGAAACTACCTAGTAGGCTGAAACTTTTTAGCCCAGCAACCAACTCTGGAAAACTACTTAATCAGACACAACTCTAGGAAACAAACTACCAAGTAACATGACAGAAACTAGCAGCGACCAATGAACTGATGAAATACTAAAACTTAGCCGAGCAACCGACATTCCTGTCATACACTAGAATTTAAGTGAGTTAAAGTTCATGAGTCAAAACAAGCATATGAAGTTGATCAATCATGTTCACAACGGTGATGATAACAAACTGAAGTATGCACAAAGAAACATCCGAAGAAATCATCACAGGGTCATCCATCTAGTACATCTTAAGAGAACAGAAACAAAATAGTCACTGCAAGTTACGTAAGGGGAATATCAAGGATTTTCGGTTAGCTTGATCCTGTATACTCATGTACTCCTAGTTAATTTACCAAGCAGTTTCAAAACAAAAGCAATGGAACTTGAGCTGAAATAGAACTTGACAGCCTGTACAGTGAATATATGGAGTGAATAGAAATTGACAGGTTTTCTTGACTGAATTCAGTCCCGTGTAGTGAATATATGCAGTCAATATATAGTCATTGTAATTTTTGGGAGTAATTTTTTGTGTCAAATAACTCAAGCAGTAACTGAATTTTCAAACTGAACTTGACACAATATTATTTTGATGGGTTTTAGTAATTGTGGTTATATACTCTATAAATTTATTCATCAACATGATTTCTTTATTTTCTGTGTCATACATTTTACATATCTTTAGTCATTGAGTTTGGTAACTATTTTCACTCTGTCCTGAAGGTTTTTGTTTTTCAGCAGTTAATTGATGGTTTCATACATGATACATTTCATGCACAAGGTGCTAGAGCTGCACTTAACTTGCTAAAAGCATCCCCTTTTTCTTACTGGTTATAGAAATGGACAGGGCTTCAACAGTGCTACTCTAGTATCTGGTTGGGGAGGGACAAATGGACAGGGCATCATTATAGCTGTACTGCACAACAAACTATTAGTCTTAGGATTAACACTCCTCATATGTGATGAGAGGATTTTTTTAAATGGCTTCTTGCAGTTTTTAAAATTAAGTTTATTCGGTTACTAAAAATTCAGTTAATTCAGTTAGGCACACAAATTTTAGAACTTTTGTGTGCCCTAGTACTTGGTGTTTGTAGAAAACCAGGAGTGTCAATGTGACTAGAATTCACTTGTTCTTATACGGGTGAAACTTCACTTGTTTAGCTAGAAGACCAAAGTGGCATCTAGAATTATGTCAGTTTTGTTTTGTAACTAGAAGACCAAAGTGTGTTACTCACCTGGGATCTTAACTGTTGGGGGGTAGTATTGTAACTAGAAGACCATGTATTTTCAGAATTGAGCTAAAGATTTGGGGGGTAGTATTTCTGATTTTAGAGCACCTTTGCTGGATGTATTTTACAACAGCTGTTGGAATCAAAACAATCCTTGTGGGTTGTCCTGTTAAGTTGAGTGAAGTCTTGAACAATAAAATGTTTATATCAGTGGCAATATTGCATCTGTTACCTTGTTAGCTGCTTTCAGTTGAAGACTCTAACAATAAAATGTTTATATCAGTGGCAATATTGCTTGGACAGTAGTATGTATGCTCTTCACTTTATGTATGGTGTTATGCCCTGTTATCTCTGTTCAGTTGACTAATGAAGTACTAGTCTCATCCATGGTACAAGTTCACCTGTGAACACTTGAAATTAGTCAGGACATCCTGTACTGATAGATGTAAATTGTGTCCAGTAGGCTTTGAAGCACCAGTTTTTCCTGTTTCTAACTCTGAATCTGATATAAACCATATTGTTGGCATAAGTGGTCTTTTGTATATGTGTTGATGCTTTGTTAATATAAAGCTATAGATGATGTTGTACTTGTGATGATGCTACTTGTGATCTTGTGAAATGACCCATTGGCGACTTCATTACACCGGGATAATGATTTTGCAGGTACCCCGAGAGGCCCTTGAGTTTGCCGGAATGTTGATTAACTTCCGTTCCGGCAAATTCAGGTACTCCATATGTCCTATTTTCAGCAAAGGTCATGATGAAATTTTCCGTGAATTTTAGCATGACTTTGCTAAAAATAGGACATATGGGGGACTTACGACTAATGCATGGGCCGGGGTACCTTAGTACTTAATTAAGTAGGATCAACTGCCCCACCATTCTTGCCGCACTAAACCATAGGTGGCAATAGAGCCAAGTGATTAGGCCGAAGCGTCGACAAACCCTAAATGATAAAACCTTGGCTTTTAGGGTGCCTCGGTGTCGATAAGAACCTCAATGATGAAAGCTTAGGCTTTTAGGGTGCGTCGGAGTCGACAAACCATAAATGATAAAAGCTTAGGTTTTAGGATGCCTCGGTGTCGACAAACCCTAAATGATGAGACCATGATCTTGTTCCTTGACAATAACCAACTTTTTGACCAAACTTTTTTCCTATTTAGAGCGAAACATGGCCAACAACGATGAGGCCGGCGGTTCGGACGGCAAGCAATTCTGGGAGTTGTCCCAAGAGATGGAGGAAGAACATCACCGCTATGAGGACGCCACGGAAGACACCGATCCTGACTACACAACCCCTAGTGGCGTCGGGGATGACACCACTGATGGTGCCGCCGAGGATGCCACCACTGATGATGGCTGCGCACGCACAGATGGCAGCCAACCAAAGAGGCAACGGAAGGACCGGCGCCCGAACGTGCTCGGCATCGTCAAGGAGGAATTTACTGAAGTGAACTCCGACGGGCATCCAACGGCGCCCAAAGAATTAGTCAATGGGTACTCGGTTCAGCTCGGGTGCATTCTCCGGAGCACCGTCTCGATCTACACCGAGAACCTAAGGCATAAGGACCGAGGGAATTTGCGCATCCTCCTCTCCACGAAGCTGCACGAACGATACAAGTTCCCCGCTGACTTTGCAAACACACGCCTCTTAGGGAATATAATGAACAGTGCCGCCCTGACGAGGATGAGCACGTCCCTGTCTACCTGGAGAAGCTTGGTGAAGAGAATGATTGAAAAAGGTGATAGTTATGAGAAGATCCAGGTGAAATATCCTTCGATCACTGAAGATGACTACAAGGAGTTCAAGATCAAGTGCGAGAGCAGCGCAACTGTGGAATCTAGTCAATGGGGGAAAGAAATGCGGGAGTTAAACTTAGGGGTCCACCAACTCGGTTCCGGCGGTTATAGAGTGGCGGAGCCTATATGCGACAAGGAGGACGTGGAGCGTGCCGAGCAAGGCCTACCGCCCCGTTTCGAGAAATACCGTGACAAGCAGACCAGGAACTTTGTCAGGGCTCGGTACAAGGAGGACCTGGTAACAAAGGAGCTTACCACGGATCCGAAGACCAAGGCGCTTGAGCTTGTTCTGGTAAGGAATACACCCCCGCGTAATTAGCTCCATATGGTTGCATTCTAATTAATGAAGCCAAATTTCTAAATGGTCCACATTCCTTCCGTACGAGACTGAAAGCAGTAGCGCGGGGTCGCCTTAGAGCGCCCCTGCTTGGGACAGCACTCTAAATAGGGTGTTGAATGTAATGAAAAACAAGGATAAGCTCAGTAAGCCGTCGTCAGCTGGTCGTATGGCCGGCAAAGGCTTGTCCACAAAATGGTCGTCATACTATACCGCTGGTGGGCGAAAGGAGACAAAGACCAGCTCAGAAAGCCAGTCGCACGAGGTTCAAGAACTCATGGCACAAGTGCGGATTCCGGAGATTATCCAAGAGCAAGTGCAACAACAACTGGGAATGACGCTCACCGCCATGGTGCCTACCTTGATTCAGGGGCTGACGACGTGGATTGCGGGCGGCCAACAGGGGCCGCCCCCGATTCCCAGCTTCACGGCCAGCAACTCGCACAACGCGCAGGCGGCACCATTGGTGTCTCCGGCGGAGGCGGTATTCATCTATCCGGCGCCGGCACGGGCATTGGAGCTTAATGCACATGGCGGGTGTACGCCGGCCGGCACCTTGCCAGCAAGCGGCCCCTCCGTCAGTTGCATGCCCGCCGTAGGTGGTGCTTCGACATTAGCCGAGCTCGACGGCATCACGGTAACTAAGCCTCTCGGCCGATGACTTCATCTCCTTGCCTTTGACTGCGCATCCCTGACGCCCTACATGTTTTCGCAGGGCGCCGCCGACGTTCCATGCACTCTCTTGCACTTCGTGAGCGGCGAGTTGATCGATGTCGCCAAGGGCAGAATCGTTCAACCAGGCAACCCCGTATTCCAAGGTAATCCGATGCCACCCACAGTGTATAGGGTTGAATTGGTTCGGGTGCTGCCAGGCTGCGACGAGTTGTTACCTCAGATTCGACCCGCTGGGGCCGACGAAAATGATGAGATGACCCTCAGCGCCTGCGTAAGCTGGCCCCTGCTTTGGCCTAAGAGCCAGATTCATTTGGGGGCAGGGGACAACACGCCACAGACAAGACCACCAGTCGTGCCGGCGCCAAGCCATGGCAAGAACGCTGCAATGCTACCGGACATGCCGGACATCCCTATGGCACAGGATCTGGACATGCATATGGCACAGGATCCGGACGACAACGACAACGACGATGGTACATTTACCAACGCCGATAAGTACTTTGCCGAACATGGGTACGGTGATGAATTCTGCGGGCCTCCTTCTCAAGAACCCAACCCTGAAGAAGACGACCGCGATCTAGCTGGTACCGCGGAGAAACCTAATTGCAACAGGCGTCGTCTGGCGGTCAGTTCTCAGGAGACGCCTCCAGCTGCCGCCTTCACCGAGCCTCAGATAGACGAGGCGTGAAATATTATCAGCCCCAACACGCTCAAGAAGGCGGCCTGTGAGCAGAACTCGATCCCATTACAGCAGATCAATAAGAAGGGACGGAAACGAAAGACTAACAAGGATGTCGGTGCGAGCCAACCGGCACCGAGTACGATCCGTGCTCAGGACGGGCCACCTTCACCTAAGGTATCCCGAGGAGGGTGCATGTGGCGGGTAGGGCTATGCTACCGACAAATATGCTCAATGCTGCAACCGGTGCTATCCGGAGTCTGCATGACAGTGTTCTTTCTTTGGAGAAGCGGCGTCTCTCCCAGAATGATGTGGCATACCCGGTTTTCGTGGCCAAGGTGACAGAGGGCAAGGGCTTTGTGTATAGGGCCATCGGTGGTACGACCGTCCTGCGGTTTGATGACATCTTTGCTATGTTTAACCTTCATCCGCTGCACTACACCTTCGTTCGACTGTTTTTCACTGAGTATGGAGATGCGGATCATTCGAGACAAGACCCCAGACATCGTGATAGTCAACCCCTTCTACATGCGTGCCAAGATCTTGGGAAGTGCTGGGGACCGGCAAGTCGCGAGTTCACACCTCGAAGGCGTCATTCTGGCAAGCCCAGATAAGGATAACTTCCTCGTGCCTTACTTTCCCGAGTAAGTCATCCCCTCAGCGCCCTGTAACATATGATTTCTGAGTTTTTGGTCGTTTTTTTCTAATATTCCATGTTTTGTGCAGTGACACACATTGCACACTCATCCTCTTAAGCCCAAAAAATTCCATGGCCACGTATTTTGACCCGGACCGTGAGTCGAAGATAGACTACACAAATATGAAGAAAGTTCTTGATGATGCTCTCCCCAGCTACGCCAGATCTGGAGGCACCTTCAAGAGGCCAGTTCGTAGTTACGGCAAGCATGTGTTCACCCACAATACGACGTTCCTTGCGTCAAGCAGCCGCCTGGCGCTCAGAAGGATGCCTACTACGCCCTCCATCACATGCGGGCGATTGTACGGGACCATAATCACCTTCTGCTACCAGATAATCTCAAATATTGGGCCACTAGCTTGTCGGCAATCCAGGACGCGGACATTAGACAAGAATTCTTTCGCAACCAGTCAGAGTTTGCGGAAATCATCCATCAAGATGTCCTTCGTACCTCGGGGTAGTTCTACCTCAGATCTCAATCGTCCAACAGTGAGATTGAAACAACGCTACAAATGCAGGCTGACAACGCCCGCTATTTCATGACCATCACGAAAGACGGCGGCTTCATCCACGCTCCGGTCCCCTGAGTCGAGTCAAAAGTAGTGATGCTATCTGAAATGTCGATTGTCTCATGTTGTAATATTAAACTTTAATGAACTTGTATGTCTCTTTGGTTTGGACTGTCGTTCAACTTATATATAATTGATGCTATTTATTAGTAGGACCATGAATCATGCTGTTATAGTTGTAATATTAAACATTAATGAACTTGTATATCTCTGTGAATTGCTACTAACGTTTTGTTTGGCTAGTGCATAGAGATGCCGTCGTGTGTCGTGTACAAGGGTATGGTTCCCGGAGTCTATGATGACTGGGAGGAGTGTCGGAGACAGGTTCACCGTTTCAGCGGTAACATTTACAAAGGGTACACCACTAGGGCGGAGGCCGAAGTTAGATACGTGTGGTATCTAGCGGGAGAGAGGAGGGAGCGTTGGTGGAACCGGATGAAGACCAGTTTCATCACGATTATGCTCATCGTGATGACTGCAGCTCTCTTCTATGTGATGGTAGTTTAGATGATCGATATCGACTTGTAATGTGAAGACAAACTCGCTACTCGCGGTTTCGAGACTTGTAATGTTATAACTTTGTTCGGTATTTCAAATTCGGAGACTAATATGATGAATTGTATTCGGAGACTAATCTTCTATTGTATTCGATAAATCTGCTGTTTATATGTTGTGATCTCTATATTATGTGCAGTAACATGTTTTGTAACATGTGCTAATATCAGAAAAGAAAAAAAATCCCTAATATTCATACTAATGGCGCACCACTCAGCACACTAATGGTGCACTGCAGAAAGGACACTAATGGCGCACCACACCCTAGTGCGCCATTTAGTATGCCAAAGCACATGGGTACATATGCCCCCCTGGGAGGCATACTAGTGGCGCACGATGGGCTATACTAATGGCGCACTGCTTGGTGCGCCATTAGTATACCAGATACTAATGGCGCACCAGGGGTGCACCATTAGTATTTAATTCTAATGGTGTGGTGCTAGTGGAGCACCAGTAGTGCACCATTAGTAGGCAAACTTGGTGTGCCACTAGCAGGCCTTTTCCTAGTAGTTCCTTTAGCTTAGCACTTGATCGTTTAGTATGTTGCTACTGCTTTCATCATTACTTATACATGTTCCTGTGACTATGTGATTATGCAACTCCCATTTACCGGAGGAACACTTTGTGTGCCACCAAACGTCACAACGTAACTGGGTGATTATAAAGGTGCTCTACAGGTGTCTCCGAAGGTACTTGTTGGGTTGGCGTATTTCGAGATTAGGATTTGTCACTCCGATTGTCGGAGAGGTATCTCTGGGCCCTCTCGGTAATACAAATCACTATAAACCTTGCAAGCAATGTGACTAATGAGTTAGTTGCGAGATGGTGTTTTACATAACGGGTAAAGAGACTTGCCGGTAACGAGATTGAACTAGGTATTGAGATACCGACGATCGAATCTCGGGCAAGTAACATACCAATGACAAAGGGAGCAACATATGTTGTTATGCAGTTTGACCGATAAAGAACTTCGTAGAATATGTGGGAGCCAATATGAGCATCCAGGTTCCGCTATTGGTTATTGACCGGAAACGTGTTTCGGTCATGTCTACATTGTTCTCGAACCCGTACGGTCCGCACGCTTAAAGTTAGATGACAATTATATTAAGAGTTTATATGTTTTGATGTACCGAAGGTAGTTCGGAGTCCCGGATGTGATCATGGACATAACTAGGAGTCTCGAAATAGTCGAGACATGAAGATTGGTATATTGGACGACTATATTCGGACACCGGAATAAGTTTCGGGGGTTATCGGATATATACCGGAGTACCGGGGGGTTACCGGAACCCCCCAGGGGGTTAATGCGCCACTTGGGCCCAAAGTGGAGAAGAGGAGGGGCGGCCAGGGTAGTCCGTGCACCCACTCCCCCTCTAGTCCAAATTGTACAAGGAGGGGGGGGGGGTGCCCCCTTTCCTTCCCCCCCTCTCTCCCTTCCTTCCCCCTCTCCTACTTGGACAAGGAAAGGAGGGAGTCCTACTCCCGGTGGGAGTAGGACTTCCCTTGGCGAGCCCTCCTCCTGGCCGGCCGCCCCCTCCCCCTTGAACCTTTATATACGGGGGCAGGGCGGCACCTCTAGACACAACAATTGATCATTGATCTTTTAGCCGTGTGCGGTGCCCCCCTCCACCATAATCCACCTCGATAATATCGTAGCGGTGCTTAGGCGAAGCCCTGCGTCGGTAGAACATCATCATCGTCACCACGCCATCGTGCTGACGGAACTCTCCCTTGACACTCAGCTGGATCGGAGTTCGAGGGACGTCATCGAGCTGAACGTGTGCAAGAACTCGAGGTGTTGTGCGTTCGGTACTTGATCGGTCGGGCCGTGAAGACGTACGACTACATCAACCGCGTTGTGCTAACGCTTCCGCTTTCGGTCTACGATGGTACGTGGACTCACTCTCCCCTCTCGTTGCTAAGCATCGCCATGATCTTGCGTGTGCATGGGATTTTTTTTGAAATTACTACGTTCCCCGACATCGTGGACTTAACACGGAAGATTCCCTAGCAAAAGGACTTAGGTGTGGAGCCATCGCCTCTAGGTTAGCTTGAAGGGGTTAGAACGGGACAAAGGACACAAAGACTTTTACCCAGGTTTGGCCCCTCTCAATGAGGTAGAAGCCTACTCCTTCTTTAGGTTGTTTTGCTTGGGTTTCGATTACCAGAGAGCGAATATGCTTGACCTAGTTCTTGATGTGTTGTTTCTTATCCTAACCCGCCGCCGAGTCACCCCTTTATATACATAGGTTGATGCCCGGCCGGCTCATACACAACGTGTCCATCTAGGCTAACTAAACTTGCCTTACCATACAAGTTACACATATGGCGGTTTATCCTCTTGGGCCTCAAATCGCCTCTGGGTCATGGGCCTTCAATAGGCTTGCGTCATAACCCGCCATCTTCATCCTTGAGTCGCCAACGGTATGAACCGACCCCTCCTGGGCGGGCCATATCCAATAGTTATATCATCAACATAAGGCCCCAGGTTGATTTGAACTTGTTCATATCAATCTTCAGCAGTTGACTTAGTAGAATCTTTCATCATCAACTTTTATGAACTTGTGGTAACCCGCCATGACGTCATACCTCAAAATGGTATTAACCCGCCATGACATCATCTCGCATTAACATTGCACGAAGACCATAACATCTTAGCATATCTTTATCTTTAATTGCCTTGATGAAAATCGAGGCGTCCGTGCAGCCACATAATCATTTTGCCCCTTCTCAATTCCTGTGCATGCCCTCTGTTCACTTCCTTATAAAAAGGGACAGGGGCCCCTGTTTTCACTTTTACCCCCACCGTTCCCTCTTCTTATTCCTCTCGACACCACCGCGACCAGAGCTCTGCCGCCGCCGTCGTACTTCATCAACAACCCGAAGCCAGGCCACTGCATCAACCTGAACGTGTCCTGAAATCACGGCAGTTCTCCGCTGTCCATCAACACCAACATGTATTCCTCATCCCTTGCTACATATCTGCATTAGGGTTCCGCTGTTCATCGGAGTTCCTCTTCTGTTCTTCTCTGTTCCTTTCTAGATCGTGTAGTTGATGCTGGACATGGTATTGAAAAACACACGGTAGTAGTTTTAGCATCCTTTTTCCAATCACAGTAGATACTTTTCCTGCACATGATCCATCTGAACACATGAATTGTTCCACTGCCATCACTTTAGGTCTTGAATTTATTTTGTTTTCTGAACTACCGCAGATCCAAAATTATAACACCAATCTTTAGAATCTGTTTGTCCAATACTTTGCAATCCCTCACTTATAGATCTGAAACATGACAATTGTTTGGGCGGCTTAGCTGATAAACCGTAACCCGCCATATAACATTAGTCCCCTTTTAAGATGCCAAAATACGTATATGCATAACTCAGTGTTGTCTTCTGGCTTAACACGTTGGCTATTTATAACTCTTACCTTTTAATCAATAGCCGGTTTAACAAAATAGTCTTAAACTGGAAATATTTTCTTTCCTGTCCTTCATCCTCAACCATGACCAAGACATGCAATTGGGTAGCTTCCCGGGTCACCGAGGAGGATTTAAACGAGTTCGTACAAACAGGCGTCTTAGCTAACAAAGATGTCATCCACTGGAGGGTCCCAGGCACTAAACACCCTCCTGAGCCCAAGGAGGGCGAAGTAATTGTTTTTACTAATCATATGCTCCGGGGGTTCACCCTGCCCGGTTCAAAAAAATTCCGTGACGTACTGCACTTCTTCAAGCTTCATCCGCAAGATATCGGGCCCAACTCAATTTGAAACATCTGCAACTGCCAAGTTTTTAGCGAGGTTTATCTTCAACAAGAGCCCACTGTCAAATCGTTCAGGGAATTCTATTACTTGAATCGCCAGACTAAATTCACAGACGGGCCCATCTTGGAGTTAGGTGGAACTTCAATTCAGAGGCGGAAAGAAGCCAGCTTCCTAACCGCGAGGCTTCCCAATCATCCTAAGGACTGGAACCAAACTTGGTTCTATTGCCAAGACACTTCTCCAGAAGGGGAAAACCCTCTTGGTGCCAACCGACTTAGCAACATGCATCCTCTTCTAGAACGCATCAGCACAACGGAACGGAAAAAATAAATGCTAGTTTTTTCAAAGATCCGAGCCTTAATGGCCAACAGCTTGACCGGAATCTATCTAGTTTGGTGCTGGGTCACCTAGAGAGTTCTGCCCTTAAGCCGCCGCCCCGGCTTAATGTGCGAGTACAATGGTGACTTAAAAGATCCACAACGCCACTGCCAGATTCAATTGACTGATGAGTATGTGAATAATATGACCAAGACTCCATTGAACGAGAGCTTGATAGATTGCAGTAAAGCCGGACTAAATCATTTCTCCGCTCTCAACAAGCCGCCAGCTGTAAGTTTTGCAGGCAATTTTCTGTTAAATCATATTTCCATTTAAACTAGCATCTTATAATCATATGACTCCCACATGTCGATTCTCCTTTTTGGAAGAAGAAGCTGGAGGACAAGCCGGCCAAGAAGACCGGACAAAAAACAAGGCTAAAAAACCTGCCAAGAAGACCACCCCCTCCAAGTTATTTAACTTGGATGACAATGATGAGGATGAGTCGGAGGAAGAACATGACTCTCTTGGCTCATTTTTTGTATATCTCATTGACAATGACCATTATCAGGATGATGCAGAGGCCAGGCTTTTTTTTACTCTCTTGGCTCATTTTTTGGACATCTCATTGACAATGTCTACTATGCAACCTTATTCTTGTAGACGTTGTTGGGCCTTGATAACCCACAAGTGTAGGGGATCGCAACAGCTTTCGAGGGTAGAGTATTCAACCCAAATTTATTGATTCGACACAAGGGGAGCCAAAGAAAATTCTTAAGTATTAGCAGTTGAGTTGTCAATTCAACCACACCTGGGTAACTTAGTATCTGCAGCAAAGTATTTAGTAGCAAAGTAGTATGATAGTAATGGTAACAGTGGCAAAAGTAACAATTGCAGTTTTGTAGTAATTGTAACAGTAGCAACGGAAAAGTAAATAAACAAAGCACAATATGTGAAAAGCTCATAGGCATTGGATCAGTGATGGATAATTGTGTCGGATGCAATTCATCATGTAATAGTTATAACATAGGGTGACACAGAACTAGCTCCAGTTCATCAATGTAATGTAGGCATGTATTCCGAATATAGTCATACGTGCTTATGGAAAAGAACTTGCATGACATCTTTTTGTCCTACCCTCCCGTGGCAGCGGGTTCCTAGTGGAAACTAAGGTATATTAAGGCCTCCTTTTAATATAGTACCGGACAAAAGCATTAACACATAGTGAATACATGAACTCCTCAAACTACGGTAATCACCGAGAAGTATCCCGATTATTGTCACTTCGGGGTTGTCGGATCATAACACATAATAGGTGACTATAGACTTGCAAGATAGGATCAAGAACTCACTTATATTCATGAAAACGTAATAGGTTCAGATCTGAAATCATGGCACTCGAGCCCTAGTGACAAGCTTTAAGCATAGCAAAGTCATAGCAACATCAATCTCAGAACATAGTGGATACTAGGGATCAAACCCTAACAAAACTAACATGATTACATGGTAAATCTCATCCAACCCATCACCGTCCAGCAAGCCTACGATGGAATTACTCACGCACGGCGGTCAGCATCATGAAATTGGTGATGGAGGATGGTTGATGACGATGATGGCGACGAATCCCCCTCTCTGGAGCCCCGAACGGACTCCAGATCAGCCCTCTCGAGAGAGATTAGGGCTTGGCGGGGGCTTTGTATCGTAAAACGCGATGAAACTTCCTCTCTGACTTTTTTCTCCGTGAAACGGAATATATGGAGTTGGAGTTGAGGTCGGTGGAGCAGCAGGGGGCCCATGAGACAGGGGGCGCGCCCAGGGGGAGGGGAGCGCCCCCCACCCTCGTGGACAGGGTGTGGGCCCCCTGGGCTTCATCTTTTGCCAATATTTTTTATATTTTCCAAAAGTTATCTCCATGGATTTTCAGGTCATTCCGAGAACTTTTGTTTCTACACAAAAATAACACCATGGCAGTTCTGCTGAAAACAGCGTTAGTCCGGGTTAGTTTCATTCAAATCATGCAAGTTAGAGTCCAAAACTAGGGCAAAACTGTTTGGAAAAGTAGATACGATGGAGACGTATCAACTCCCCCAAGCTTAAACCTTTGCTTGTCCTCAAGCAATTCAGTTGATAAACTGAAAGTGATAAAGAAAAACTTTTACAAACTCTGTTTGCTCTTGTTGTTGTAAATATGTAAAGCCAGCATTCAAGGTTTCAACAAAGATCATGAGCTAACCATATTCACAATAACACTTAGGTCTCATGTTTACTCATATCAATGGCATAATTAGCTAGCGAGCAATAATAATAAAACTCGGATGACAATACTTTCTCAAAACAATCATAATATGATATAACAAGATAGTATCTCGCTAGCCTTTTCTGAGACCACCAAAACATAAATGCAGAGCACCTTTAGAGATCAAGGACTGACTAAACATTGTAATTCATGGTAAAAGAGATCCAGTCAAGCCATACACAATATAAACTAACAGTAATGCATACAAATGACAATGTGCTCTCCAACGGGTGCTTTTTAGTAAGAGGGTGATGACTCAACATAAAAGTAAATAGATAGGCCCTTCGCAGAGGGAAGCAGGGATTTGTAGAAGTGCCAGAGCTTGATTTTGAAATAGAGAGATGAATAACATTTTGAGTGGCATGCTTTCACTGTCAACGCAACAACTATGAGATGGCGATATCTTCCATACTACATGCATTATAGGCGGTTCCCAAACAGAATGGTAAAGTTTATACTCCCCCACCACCAACAAGCATTAATCCATGGCTTGCTCGAAACAACGAGTGACTCCAACTAGCAACAATCCTAGGGGAGTTTTGCTTAATTATTTTGATTTGCTTTGATCTTTTTTATCATGGGACTAGGCATCCCGGTTACCAGCCATTTTCTCGTGAATGAGGAGCGGAGTCCACTCCTCTTGAGAATAGCCCACCTAGCATGGAAGATACAGACAACCCTAGTTGAAACATGAGCTGCTCGAGCATACAAAAAAGAATTTTATTTGAAGGTTTGGAGTTTGGCACATACAAATTTACTTGGAACGGCAGGTAGATACCGCATATAGGAAGGTATGGTGGACTCATATGGAATAACTTTGGGGTTTATGGAGTTTGCATGCACAAACAGTATTCCCGCTTAGTACAATTGAAGGCTAGCAAAAGACTGGGAAGCGACCAACCGAGAGAGCGAAAACAATCATGAACATGCATTAAAATTAATTTACACTAGGTGCAAGCATGAGTAGGATATAATCCACCATGAATATAAATATCGTGAAGGCTATGTAGATTTTGTTTCAACTACATGCGTGAACATGTGCCAAGTCGAGTCACTCAATTCATTCAAAGGAGGATACCATCTCATCATACCACATCACAATCATTTCAATAGCATGTTGGCACGCACGGTAAACTATTATAACTCATAGCTAATTAAGCATGTCATAAGCAACTATGATCTCTATATGTCATTGCAATCATGTTTATTCATCATAAGCTGAATCAAGAACGATGAACTCATCATATTTACAAAAACAAAAGAGGTCGAGTTCATACCAGCTTCTCCCATCTCAATCAGTCCATCATATATCGTCATTATTGCCTTTCATTTGCACGACCGAACGGTGTGTATAATAATAAGAGTGCACGTGCATATATTGGACTAAGCCGAAATCTGCAAGCATTCAAATCAAGAGAGAAGACAAAGTAATATGGCTCTAAATTAAATCAACAATCATGCATATGAGAGCCGCTAAACATTTTCAATATGGTCTTCTACTCTCAACCCCCAAAAGGAAAGAAAAGAAAATAAAGCTATTTACACGGGAAAGCTCCGAACAAGTAAAAGAAGAACGAGAAATCTTTTTGGGTTTTCTTTTTAATTACTACTACTACAGCATGGGAATTAAACTAACTAATTTTTTGGATTTTCTTAAGGTTTATCAAACACACAAGAAGAAAACTAGAAAAAGAATTTAAACTAGCATGGATAGGATAATGAAAGAGTATGAGCACCGACAACTAGAATAGTGTGTGAACATGAATGTAAAGTGAGTGAGAAATACGTACTCCCCCAAGCTTTGGCTCTGGGCCTAAGTTGGTCTATGCCCATGGGTAGCCTGACTGATATCCATAGTTGTAACTCGGGTCGTACTGAGATGCAGCAGACATTGCCTCCTCAGCGACTGCCTGGCGGCAGGTTGCTTCCGCCCTCCTCTCATATTCATTTGCCTCCTCTCTGGTGACAACATACCTTCGTTTTGCCTGATAATCAAAAAGGGTAGGAGCAGGGAGAGTAATATGGACAACACGACGTATGTCAAAGATTAGTCGGTATTGGAGGAATTGGTCATTCCTCTCAAGAAATTGATGACTAAGCATAGCATTATGATCTAAATAAGTGGGAGCACTAGTAGAAAAAGGGCCTATAGTCCCGGTTCATAAGGGCCTTTAGTCCCGGTTCATGAACTGGGACTAAAGGGTCGGTACTAATACCCTCGCCCTTTAGTCCCGGTTCTATCCAGAACCGGGACAGATGGCCCTCCACGTGGCCTGTCCGCTGAGCCCAGGCGGGAGGGCCTTTTGTCCCGGTTGGTGGCACCAACCGGGACCAATAGGCATCCACGCGTCAGCGTTTCTTTGGCTCTGGTTTTTGTTTTTTTTTCAAAAGAGGGGGGTTGGGGGTTTTGGGGGTTAATTTAGGTGTTTCATATATTGTGCTATAGCTAGCTAATTAATAGAGAAAAGTGTCCTTTCTTTTGTCCGTGCTTGGTCGACGCTACGTACTATACATACGTATAGAGAGGACTAACTAGACATGCTAGCTAGCTAGTAATTAAGCAAACAGAAGATCGTCATGAACATATATATGCATACAGAGAGAAGTGATATCGACCACCTCTCCTTCTCCGAGAGATTGGTCGAACAACAAGTTCTCGTATATCTATCCGACACTACCGGCTACATATATACAATAGTTATCTTTTACAATACGGACGCGTGGTCCACATAGTATTCTCTGTCTTCAGCGATCACGTGGTCAAGAAAGAATGCCGCCAATTCCTCTTGAATTGCTCGCATGCGATCTGGTGCTAGGAGTTCATCCCGCTTCCGAGACATCTAATTTTAAGAAAGGGGTCAATACATATATATGAATGAATGAATGAAACTCAACACAAATGATGGTAATAAAATAAAATTGTGAATATTTTTATTTACGCACTTCATATTGTTTGTCGGAGTAGCCCCTCTCACAGGTCGTGTGGCGGATGGACTCGCAAACGTAGTATCCACAGAAATCATTCCCTTGTTCCTGCCACAACCACTTTACAAGAAACAGAGGTCAATCAAACTGATAATTATATATAGCAAGCACATGCTAAATGGTATTGATGAAACTAGCGCTTGAATCACTAGGAGATGCGCGTGGAATATGCTACTATATAGTACTTACTTTCGGGTGTCTAAATTGCAGCTTCTTCGGTAGTCCCGGAGCTTTTTTGGTGAATTTTCCCCAAGCCCTGCCATACAAAGAAAACAATTACTTGATATCAGAAATGAACAAAGTTGCTGATATGGTGGATAATGATCGATTTAACTTACTTCTCGAGCATTTCAGTCATGTCCGCATACTCCTTGGGATCTTTTCGCTTGGAGTCAAAGACAGTTACTACTCCCTTCTCAAGCTTAATCTCTAGGAGAATATAGTGGTAGCTACGCACACATGCATAACTCATCAATATTACATTACTATAACCTGGACTAATAAGGAAACCGAATATGCCACAAGACAAGTAACACTCACTTGAAGTTGTAAGGAAAGAGTATTATATCTTTGTGTTCATTTATTACCAACGATTGTAGCAAGTTGGCCTCGGTATCTTTGGCACGAAATTCAACCTCAGTTGCATCTATGAGATATGTGTTAATGAACCCAATATCACCCACTTGTCTTTTCTTCAATTCGGCGATCTTCAATCTGCATAATATAGTGAGGATATTTATAAATACATGCAATGAAAGGGCTGAGTTATATAGAGATACTTAATGACAGAAGTAGTACTACTTACAGACAGTAGCAGGTGACCGTTGCTTTATCGAGGGCCAATTGATTGAAAACTGATAGAACTCCTCAAATGGAATAGGCAACAGTTCAATTCCAAGGAGGTCATGCTCCTTTTTAACTCTCACATACAAAGTACTCCTCCCCTTAGACTCTTTGCAGGTTTTCATGTACCAATCATGCAACCTTCGCATCATCGTTGTTAGAGAGCTTTCATCTTTGACGAGAGGCTTCCCGTACTCGTATCTTTGTATCTACACCTCCAAGAAATCAAATTGTACATCGTCGGGCAAGTAATCTTCAGGATTGCCATAACCGGGCACCATCCTCGGATCGACGATGTCACTAGCAGGCACCTTGAGCGGGGGGCACGATTCCTTCGCTTGTTCGCCGAGCTGGGCAATTTGTTTCCCAGCTCGTCGTTCTTTCATCCTTTGATCACTGACAGTACTTCCCCATCTCTCCGCCTCGGCAAATGCCTTTCCAATAATGCGCTCATAGTTGCCTTTCGGCGGAGACTTGGGTGGTTTTGTCAGGGCAGCCAGAGTGCGCTTCGCTTTGACCGGATCTACCTTCTCCTCCAGAGGTGGATGTCTCTTTGCTTTCAACCCTTGAAACCAGTCATCCACTTCGGTCTGCGCGATCTTCGCGTTTTCCTCCTCGCTCCTCTCGTACGGTAACTTCTCTGGAGTCTTCAGAGAAGGACCGAATCTGTATCTCCTCCCGCCTTTGGCAAGATTGCTAGACGCCGGCAGAGCGACGGAGCGGATGTCTTCTTTCCTTGCTTACGAGGTGGAGGAGAAGGACTACGACGACCGGAGCAGCCGAGCGGGCGGCGGGTCTCTTCCGCCCTTGCCGACGAGGCGGAGAAGGAGGAGGCTGGCAGCCGGACGCGCGGTGCAGGCGGAGAAGGAGACGGAGTGCCGCCGCGCCGGAGAAGGAGCCGGCCGAGTGCCCTGATCGTCACTCGCCGGAGGAGGAGGCGGTGGAGGAGGCGGAGTGCCCTGACTCGACGGAGGAGGAGGAGGAGGCGGTGGAGGAGGCGGAGTGCCCTGACTCGCCGGAGGAGGAGGAGGAGGCGGAGGCGCCCAGTTCGGAAGGTTGATGAGATCCTTCCGCCATAGGCATGGAGTCTTGAGCAGAACCCAGCCGATACTCCCTTCACCGTAGGGTGGTCAAGCCGGAGCTCCTCAAATCCCTCCGTTATTTCATCGACCATCACCTTAGCATATCCTTCTGGAATCGGCCGAGAGTGAAAAGTTGAGTCGGGTTTAGTGGGATAAACAGAGCCAACAGCCGCCTTGACCTTTAAATTGCTCCATTGCGCCATAAGGTGGCAACTTTCAGCATCCGTGATAGCATCCACGGGATAGCTGGCAGGAGCCGTCAAGGCATGCTGCTCTGGCTGAAGCAGCTCGGTGGAAGCCACGCTGCTTCTCCGCCGAGATGGCGGGGTAGCCGGGGAAGCTTCGCAGGTCGTTTGTTGTGATCGGCTGCTTCTCGTTCCTCTTCTCGTTCCTCTAGCCCCATTACCCTTTCGTGCAGCGCTGCATTAGGCTCTGCTCCGTTTCTTCCTCCTCTCATGGGTTTTGTAACCCCTGCGCCCGTAAATCCAGCCTTCCACGAAAGGGAGCTGGCGTGCCTCGTGTCCGTCAAGGGTGCTCAGGATTCCGAGGGCCATTGTGAGCTCGTCCTTCTCCTGTCTCGAACGAACTTCCCTTGCTGCGCTGCTTCGATATAATGCTTAAGCCTCTTGACTGGTATGTCCAATTGTTCGTCCGCCCAAATGCACTTCCCGTTATAGGGTCCAAGGATCCGCCGCCCCAAGAACCAAGTCCGCAACGGTCTGGCCAGTTCATTGTCTCGGTTCGATCCCTTTATCAAGCAGATCATTCTCAGCCTTGGACCACTTAGGCGGGCTATGAGGTAGCCACGACCCGTGCGATGATGAAGCTTCTTCTTCGCAGCATTTCTCTTGTTTGTCGCTGACATATTTTTACTCTTTTCCGATGTCTTGTAGGCCACAAATGCGGGCCAGACATCTCTGATCTTCTCATATTTGCCCGTGAATTCTGGTGTCTCATTTTTTTCGACATACGTATTGAGGTCTTTCTTCCAATTCCTGAATTGTTCTGCCATCTTCTTAAGAGCAAAAGACTTGATTAATGGTTTCTAGTCGTATTCAGGCCGTGGGGGCCTACTAGGTGGCAGTTTTTTTTGCTTTATATTTTATTTCTTTTTGCTTTTAGTTTTAGAAAAAATATAAACTTTCTATTAGTGCCATTAGTTTTAAAATTTGAAAACACTTTTTTTGTTCTCTTTGTTGCTTTGTTTAGTTTATTTTGTTTCTACTTACAACAAAATACTTATTGTTGCTATTTTTATTTTTTTCAAGTTTTTTTGTTTTGTTTTCTGCATTATTTATTTTCTTTTGGTTTTTTGCTTTATTTTTTAATTCTTTTTGCTTTTAGGTCAGCAAAATTATAAACTTTCTGTTAGTGCTTTTAGTTTTAGAAAAATATAAACTTTCTGTTTGTGCCATTAGTTTTAAAATTCAAAAACACTTTTTTGTTTTCTTTGTTGCTTTATTTATTTTATTTTGTTTCTACTTACAACAAAATGCTTATTGTTGCTATTATTATTTTTTTCAAATTTTTGTTTTGTTTCCTGCATTATTTATTTTCTTTTGGTTTTTGCTTTATTTTTAATTCTTTTTGCTTTTAGGTCAGCAAAATTATAAACTTTCTGTTAGTGCTTTTAGTTTTAGAAAAATATAAACTTTCTGTTTGTGCCATTAGTTTTAAAATTCAAAACACTTTTTTGTTTTCTTTGTTGCTTTATTTATTTTATTTTGTTTCTACTTACAACAAAATGCTTATTGTTGCTATTATTATTTTTTTTCAAGTTTTTTGTTTTGTTTCCTGCATTATTTATTTTCTTTTGGTTTTTGCTTTATTTTTAATTCTTTTTGCTTTTAGGTCAGCAAAATTATAAACTTTCTGTTAGTGCCATTTGTTTTAGAACAATTATAAACTTTCTGTTTGTGCCATTAGTTTTATAAAATTTGAATTCTTTGAAATTTGTGTGAATCACAAGTTTGTGAGCTCAACAAGGCGAGAGGGACGGGCTTAATTATAAACCGGTGTGGCGCCCTTGGTTGGCGAGGTTTTCAAATTCATAGTTTTCAAATGAACTCTGAAAAAGTTGGCATAGCATGTTCATGAACAAAACGGACAATGGTATAATAGTTGTGGGAGAAAGTCTTCACTTTTTCTTCGCTTGTGTCGTTTGCTTATTGCGCCGTAACCATGGATAATCTTCATCATTTATCAGACATTTCTGAACAGACGTTTCAACCGTGGTATTATAGGAGCATACCACATCACCTTCGCAGGAACCCTCTTCCTGGGAGGCTCGCCGTCAACATCACCATGGTCATCTCGTCGATCTTATATCGCAATGCACCGCATACCGGGCATGCGTTCAGATCCTTGTAGGCACCACGGTAGAGGATGCAGTCATTAGGGCATGCATGTATCTTCTCCACCTCCAATCCTAGAGGGCATACGACCTTCTTTGCTGCGTATGTCTTGTCGGGCAATTCGTTATCCTTTGGAAGCTTCTTCTTCATTATTTTCAGTAGCTTCTCAAATACTTTATCAGGCACAGCATTCTCTGCCTTCCACTGCAGCAATTCGAGTACGGTACCGAGCTTTGTGTTGCCATCTTCGCAATTGGGGTACAACCCTTTTTGTGATCCTCTAACATGCGATCGAACTTCAGCTTCTCCTTTTGACTTTCGATTGTGTCCTTGCATCGACAATGACCCGGCGGAGATCATCATCATGGGGCACATCGTCTGGTTCATCTTGATCTTCAGCAGCTTCATTCGTTGCGGCACCATCGTGCACATCGTCTGTGCAACTTGATGTTCATAGCATCACCGTATTCAGGGGCACATAGTTGTCATCGTACTCTTCTTCCTCGCCTTCTTCCATCATAACCCCTATTTCTCCGTGCCCGTCCAAACATTATAGTGTGGCATGAAACCCTTGTAAAGCAGGTGGGTGTGAAGGATTTTCTGGTCGAGTAAGACTTCAGATTCCCACATATAGGGCATGGACAACACATAAAACCATTCTGCTTGTTTGCCTCAGCCACTTGAGAAAAGCAAAAAGAAAAAATAAATATAGCAGAAAAGAAAAAATCTATATAAAAACTACTCATAAATGAACATAGATGCGCTTATAGAAAATTCAACCTAAATTCATAATAAATTTCTACTAACTTCAGAGAAATTCAGTATGAATTTAGGTTAAATTTCATGTATAAGGGCATCTATTTTCATTTTGAGAAGAGCTCAACATGGCAGAAAGGGAGGTGCTTATAAACTGGTTTGATTCCCCTTCGATCGGCGAGGTGGGACTAAACTCTGGGCGCAACGAGGACCAACCCTTTAGTCCCGGTTGGTAGGACGAACCGGGACTAAAGGGGTGCCTTTGGTCCCGGTTCAAGCCGCCAACCGAGACCAATGATTGTGGGCCAGGGGCGAGGGCCAATGGTCCCGGTTCGTCCCACCAACCGGGACCAAAAGGTCCGGACGAACCGGGACCAATGGCCCACGTGCCCCGGCCGGCCCCCTGGGCTCACGAACCGGGATAAATGCTCACATTAGTCCCGGTTCTGGATTGAACCGGGACTAATGGGCAAAACAGGCCTCAACGATAGCCCCTTTTTCTACTAGTGGAGGCAACTCCGTATCATTTTCATGTATAGGTATCTCAAGATAATTAGCCACACAGGTTGCATAAATTCATACGAAAAAGTTTCCAGCTAAACCATTATGATGCAACCTACGTGCAACAATTGCCCCCAAGTTGTATTGTTTATCACCTAATACAGCACTCTTGAGAACACAAAGATCAGGGACACACATGTGACATGCTTCATCTTTACCATTAATACATCTACCAATAAAGAGAGCAAAATAATGTATAGAAGGAAAATGAATGCTCCCTAAGGTAGCTTGTGCTATGTCCCTAGATTCTCCCACAGTGATATTAGCAAGAAAATCTTTATATTCAGATTTACTAGGTTCATTAACACTTCCCCACTGCGGGTGTTTGCAAGCAGTAGTAAAATCTTCTAGGTCCATGGTATATGATTTATCATAAATATCAAACAGGACATTCTGAGAATTCCACGAAGATGCAAATTTAAACCTTCTCACAAATGAATCAGTTAAATATTGGTACTGCGGGCACTTAGCTTGCATGAATGCCTCAAGGTCGGCATTACGCACATATGCATCAAATTCATCCTTGATACCCGCTGCAACCATGAACGGCTCCGACGACCATTCACAAGGCCGCACATCAGCTTCCCTTTGTGGTTTGTCCTCCAGCTCACGTATCGCGAGCCTGGGTCCTTTTTTTCTTGAAGAACCACCTTGATACATTTCCCTAAACATATTTATATTTCTGCAATATTTCTGAAATATAGTAACTTCAAAATAAAAGTAAATCAAACCGAACAAGATTGATAGTAACTACTCCTACAAGTGCCTAGAGCCCATATCATGCATTAGAATTACTTGGGACCTCATAAATTTGACATGCAACCTCAAGAACAGGGTCACCAAGCCAGCAAGAATTTGCATTGAATAAAGCACAAGAACAAAAACTAATTGGACCAATGGAGGAGTCACATACCAAGCAACAATCTCCCAAAGCAGTTTTGCGAATGGAGCTTTGAGCAAGGAGATCGAAAATCACAGCAAAATGAGCTAGAACTCGTGCTTGAGCTGGATGGGGATTTTTTTGGCAGGAAGATGGACTGTGTGGGTGCAGGAATAAGTGGAGGGGGTCCACCGTGGGCCCACGAGACAGGGGGGTGCACCCAGGGGAGGGGCGTGCCCTCCACCCTCGTGGCCAGGTGCTTGACCCCCCTGCAGTGTTCTCAGTGCCTAAAATCCTCAAATATTCCATAAAAAATCATACTAAATTTGCAATGCATTTGGAGCACTTTTATTTTCGGGATATTTTTTATTGCATGGATAATTCAGAAAACAGACAAAATATCTTATTTCTACTTTATTTATTCTAAGTAACAGAAAGTAAAGAGAGGGTACAGAAGGTTGTGCCTTCTAGTTTCATTCATCTCATGATCATCAAAACGAATCCACTAACAAGGTTGATTAAGTCTTGTTAACAAACTCATTCCGAATCACATAAAACCGAAGAAATTTCAAAGTGACACTAGGTTACCTCAACGGGGATATGAATATCCCCAATAATAAGAATATCATACTTTTTCTTTGCAGTAGGAAGAGGAAATTCAAAACCTCCAATAATAATTGATGGAATATTCCCAATAGAATTTATGTTGTGAACTTGAGGTTGTTTCGTCGGATAATGTACCGTGTGCTCATTTCCATTAACATGAAAGGTGACATTGCCTTTGTTGCAATCAATAACAGCACCTGAAGTATTTAAAAAGGGTCTACCAAGGAAGATCGACATACTGTCGTCCTCAGGAATATCAAGAATGACAAAGTCTATTAAGATAGTTACATTCGCAACAACAACAGGCACGTCCTCAAAAATGCCGACAGGTATGGCAGTTGATTTATCAGCCATTTGCAAGGATATCTCAGTAGGTGTCAACTTACTTAATTCAAGTCTACGGTACAAGGAAAGAAGCATAACACTAACACCGGCTCCTAAATCACATAAGGCAGTTCTAACATAATTTCTTTTTATGGAGCAAGGTATAGTGGGTACTTCGGGTTCACCAAGTTTCTTAGGTATTCCACCCTTAAAGGTATAGTTGGCAAGTATGGTGGATATTTCAGCTTCAGGTATTTTTCTTTTATTAGTGATGATGTCTTTCATGTATTTAGCATAAGGATTTGATTTAAGCATACCAGTTAAGCGCATACGTAAGAAAATAGGTCTAATCATTTCATCAAAGCGCTCAAAGTCCTCATCATCCTTTGTCTTGGATGGTTTAGGAGGAAAGGGCATGGGTTTCTGAACCCATGGTTCTCTTTCTCTACCATGCTTCCTAGCAACAAAATCTCTCTTATCATATCGTTGATTCTTTGATTGTGGGTTATCAAGATCAACAGCAGGTTCAACTTCTATATCATTGTTATTATTAGGTTGAGCATCTACATTGTTGTTATTGTGTTTCAGCATCAGAGATAGAAGTATCATTAGGATTCTCAGGTGTTTCTATATTAGGTTGACTAGTAGCATGCAAAGTCCTATCATTTATATTTTTCTTGTTCTTAGAAGAACTAGGAACATCTAGATTATTATTCTGAGAATCTTGTTCAATTCTCTTAGGGTGGCCTTCAGGATACAAAGGTTCCTGAGTCATTTTACCAGTTCTAGTAGCCACTCTAACAGCAAAATCATGTTTATTATTTAGTTCATCTAGCAGTTCATTCTGAGCCATAAGTACTTGTTCAGCTTGAGTGGTGACAATAGAAACATGTTTACTAGTGAGTTTAAGTTCACCCTTAACTCTAGACATATAATCACTCAAGCGTCCAATCATATAAGCATTATTTTTCAACTGTCTACTAACATAATCATTGAAATTTTCTTGTCTATCCATAAAGTCATCAAACTCATCTAAGCATTGGCTATGAAACTTAGTAGACGGAATTTCAACTTTATCATATCTATAGAGAGAATTTACCTTCACTACCTGTGTTGGGTTATCAAGACGATGTGTTTCTTCAGGTGGTATATTAAGACCGTGTATCTCTTCAATAGGAGGCAAATTCTTAACGTCTTCAGCTTTAATACCTTTTTCTTTCATTGATTTCTTTGCCTCTTGCATATCTTCAGGACTGAGAAATAGAACACCTCTCTTCTTCGGAGTATGTTTAGGAATAGGCTCTGGAGTTGGCTCAATTGGTTCAGGAATTGCCTCAGGAATTGGCTCAGGAAGAGTCCAATTATTTTCATTAGCCAACATATTATTTACTAACAATTTAGCTTGGTCGACTGTTCTTTCCCTGAAAACACAACCAGCACAACTATCCAAGTAGTCCTTGGAAGCATCGTTTAGTCCATTATAAAAGATATCAAGTATTTCATTTTTCTTAAGAGGATGATCAGGCAAAGCATTAAGTAATCGGAGAAGCCTCCCCCAAGCTTGTGGGAGACTCTCTTGTTCGATTTGCACAAAATTATATATTTCCCACAAGGCAACTTGTTTCTTATGAGCAGGGAAATATTTGGCAGAGAAGTAACAAATCATATCCTGGGGACTATGCACACAACAAGGATCAAGAGAATTAAACCAAGTTTTAGCATCACCCTTTAATGAGAACAAAAATATCTTAAGGATGTAATAATAGCGAGACTTCTCATCATTAGTAAACAGGGTGGCTATATCATTTAACTCGGTAAGATGTGCCACACCAATTTCAGATTCAGTGCCATAGAAAGGATCAGATTCAACTAAAGTAATAATCTCAGGATCAACAGAGAATTCGTAACCCTTATCAGTAACAAAGATAGGTGAAGTGGCAAACGCAGGGTCATGTTTCATTCTAGCATTCAGAGCTTTTGTTTCAGCTTAGCTAATAATTTCTTAAGATCTGATCTATCATTGCAAGCAAGAAAATCTCTAGCAGTTTCTTCATCCATAACATAACTCTCAGGAACAACAGGCAATTCATAATTAAGGGGAGAACCTTCATCATTGCTTTCATCAATGATTTAATTTTCAATTATTTCACTCTCTCTAATCCTAGCAATTTGTTCATCAAGATATTCACCTAATGGCACAGTAGTATCAAGCATAGAAGTAGTTTCATCATAACTATCATGCATAGCAGAAGTGGCATCATCAATGACATGTGACATATCAGAATTCTTAACAGTATCATGTTTAGATGTCGCAAGCTTACTCATAACAGAAGAAGAATCTAGTGCAGAGCTAGATGGTAGTTTCTTACCTCTCCTCGTAGTTGAGGGATAAATTTTAGTTCTTTGATCTTTCAAATTCTTCATAGTGCTCAGCAGATATAAATCCCAAGTGACTCAAAGAATAGAGCTATGCTCCTTGGCAACGGCGCCAGAAATTAGTCTTGATAACCCACAAGTGTATGGGATCGCAACAGCTTTCGAGGGTAGAGTATTCAACCCAAATTTATTGATTGACACAAGGGGAGCCAAAGAATATTCTTAAGTATTAGCAGTTGAGTTTTCAATTCAACCACGCCTGGGTAACTTAGTATCTGCAGCAAAGTATTTAGTAGCAAACTAGTATGATAGCAATGGTAATAGTGGCAAAAGTAACGATAGCATTTTTGTAGTAATTGTAACAGTAGCAACGGAAAAGTAAATAAGCAAAGCACAATATGTGAAAAGCTCGTAGGCATTGGATCAGTGATGGATAATTGTGTCGGATGCAATTCATCATGTAATAGTTATAACATAGGGTGACACAGAACTAGCTCTAGTTCATCAATGTAATGTAGGCATGTATTCCGAATATAGTCATACGTGCTTATGGAAAAGAACTTGCATGCCATCTTTTTGTCCTACCCTCCCGTGGCAGCGGGGTCCTAGTGGAAACTAAGGGATATTAAGGCATCCTTTTAATAGAGTACCGGACCAAAGTATTAACACATAGTGAATATATGAACTCCTCAAACTACGGTCATCACCGAGAAGTATCCCGATTATTGTCACTTCGGGGTTGTCGGATCAAAACACATAATAGGTGACTATAGACTTGCAATATAGGATCAAGAACTCACTTATATTCATGAAAACAAAATAGGTTCAGATCTGAAATCATGGCACTCGGGCCCTAGTGACAAGCTTTAAGCATAGTAAAGTCATAGCAACATCAATCTCAGAACATAGTGGATACTAGGGATCAAACCCTAACGAAACTAACTTGATTACATGGTAAATCTCATCAAACCCATCACCGTCCAACAAGCCTACGATGGAATTACTCACGCACGGCGGTGAGCATCATGAAATTGGTGATGGAGGATGGTTGATTATGACGATGGCGACGAATCCCCCTCTCCGGAGCCCCAAACGGACTCCAGATCAGCCCTCCCGAGAGAGATTAGGGTTTGGCGGCGGCTCCGTATCGTAAAACGTGATGAAACCTCCTCTCTATTATTTTTCTCCGCGAAACAGAATATATGGAGTTGGAGTTGAGGTCGGTGGAGCAGCAAGGGAACCACGAGACAGGGGGGCGCGCCCAGGGGGAGGGGGCGCGCCCCCACCCCCATGGACAGGGTGTGGGCCCCCTGGCCTTCATCTTTTGCCAGTATTTTTTATATTTTCCAAAAGTTATCTCCATGGATTTTCAGGTCATTCCGAGAACTTTTGTTTCTGCACAAAAATAACACCATGGCAGTTCTGCTGAAAACAACTTCAGTCCGGGTTAGTTTCATTCAAATCATGCAAGTTAGAGTCCAAAACAAGGGCAAAAGTGTTTGGAAAAGTATATACGTTGGAGATGTATCAGGCCTCCAAGTGGAGAGGTTTGTAGGACAGTAGCAAATTTCCCTCAAGTGGATGACCTAAGGTTTATCAATCTGCGGGAGGCATAGGATGAAGATGGTCTCTCTCAAACTACCCTGCAACCAAATAACAAAGAGTCTCTTTTGTCCCCAAGACACCCAATACAATGGTAAATTGTATATGTGCACTAGTTCGGTGAAGAGATGGTGATACAATTGAAATATGGATGATAGATATAGTTTTTTGTAATCTGAAAATATAATAACAGTAAGGAATTGCAATGGTTCGAAACAAGGCCTAGGGTTCATACTTTCACTAGTGCAAGTTCTCTCAACAATAATAACATAATTGGGTGACATAACAATCCCTCAACATGCAACAAAGAGTCACTCCATAGTCACTAATAGCGGAGAACAAACTAAGAGATTATTGTAGGGTACGAAACCACCTCAAAGTTGTTCTTTCCGATCAATCCATTGGACTGTTCCTATAAGTGTCACAAATAGCCCTAGTGTTTGTAGTAAAATAACACCTTAAGACACAAATCAACCAAAGCCCTAATGTCACCAAGATACTCTAATGCAACCACAAGTATCCGCATGTATGATTATACGATATGCATCACACAATCTCAGATTCATCTATTCAAACCAACACAAAGAACTTCATAGAGTGCCCCAAAGTTTCTACCGGAGAGTCAAGACGAAAACGTGTGCCAACCCCTATGCATAGATTCCCAAGGTCACGGAACCCGCAAGTTGATCACCGAAACATACATCAAGTGAATCAATGGAATAACCCATTGTTACCACGGGTATCCCACGCAAGACATACATCAAGTGTTCCCAAATCCTTAAAGACTCAACCGATAAGATAACTTCAACAGGAAAAATCAATCCATTACAAAAAGATAGATGGGGAGAAACATCATAAGATCCAACTATACTGGCAAAGCTCGCGGTACATCAAGATCGTTCCATATCAAGAACACGAGAGAGAGAGGGATCAAACGCATAGCTACTGAGTACATACCCTCAGCCCCGAGGATGAACTAATCCCTCCTCGTCATGGAGAGCACTAGGACGATGAAGATGTCCACCGGTGATGGATCCCCCCTTCGGCAGGGTGGTGGAATAGGGTCCCGATTGGTTTTTGGTTGCTACAGAGGCTTGCGACGGTAGAACTCCCGATCTAAGTTTCTTTTCGGGGGTTTCTATATTTATAGGAATTTTTGGCGTCGGTCTCACGTTAGGGGGGTCTCCGAGTCATCCACGGGGCAGGGGCGCGCGCCAAGGGGGGTAGGGCGTGCCCTCCACCCTCGTGGATGGCTCAGGACTCTTCTGGCCCAACGATTTTACTTCCGGGGCTTCTTTTGGTCCATACAAAATCCACAAAAATTGGCAGGTCAGTTGGACTCCATTTGGTATTCCTTTTCTGTAAAACTCAAAAACAAGGAAAAAGTAGAAACTGGCACTCAGCTCTAGGTTAATAGGTTAGTCCAAAAAATCACATAAAATAGGATATAAATGCATATAAAACATCTAAAATGGATAATATTATAGCTTAATTCCTTCTCGTCCTCGAGTAGGTAAATGATAAAAAACAGAATTTTTGATGTGGAATGCTACTTAACATATTTATCAATGTAATTTTCTTTATTATAGCATGCATGTTCAGATCCATAAGATTCAAAACAAAAGTTTAATATTGACATGAAAACAATAATACTTTAAGCATACTAATAAAGCAATCATGTCTTCTCAAAATAAAATGGCCAGAGAAAGCTACCCCTACAAAATCATATAGTCTGGCTATGCTCTATATTCATCACACAAAATATTTAAATCATGCACAACCCTGGTTTCAGCCAACCAATTGTTTCATACTTTAATATTTTCAAACTTTTTCAACTTTCATGCAATACATGAGCGTGAGCCATGGACATAGCACTATAGGTGGAATAGAATGGTGGTTGTGGAGAATAGAAAAAGTAGAAGATAGTCTCACATCAACTAGGAATATCAACGGGCTATGGAGATGCCCATCAATAGATATCAATGTGAGTGAGTAGGGATTGCCATGCAACGGATGCACTAGAGTTATATGTGTATGAAAGCTCAAAAAGAAACTAAGTGGGTCTGCATCCAACTCGCTTGCTCATGAAGACCTAGGGCATTTTGAGGAAGCCCATCATTGGAATATACAAGCCAAGTTCTATAATGAAAAATTCCCACTAGTATATGAAAGTGACAACATAGGAGACTCTCTGTCATGAAGATCATGGTGCTACTTTGAAACACAAGTGTGGTAAAAGGATAGTAGCATTGCCCCATCTCTCTTTTTCTCTCTTTTTTTGTTTTTTTTGGGTCTTCTCTCTTTTTTTTGGCCTCTTTTTTATTTTTATTTTTTATTTTCGTCCGGAGTCTCATCCCGACTTGTGGGGGAATCATAGTCTCCATCATACTTTTCTCAATGGGACAATGCTCTAATAATGAAAATCATCACACTTTTATTTACTTACAACTCAAGAATTACAACTCAATGCTTAGAAAAAAAATATGACTATGTGAATGCCTCCGGTGGTGTACCCGGATGTGCAATGAATCAAGTGACATGTATGAAAGAATTATGAACAGTGACTTTACCACAAATACGATGTAAACTACATGATCATGCAAAGCAATATGACAATGATGAGGCGTGACATAATGAATGGAACGGTGGAAATTGCATGGCAATATATCTCGGAATGGCTATGGAAATGCCATAATAGGTAGGTATGGTGGCTGTTTTGAGGAAGGTAATTATGGGTGTATAGTACCGGCGAGAGTTGCACGACACAGGAGAGGCTAGCAATGCTGGAAGGGTGAGAGTGTGTATAATTCATGGACTCAACATTAGTCATAAAGAACTCAAATACTTGTTGCAAAATCTACAAGTCATCAAAACAAAGTACTACACTCATGCTACTAGGGGAAGGGTTAGTAGGAGTTAACCATCGCGCGATCCCGACCTCCACTCATAAGGAAGACAATCAATAAATAAATCATGCTCCAACTTCATCACATAACGGTTCACCATACGTGAATGCTACGGGAATCACAAACTTTTTAACACAAGTATCTTTCAAATTCACAACTACTCCACTAGCATGGCTCTAATATTACCATCTTCATGTCTCAAAACAATCATAAAGAATCAAACCTCTCATACTATTCAATGCACTTCATACGAAAGTTTTAATTATATCCCTCTTGGATGCCTATCATACTAGTACTAAATTCCTAACCAAAGAAAATTACCATGCTGTTTAAGACTCTCAAAATAATATAAGTGAAGCATGAGAGTTCAACAATTTCTTCAAAATAAAACTACCGCCGTGCTCTAAAAAGATATAAGTGAAGCACTAGAGCAAATGACAAACTACTCCGAAAGATATAAGTGAAGATCAATGAGTAGTCGAATAATTATGCAACTGTGTGAAGACTCTCTAACATTTAGGAATTTCAGGTCTTGGGATATTATTTAAACAACAAGCAAAACAAAATAAATAAAATGAAGCTCCAAGGAAAACACATATCATGTGGTGAATAAAAATATAGCTCCAAGTAAAGTTACCGATGAACAAAGACGAAAGAGGGGATGCCTTCCGGGGCATCCCCAAGCTTAGGCTCTTGGTTGTCCTTGAATATTACCTTGGGGTGCCTTAGGAATACCCAAGATTAGGCTCTTGCCACTCCTTATTCCAGCGTCCATCGAATCTTTACCCAAAACTTGAAAACTTCACAACACAAAACTCAACAGAAAACTGGTAAGCTCCGTTAGTATAAGAAAATAAATCACCACTTAGGTACTGTTGTGAAATCATTCTAAATTCATATTGGTGTTATATCTACTTTATTCCAACTTCTCCATGGTTCATACCCTCCAATACTACTCATAGGTTCATCAAAATAAGCAAACAACACAATGAAAACAGAATCTGTCAAAAACAGAATAATCTGTAGTAATCTGTAACTCTCGAATACTTCTGTAACTCCTAAAATCTATCCAAATTAGGAAAACCTGAGTAATTTTTGTACCAATCCATAGCAAAAAGAATCAGATCAAAATCATATTTCTGTGAATTATCAAAACTAATGTACTGGGCGCAAATGTTTCTGATTTTCAGCAGGATCAACACAAGTATCACCGTAAGCTATCCTAAAGGTCTTACTTGGCACTTTATTGAAAAAAAGCTATAAAACATGATTACTACAGTAGCATAATTATGTGAACACACAAAAACAGTAGGGGTAAATATTGATTTGTCTCCCAACAAGTGATTTTGTTTAATGCCTTTTTAGCTAGGCATGATGATTTCAATGATGCTCACATAAATGATAAGAATTGAAACACCAAGAGAGCATAATGAAGAATATGACTAGCACATTTAAGTCTAACCCACTTCCTATGCCTAGGGATTTCGTGAGCAAACAACTTATGGGAACAAGAATCAACTAGCATAGGAAGGCTAAACAAGCATAACTTCAAGATTTTCAACACATAGAGAGGAAATTTGATATTATTGCAACTCCTACAAGCATATATTACTCCCACATAATAATTTTCAGTAGCTTCATAAATTAATTCAACTATATAAACATCACCTAAAGAATTATTTTCATGATCCCCAAGCATATAAATTTTATTACTCTCCACATAAGCAATTTTTTTCTCATGAATAGTAGTGGGAGCAAACTCAACAAAATAACTATCATGTGCGGCATAATCCAATTGAAAGTTAATATCAGATGACAAGTTTCATGGTTATCATTATTCTTTATAGCATACATGTCATCACAATAATCATCATAGATAGCAACTTTGTTCTCATATTCAATTGGAACCTCTTCTGAAATAGTGGATTCATCACTAAATAAAGTCATGACCTCTCCAAATCCACTTTCATAATCATCACAATAAGATTCAACACCCTCCAAAATAGTGGGATCATTACTTCCTAAAGTTGACACTCTTCCAAACCCAGTTTCATCAATATAATCATCATAAATAGGAGGCATGCTATCATCATAATAAATTTGCTCATCAAAACTTGGGGGACAAAAAGTATCATCTTCATCAAACATAGCTTCCCCAAGCTTGTGGCTTTGAATATCACTAGCATCATGGATATTGAAGGAAATCATACTAACACCATTGCTATCATGCTCATCATACAAAGATTTAGTGACAAACATTTTAATACATTCTTCTTCTAACACTTTGGCACAATTATCGGAATCCTTATTTTCATTAAAGACATTAAAAAGATGAAGCATATGTGGAAACCTCAATTCCATTTATTTGTAGTTTTCTTTTATAGACTAAACTAGTGATAAAACAAGAAACTAAAAGATTCGATTGCAAGATCTAAAGATATACATTCAAGCACTAACCTCCTTGGCAACGGTGCTAGACAAGAGCTTGATGTCTACAATGCAACCTTCTTCCTGTAGACGTTGTTGGGCATCCAAGTGCAGAGGTTTGTAGGATAGTAGCAAATTTCCCTAAAGTGGATGACCTAAGGTTTATCAATCCGTGGGAGTCGTAGGATGAAGATGGTCTCTCTCAAAGAACCCTGCAACAAAATAACAAAGAGTCTCTTGTGCCCCCAACACACCCAATACAATGGTAAATTGTATAGGTGCACTAGTTCGGCGAAGAGATGGTGATACAAGTGCAATATGGATGATAGATATAGTTTTTTGTGATCTGAAAATATAAAAACAGCAAGGTAACTAGTAACAAACTGAGCGAAACCGGTATTGCAATGCTTCGAAACAAGGCCTGGGGTTCATACTTTCACTAGTGCAAGCTCTCTCAACAATAATAACATAATTGGATCACATAACAATCCCTGAACATAAAACAAAGAGTCACTCCAAAGTCACTAATAGCGAGAACAAACGAAGAGGTTATTGTAGGGTATGAAACCACCTCAAAATTATTCTTTCCGATCAATCCATTGGCCTATTCCTATAAGTGTCACAAACAGCCCCAGAGTTCGTACTAAAATAACACCTTAAGACACAAATCAACCAAAACCCTAATGTCACCTAGATAATCCAATGTCACCATAAGTATCCGCGGGTATGATTATCCGGTATGCATCGCACAATATCAGATTCATCTATTCAAACCAACACAAAGAACTTCATAGAGTACCCCACAGGTTCTACGGAGAGTCAAGACGAAAATGTGTGCCAATCCCTATGCATAGATTCCCAAGGTCACGAAACCCGCAAGTTGATCACCAAAACATACATGAAGTGAATCAAAGGAATACCCCATTGTCACCACGGGTATCCCACACAAGACATACATCAAGTGTTCTCAAGTCCTTAAAGACTCAATCCGATAAGATAACTTCAAAGGGAAAACTCATAAGATCCAACTACAATAGCAAAGCTCGCGGTACATCAAGATCGTGCAATATCAAGAACAAGAGAGAGAGAGAGAGAGAGAGAGAGAGAGAGATCAAACACACAGCCATTGGTACATACCCTCAGCCCCGATGGTGAACTACTCCCTCCTCGTCATTGAGAGCGCCGGGATGGTGAAGATGGCCACCGGTGATGGATCCACCCTCCGGCAGGGTGCCAGAACAGGGTCCCGATTGGCTTTTGGTGGCTACAGAGGCTTGCGGCGGCGGAACTCCCGATCTAGGTTTCTTTTTGGGGGTTTATGTATTTACATGAATTTTTGGCATCGGTCTCACGTCTGGGGGTCTCCGAGTCATCCATGAGGCAAGCAGCACGCCCAGGGGGTAGGGTGCGCCCTCCACCCTCGTGGATGGCTCGGGACTCTTCTGGCCCAAATCTTTTACTTCGGGGGGCTTCTAATTTTGGTCCATAAAAAATCCACAAAAATTGGCAGGTCAATTGGACTCCATTTGGTATTCCTTTTCTGTAAACTAAAAAACAAGGAAAAAACAGAAACTGGCACTGGGCTCTAGGTTAATAGGTTAGTCCCAAAAATCATATAAAATAGCATATAAATTCATATAAAACATCTAAGATGGATAATATAAATGAGTTCGTACAAACAGGCATCTTAGCCAACAAAGATGTCATCCACTGGAGCTTTGTAGGACAGTAGCAAATTTCCCTCAAGTGGATGACCTAAGGTTTATCAATCCTTGGGAGGTGTAGGATGAAGATGGTCTCTCTCAGACAACCCTGCAACCAAATAACAAAGAGTCTCTTTTGTCCCCAACACACACAATACAATGGTAAATTGTATAGGTGCACTAGTTCGGCGAAGAGATGGTTACACAAGTGAAATATGGATGATAGACATAGTTTTCTGTAATCTGAAAATATAAAAACAGCAAGGTAAATAGTAACTAAACTGAGCAAAAACGGTATTGCAATGCTTCGAAACAAGGCCTAGGGTTCATACATTCAGTAGTGCAAGTTCTCTCAAGAATAATAACATAATTGGATTACATAACAATCCCTTAACATGCAACAAAGAGTCACTCCAAAGTCACTAATAGCGGAGAACAACCGAAGAGATTATTGTAGGGTATGAAACCACCTCAAAATTATTCTTTCCGATCAATCTATTGGGTTATTCCTATAAGTGTCACAAACAGCCCTAGAGTTCGTAGTAAAATAACACCTTAAGACACAAATCAACCAAAACCCTAATGTCACCACAAGTATCCGCGCTTATGATTACACGATATGCATCGCACAATATCAGATTCATCTATTCAAACCAACACAAAGAACTTCATAGAGTGCCCCACAGGTTCTACCAAGAGTCAAGACGAAAACGTGTGCCAACCCCTATGCATAGATTCCCAAGGTCATGGAGCCCGCAAGTTGATCACAAAAACATACATGAAGTGAATCAACGGAATACCCCATTGTCACCACGGGTATCCCACGCAAGACATACTCAAGTGTTCTCAAATCCTTAAAGACTCAATCCGATAAGATAACTTCAAAGGGAAAACTCATAAGATCCAACTATAATAGCAAAGCTCGCGGTACATCAAGATCGTGCCATATCAAGAACCCGAGAGAGAGAGAGAGAGAGAGAGAGAGAGAGATCAAACACATAGCTACTGGTACATACCCTCAGCCAGGGCCGGTCCTATGGGGGGCAGGGGGGCGGCCGCCCCGGGCCCCCAGAATCCAGGGGCCCCTCCCCCAGATATGTTACGTAGGCTGGCTATGGCCCAAAAATTTCCGGTGATCAGCGAAAACTTGTATGGGCTGGCCGGCTCGGCCTAACCCAGCACGAGCAGGGCACAGGCAGCGCTCATACGCACGCAGTAGGTCGCAATCAATGAGGCACGGGAGGCCGCAATCGATCCCTTCCTTTGTTTTCGTCCAGAAAAAAAGGAGTGATTCACGTCAAAAGGAATGATTGATCCCCTTCCTAATCACGCATTCACGGAGTGATTCCCAGCGGCCACCGATACTTCCTCTGTTCGCGAAAGCGTGCTCAGCGCTCATTTTCCTTGTCTCCTAAATCCTAGTTTCCTTCCTATTACTTCAGATCGTCAGTCGCCGCGATTTCAATCCATTGGGCATCGACGCCCGGTCGCCGCCAACCCGCTTTGCTCGCGTTCATCACCAATTTGACCATCCAAGGTATATCATATATTCATATTGTGTTCTTGCAGTTCCCTGGATGCATAGACGGCACGGAGGCACTGTTAAGCAACTGATGCAATTTTTTTTGTTTATTTTAATCAGTGGGTTTTATCATGTTGTTCGAAAGAAAGCAAGCATCTAAAAGGAAAAGGAACAAAACTATGGATGAGAGGGTACAACCACAATGATCTTGAAGAACAAAAAATTGCAGACTTTCTCTCTTAACGCTTCATGTAATGTTGAGGTATATGATCTTTATCTTTATGAGATTCACTTTACCAGATAGTGTAGTGTCTGCTATGGAGATTTTTCAAGCATGTCACAGAAGCTCATTGGTATCCTAATATCTCCATTGCTTATTACATCTTTTTTATTATGGATGTGACTGTCAATTGGCCGAAAGAAGTTTTTCAAAATTGAAATTATGAAGATCTATCTAAGGTCAACAATAACTCAAGAGAGGTTAAATGGATGCATTCAAGGGTTATTGATAATATTTCAGATTCATATGTATATTCATTGTTATTATTATGTCTATATTAAGGGCCCCGAGTTTTAGTCTCGCCCCGCGCACCCAAAATCTCAGGACCGGCCCTGCCCTCAGCCCCGAGGGTGAAGTACTACCTCCTCGTCATGGAGAGCGCTGAGATGATGAAGATGGCCACCGGTGATGGATCCCCCCTCCGGCAGGGTGCCGAAACAGGGTCCCGATTGGTTTTTGGTGGCTACAGAGGCTTGAGGCGGCGGAACTCCCGATCTAGGTATCTTTTCGGGGGTTTCTGTATTTACAGGAATTTTTGGCATCGGTCTCACATCATGGGGGGTCTCCGAGTCATCCACGAGGCAGGGAGCACGCCTAGGGGCGTAGGGTGTGCCCTCCACCCTCGTGGATGGCTCGGGACTCTTCTGGCCCAAATCTTCTACTTCGGGGGGCTTCTTTTGGTCCATAAAAAATCCACAAAAATTGGCAGGTCAATTGGACTCCGTTTGGTATTCCTTTTCTGTAAACTCAAAAACAAGGAAAAAATAGAAACTGGCACTGGGCTCTAGGTTAACAGGTTAGTCCCAAAAATCATATAAAATAGCATATAAATTCATATAAAACATCTAAGATGGATAATATAAACGAGTTCGTATAAACATGCGTCTTTGCCAACAAAGATGTCATCCACTAGAGGTTTTTAGGACAGTAATAAATTTCCTCAAGTGGATGACCTAAGGTTTATCAATCCGTGGGAGGCATAGGATGAAGATGGTCTCTCTCAGACAACCCTGCAACCAAATAACAAAGAGTCTCTTTTGTCCCCAACTCACCCAATACAATGGTAAATTGTATAGGTGCACTAGTTCGGCGAAGAGATGGTTATACAAGTGAAATATGGATGATAGATATAGTTTTTTGTAATCTGAAAATATAAAAACAGCAAGGTAAGTAGTAACAAAACTGAGCAAAAACGGTATTGCAATGCTTCGAAACAAGGCCTAGGGTTCATACTTTCACTAGTGCAAGTTCTCTCAACAATAATAACACAATTGGATAACATAACAATCCCTCAACACGCAACAAAGATTCACTCCAAAGTCACTAATAGCGGACAACAAACAAAGAGATTATTGTCGGGTATGAAACCACCTCATAATTATTCTTTCTGATCAATCCACTGGGCTATTCCTATAAGTGTCACAAACAGCCCTAGAGTTTGTAGTAAAATAACACCTTAAGACACAAATCAACCAAAACCCTAATGTCACCGAGATACTCCAATGTCACCACAAGTATCCGCGGGTATGATTATACGATATGCATCGCACAATATCAGATTCATCTATTCGAACCAACAAAAAGAACTTCATTGAGTTCCCCACAAGTTCTATGGAGAGTCAAGACGAAAACGTGTGCCAACCCCTATGCATAGATTCCCAAGGTCACGGAACCTGCAAGTTGATTACCAAAACATACATGAAGTGAATCAATGGAATACCCCATTGTCACCACGGGTATCCCACGCAAGACATACATCAAGTGTTCTCAAATCCTTAAAGACTCGATCCGATAACATAACTTCAAGGGAAAACTCATAAGATCCAACTATAATTGCAAACCTCGCGGTACATCAAGATCATGACATATCAAGAACACAAGAGAGAGAGAGAGAGAGAGAGAGAGAGAGAGAAAGAGAGAGAGAGAGAGCAAACACATAGCTACTGGTACATACCCTCAGCCCCGAGGGTGAACTACTGCCTCCTCGTCATGGAGAGCACCGGGATGATGAAGATGGCCACCGATGACGGATCCCCCCTCAGACAGGGTGCCAGAACAGGTTCCCGATTGGTTGTTGGCGGCTACAGAGGCTTGCGGCAGTGGAACTCCCAATCTAGGTTTCTTTTCAGGGGTTTCTGTATATATAGGAATTTTTTGCGTCGGTCTCATGTCAGGGGGGTCTCCAAGTCATCCACGAGGCATGGAGCATGCCCAGGGGGGTAGGGTGCACCCTCCACCCTCGTGGATGGCTCGGAACTCTTCTGCGCAAATCTTTTACTTCGGGGGGCTTATTTTGGTCCCTAAAAAATCCACAAAAATTGGTAGGTCAATTGCACTCCGTTTGGTATTCCTTTTCTGTAAAACTCAAAAACAAGGAAAAAACAGAAACTGGCACTTGGCTCTAGGTTAATAGGTTAGTCCCAAAAATCATATAAAATAGCATATAAATTCATATAAAACATCTAAGATGGATAATATAATAGCATGGAACAATCAATTATAGATAAGTTGGAGACATATCACACACCAGCCCCTCGCAAGCGTCGTCCAGAGGTCTCACCAATTTCCGACATAGCTTATCCCAAGGCGGGTCTGTTTCGATAACCTCTTAATCCTTCCGACTCAAATTACCAGGGAACATCTCATTCCTCCTCTGGCAACTCAACGGGGACTCACGTCCCAGTCTTCAAGACCTTGCCCAGGTAAAAATATTAAGTCTTTGCTTTCAATCATGGACTCAATTGTCGTATTAATCCCGGCTTGTGCTTCAATTTCAGAGCTATGGCAAAGTCCAGCAAAAAGTTGAAGGTGACCAAAATAGCTAAAAACCTTAATAAACTGAAGAAGAAATCAACAGAAACTTCTTTCCAAGCTGCCGAGGCTACCTTTAATGACCTGCCACCAGAAGAACACAACGTCACCGTCGATCATATGGATGTTGAACCGGCCACTACCAAGCTTCCAAGTCGCATTAAGCCTACTGAAGAAAAGGTTGATGATGTTGTCATTACTGGGCGTGGTTATATGGCGTCGGGCAACCCCACTATCTTGTCAAAGCACAATGCTAAGGATGAAATCTCCATTGCTGACAAAGGCAAATGGTCGGTAAATTTGTAAAGCTATGCCAAATATAGCACTCAAGAGATCCACTCTGGTTATCTGAACCGCCTGCACACAAGCCGCGACTTTGAGGACGGCGTAGTCAATCTCACAAAGAAAAGTTTTGAGGTAAACGCTATAGTCTTCTTCATATAAATATACTTCTATTAGCCGCCAAGTCTACTGGATATGATAGAATTGAATGTGTCGTAGACTTTTAAATAGCTTTATAGATACTTAGATCAAAATAATTAGCCTCCAAGGGCCGGCTTAAGCTGTCAAGATAAGCCGGGACTTCAAGTAGTTGTGAGAAACTTTGCACCTGTAGCCTCCAAGGGTCAGCTTAATCAGCATGGATAAGCCGGGACTTATCACCATAATTATCAATAAAATCCAAGTATGTAGAGTCGGCTATAGTCATAATAGTGTAGCCGGGTCATCATGAATTTTCTTAAAAAAAGAGCACTGTGCATTAGCCCCCAAGTGCCAAGTGAAATACTTGTATTGTGCTCGGGACTTTAAATAAAATGATTATAATGCCGCATGTCGTTTGCATACTACAGGCGGAGCTCAATGTGAAAGAATCCCAAGTTGCCGATCTTCAGCAAAATATCAAGTCTCAACAATCTGAAATTTCCAAGGCCAAATCCGAATTGACAACCACCTTGGAAGAGATGCAGAAGTTGAAAAAAGACTTCAAGGCTGACAGGTCAAGCTGGGAGACTGAAAAGGCAGCTCTGTTGAAAAGAGCCGAGGAAGCGGAGACTGCCCTTAAGCCGGTGCCTGACGAGCTTCACGGCTTAAAGAGTCAAATTAACATTATGACAGCCGCCATCTTTGGTAAATGACACTGCACTTCAATATTTTCGTAGAATTTATATCAATCATTATCCGGTTTACCAATACTTTTTCATTGATGCAGGCCCGAAAAGCTCCAGCCTTGGTCAAGATATGTCCGTCAAACTCAAAGCCACATCTACTCTGGTGGAGCAGTTGTACACTAGCGTTCAACGAGCCATCTCTGACGCCTTACATAAAATGTCACCGCCTTCTCTCATTAAGGAAGTGATGGAGAGGCTATATGTGCTACCGCAGAGAATCGAAGAGTCGAAGCGATCAGCTGCCAGGGTCGGTGCCATCACTGCCTTAACTCGGGCAAAGGCATGGCAAGCAGATCTTGATCCGGAAGATTTGGTCAATGGATGCCAAGCGTAAAAGAGGACGGGTCTCCCTTCAGCGCTGATGAATTTGCTAAAATAGCAAGGGAAATGCACCCATTAGCAAGCAAACTGGCTGAAGACACCGACCTGTCCCATTATCAAACGATTTATGATGCTGAAAACAAGAAGGTGAAAGCGCCGATTCAGGAAGCCTAGGTCCTTATTCCGCCAATTCGTAAGCACACCTTTGCCCCTGATATTGACCCGTCAACACTTATTGATGACGAAGCTGTGTTCAAAGATTTGACTGGGATCAATTTGGCCACATCTGACTTCCAGTCAACGGGTGAATAAGAAGATGAGCCGGTGCAAGATGATCCGGAAGCCACGACCCGCCAAGACCAGGAGTCTTGATCCATGAGCTGGTTTATCAATCACAGTATTCGGATGCCGTGTGTCTCAAAACACTATTGTTTTGTGGCCACATGATGCCTCGTAATAGGCTAGTTGAAATACCATGATCTGCCATGTCATCATGCGTGTTTATTTGCATAACACTTATAAGCCGTTCGATCGATTTGAAGATCCACAGTTTATGCTCATAATCATTGTCAACCTTGCTGATCATGTTGTCATAAGCCATGCATACAAACAGAGAACAAGTGCCCTAGCAGTTTACCCCGAGGCGGGTCATAATATGCCTCATATAAAATCCACTAGTGACTGTGTCGTCCATAACCAGGGCGGGTTTATCAAAACCTCATATAGTCATAACAAAGTAAATATCATTCATGTGATAGTTATTCGTACTGCCGGCTTACAACGCCATTGGCAGCAAAGGGTAACATCCCAAAACATAGAGTGCAGAACTCCGAACACATAATCATCACACTTGCGACTTATCATCCAAAGCCAGGCTGGGTTAGCAAAACACCAGAAATATTCAAATATGAATTATAAGGATCAAGGCAACATGGTCCTATTCAATTTTAAGCCATATATCAATATGGTACAAAAAATTAACCAGAACAAACGTTCAAAGAAAATACAAATAAGAAAAGCCAAGGCCTTCATAGGCTGCCAAGCCTCAACATCAAGTGCTATTCAAGGGCCGCACAACCACTGAGTTAATCCTTAATTGAAACATGTAAGCCAGGCCTCACATGACCAATCACTGTTTTATCCTTGAGAAGTTCAGGGTCTTTAAAAGATTGACTGTGAAGAGTACAGTGAGTCATCCCAGGAATACCTGGTCGGAGTGGTAGACATATGAAGGTACGATAACCCAAAGTTTTGGTGATTATACCTGGCGTCCAAGCCTATTACGAGGGACAACAAAGTTTTGTTCACGTTACCTATGTTTGAACTGTTTTATCATAACAAGTTCTCTTTGATAACCTTTGAACTTAGGAAAAAAACCCTAAGTTGTCTGTAATCAGGCATATAAGCCGGATTGAAGGGTAGTCAAAGCTATGATCAATGAACAGGAAGCCCCCAAGTCATTTTGTAATAAGGCGTACAAGCTGGATCAAAAAGGGTAGTTATAGCTATGCTCATGTAGCAGGAAGCCCCCAAGTGACCTTACGAAGTGACAGTAAAGACTCAAATTCTCAGAAATGAAACGACAAAGGCCCTGAATTATTAGGGATGCCGACTTTATTATCATAATATATACATTGGTAAAAGTATTTACAACACCAGAGCCGGTGGCTCAAGTGTAATAAGGCCGAAGAGGAGCAATATTCCACGGCCGACGGGTCTCCTCATCCGACGTGCGTCAGTCCTTGTGGTCTCGAACATCGATAAGGTAGTATGACCCGTTCTTTAGATTTTTGCTGACCACAAAAGGCCCTTCCCAAGGTGTGGATAACTTGTGCATGTCAGTTTGATCCTGGATGAGGCATAGCACTAGATCTCCTTCTTGGAAGGTTCGTGTTTTAACTCGGTGGCTATGATAACGACACAGATCTTGTTGATAAATCACCGAATGAGCCGCTGCAAGGTCACGCTCCTCATCCAAAAGGTCAAGAGCATCCTGACATGCTTTTTCATTATCAGCTTCAACATAAGCCGCCACACAAGGCGAGTCTTGACGAATGTCACTAGGGATAACTACCTCTGCACCATAAACCATGAAAAAGGCATGTAACTCGTAGATCTGTTAGGGGTAGTCTTGATACTCCATATCACTGAGGGAAACTCTTCCACCCAAAATCTGGCATCCTCTACAAAGGGACCATAAGTCGGGGTTTGATACCTCTCAAGATTTCTTGATTGGCTCTTTCAGCTTCACCGTTAGACTGGGGGTGAGCCACAGACGACACATCAAGTCGGATATGATACTATGAGGGTATCCAAAACGAAAGATCACCTTTTTATGAATTGAACCACCATTGCTGCATCACATTTGCTGACCGGCTCAGCTTCAACCCACTTTTTAAACTTGTCAGCAGCTACCAGGAGGTGAGTCTTTTTGTCCTTGGACCTTTTAAAAGGCCCAACCATATCCAGTCCCCAGACTGCAAACAGCCAAGTAATTGGAATCATCCTGAATTCTGGAGCCGGCACATGAGCTCGTCTTGAAAATTTCTGACAACTATCACATTTACTGACCAAATCTTCTACATCAGCACGAGCTGCCAGCCAATAAAACCCATGAAGAAAGGCCTTAGCAACAAGAGACTTAGAGTCGACATGATGGCCACAATCTCCTTCATGAATCTCTCTTAAAATTTCACAGCCCTCCTTAGGCGAGATGCATCATTGAGACACCCCTGTAACACTGCATCGGTGTAGCTCACCATTGACAATAGTCATTGACTCCTCCAGGATATTTACCTGGTCAAAGTTTCATCATCAGGCAACTCACCCCTGGGTCATATAAGCCAAGTATGGAACAGTCCAATCAGGAATAACATGGAGAGCCGCCACCAACTGTGCCTCCGGGTCAGGAATTGCAAGATCTTCCTCCGTAGGCAACTTAACCGAAGGATTATGGAAAATATCAAGGAAAACATTAGGGGGCCCCCAGCTTATGCTGGGACCCTAGCCGGCTTAACGCATCAGCAGCCTCATTTTTCCTGCGATCAACATGCTCCACTTGATAACCCTTGAAATGACCAACAATATTATCAACCTCTAGGCGATAAGCCACCATGAGTGGATCCTTTGAATCCCAAGTTCCTAACCCTTGCTAAGCCACCAAGTCTGAGTCACCAAAACACCTCACCCAGCTTAGATTCATCCCTTTAGCCATCCGAAGACCATGGAGTAAGGCTTCATACTCAGCTGCATTGTTAGTACAAGGGAACATTAACCTTAAAACATAACAAAATTTATCACCTCGCGGGGAAGTCAATATAACTCTAGCCCCCGAGCCTTCAAATTGCCTGGATCCATCAAAGTGAATAGTCCAATATGTGCTATCCGGCTTCTCCTCAGGCATCTGCAATTTCGTCCAGTCATAGATGAATCCACAAGTGCTTGAGATTTAATAGTTGTCTGAGGCATGTACTTCAAACCAATGGGTCCAAGCTCAATGGCCCACTTGGCTACCCGACCTGTGGCTTCTCTGTTTTGAATAATATCCCCTAAAGGGGCAGAACTAACCATAGTGATTGGATGACCAAGGAAATACTGTCTCAATCATTGTAAATGATGAGAAAATGGAAATTCTGACTGGCACTTTGAACTGCAAGAAGGGATCATTTCCTTCTAATTACCTGGGCATGCCTCTTGGGCCTCTAAAACCAATAGTGGAACAATGTTTACCTCTAGTAAACAGAATAGCTAAAAAGTTAGTAGGTCTCTCCTCTTTTATGACCCTTGCTAGCAGGTTGCTTCTGGTCAAGTCAGTGCTCAATTCTCTTCCGCTCAAAATCAGAATAGCTAAAATCAGGGGCTGCCTAGATGTGTCTGTAACCATCAAAAACCAAGTTAACAAATATCTTAGACATTGTCTTTGGAGGGGACCAGTTTTGGAAGACCACAGACCTGCTATGGTATCTCGGTCCACTGTTTGCAGACCAAAAAATCAGGCTGGCCTTGGAGTGATGAACATCTTTGTGCAAAATCAAGCTCTTCTGCTCAAAAACCTTCACAAATTTTATAATAGGGAGAATATTCCTTGGGTTAACCTCATTTGGGAGGCTTACTATAACAATGGCATCCTACCTGGGAAAAAATGGGAAGGATCGTTTTGGTGGAAGTGTAATTTGAGGCTCATTGACAGTTACAAATCCATGGCAAGATGCACAATTGGAGATGGTAAATCTGCTCTGTTTTGGTCTGACCTATGGCACTCTGCTTGTTTGAATCAATTTTGTCCTCATCTATACTCCTTTGTAAAAGATAAGAACCTCTCAGTGCAGAGGGTGCTTTAGTTTGAATACTTGGAAGACCTATTTCACCTACCACTGACTCAGGAAGCCTTCATGGAATTTGAGATGATGGAGGAGATTTGTGATACTTTAAGAGGATATGATTTTAGAGAGCGCTTGGACTCATGGAGTTATATGTGGGGAAACAATACTTTTTCTGTGGCCAATGCTTACAAAATTTTGATAGGAGTCAAAATTGTTCCTCCACAGTTCAGTTGGATTTGGAAGAGTTCTTGCCAGCCAAAGCACAAGGCATTCTTTTGGAGACTTCTGCACGATAGGCTAAACACAAGGAACCTGCTGAGGAGGAAAACTTTTCACCTAGACGACTACAATTGTGCTACCCTAAGCTGTCAGCAAGAAGAAACTTTGCAACAACTGTTTTGGACTTGCCCTTTTGCTTCTGCTTGCTGGGATACCCTATGTCCCAACAGACAAAGAAATCTCACTATCATGGAAGCTATTCCAGACCTAAGAGGTAATCTGCAATAGCCTTTCTCTATGGAGATAATTATGATTGCATCATGGGCAATTTGGATCATCAGGAATGATAAGATATTCAAAAACATGCCTACCAGCATTGACAGATGGAAATTCATCTTCCTCTCAGAGATCAAACTGCTCAAGTTCAGAATTAAGGAGAAGTTTGCTTCTTCTTTCATTGCTTGGTTGGACAGACTTGTCCTGTAAGATAATGTATTTTTTCTGTTTGGTTTAGTAGGAGTGGTTTTTTTGTTTTTTAGGGGCTTATCTCAAGCCTTGTATATCTGTACTCTTTGTTTTTATCAATAATATAAAAATTGTAGTGGGGTTTCGCCCTACTGTCTATAGTCAAAAAATACTGACTCAACTTACGGCTAGCCATGAACACGCCATAAACCGGCTTCTGCCAATGTGGGTATCTCTGCTTAGATTCAATGAGGACCTCACTGACATAATAAACCGACCGTTGAACCGGATATTCCTTGCCCGACTCCTTCCGTTCCACTACGACGACCACACTGACAATTCTGTTGTTAGCAGCCACATATAAAAGCAAGGGCTCCTTCTCAATAGGAGCTGCAAGAACCGGCAGTTCAACCAGCTATCTCTTAAGCGCCTCAAGTGCCTCATTAGCAGCATCACTCCAGACAAAGTCATCTGTCTTCTTCATCATTTGATACGAAGGGATAGCTTTCTCTCCCAGGCGGCTTATAAACCGGCTCAAAGCCGCAATACAACCCGCCAAACACTGGACATCATTGATACATGCCGGCTTAGCCAAGGAAGTGATAGCCTTGATTTTCTCTGGGTTAGCTTCAATGCCTCTCTCAGAAACTAAGAAACCCAATAATTTGCCCGCTGGCACGGCAAAGACACACTTGGCCGGGTTAAGCATCATCTTATAGACCCAGAGATTGTCAAAGGTCTCTTTCAAATCATCTATCAAAGTCTCTTTCTTCCTGGATTTCACAACAATATCATCCACATAGGCGTGAACTTTGCGTCCGATCTGGCCATGGAGGCAATTTTGAACACACAACTGATAAGTCGCTAGTGCACTCTTGAGTACAAAAGGCATAGACACATAGCAGAAGGCTCCAAAGGGAGTGATGAAAGCTGTCTTCTCCTGGTCCTTAACTGCCATCTTGATCTGATGATAACCAGAATAAGCGTCCAGACAGCGCAAACACTCACAACTCGTCGTAGCATCAATAATCTGATCTATACGAGGGAGAGCAAAAGGGTCAGCCGGAAATGCCTTATTAAGATCTGTATAATCCACGCACATATGCCAAGTGCCATTTTTTAAGCACCAGCACCTGGTTAGCCAACCACTAAGGATGAATAATTTCAATGATGAATCCAGCAGCCAAGAGCCGGGCGACCTATTGACCGATAGCCTTACATCTCCCTTCATTGAATTGACGAAGGAATTGTTTGACCGTCTTAAACTTGGGATCAGTGAGAGTGTGCTCAGGAAGTTCCCTCAGTACACCTGGCATATCTGAAGGCTTCCATGCAAAGATGTCCCGGTACTCACGGATGAACTCGATGAGCGCGCTTTCCTATTTTGGATCCATATTAGCACTGATGCTGAACTGCTTGGATGAATCGCCAGGAATGAAATCAACCATCTTAGTATCATCTGCCGACCTAAACTTCAACAATGGGTCTTCTCCGTAGTTGGCTTCTTCAAAGGTGTCATATCCGCCGGGTGAATGTTATCTTTATAAAACTTCAACTCCTCGGTGCCACAAGCCAACTCAGCATATCCAGCATCACCTTCTTCACAATCCCCCATGATGGTGCCTTTATGACCCGACATTTTAAGCTACAAATAAACATAACAAGGTCGGGCCATAAATTTGGCATAAGCTAGCCGCCCAAACAAAGCGTGATACGGGCTTTTTATCTTGACCACCTCAAAGGTCAGTTTTTCAGCTACCCACAGAATCATGACGATTACCAAAGGCATCCTCCAAGGTTATCTTACCCACTGGATACGCCAACTTACCAGGCACCACCTCATGGAAAACAGTAGAAGACGTCTTAAGATCTTTGTCAGTCAAATTCATACGGCGAAAAGTATCATAGTAAAGGATATTGATACTACTGCCCCCATCCATGAGCACCTTTGTAAGCTTATATCCATCTACCTGAGGAGCAACCACAAATGCCAATTGACCCAGATTGTCAACCCAGGGCGGGTGATCCTCATGGCTCCATACGATAGGCTGCTCAGACCACCTGAAATATCGAGGCATCGCCGACTCAACTGAGTTCACCTCCCGCTTATGGATTTTCTGATCTCGTTTGCACAAACTTGTGGTGAACACATGATACTAACCACTATTTAGCTGGTTTGGATTTCTCTGATAACCAGACTGTTGCTACTGATTCCCTTTGCCAGATTGCTGATTAAAACCACCTTGATTGACTTGGCCCTGAAAACCAGAGCTTGAATCGCCACGTCTAAAACCAGGTCCGTGAGAGATGGATCCTGAACTGCCATGCGGGCCATGATTATTCTGGAAAAAATTAGAGTTTCTATACTCCCTCATGATGAAGCAATCCTTCCACAGATGGCTAGCCGGCTTCTCCTGGGTGCCTTGCTTTGGGCAAGGCTGATTCATCATGGCCTCAAGGTTGAACTTCGGCCCTCCAAACCGGGGAGCTGATGTTGTCCCCTTACGACGCTGATTATTGTTCTGCGCACTGGCATTAGCCACAAAATATAAACCGTCCTCAGCCTTGCACTTACCGTTGCCACCTTGACTCGCTGCATTTTTATGCTGTCCTTTGCATTGTTACTGTTTTTCCCTTTGTCGGCTTTCTCCTCATCAGACTCAGGGTCTTTAGTACTATCAGAGTCGGCATATTTGACGAGAGCCGCCATGAGCTCCCCCATATCATTGCAGTTGCGCTTAAGCCACCCCAGCTTCTGTTTAAGAGGAAGAAAACGACAATTCTTTTACAACGTCAGGACGGCTGAACCAACGTTGATACTGTCTGATGAGTGGATAACGGTTGAGATCTAGCGCACCCAATTGGTTGTTGACTCGCCTTCTCCCTGGACATAAGAGTCTAAGTCTAGAATCGACATAGGCTGCTTGCATGTGTCTTTAAATTTTAGAATAAAACGCGCGTTCAGCTCAGCCCATGACCTAATGGAGTTAGAGGGCCATCCTTTAAGCCAGGTATGCACCGGCCTATCCAACATCATGGCGAAGTACTTAGTACATGCAACATCTCTAACATCCAGCATTTCCATAGCCATCTCATAACTCTCAATCCAAGCTTCCGGGGGTTGATCCGTCGTGTAATTAGGCACTTTGCGAGGACCCTTGAAATCCTTAGGCAAGTGCTCATTATATAGAACCGACACTAAACATGGCACATAAGGGTTCTGGAGGTCACACCTGCCTCCAGAGACGCCGAGGGGTAAGCCAGAGATTGTTGTTGAGCCACCAGCTCGGCTTCACGCGGCGCTCTGCCCCGGTCTACCAAAGCCTGAGCATCATTACCAGCGCGCGGTGGGTCAGGCCTACAAGCCTGGTTGTGGTGCCGCTCACTGCTCGACACAGTCGGTGAATCAATGTGCCCGCTATAACTCCGGCTTCGACACGGGGTTGAGTGAATCCGTTCACGACTGTATGAATAAGCCGCCTGTTGAGCCACCGCCGTCTGAAGAAGCTCTCCGGCTCGCCGTATCTCCATCGTAGCTGGTGACTCATCTTGAACAGGGAGAGCCGCGAATCGGGTAGCTGCAGCTATCATATTATCCAAAGGATAGAATAATGACCCAGTGGCGTCAGAGCATGCTGAGGAGGGGTCAAATTCAAACGTGGGGGGTCTGCAGTACGTGGCTGAACCGATTCTCCAGCCACAGGCACCTCGATAGCCCGATCCACAATAGGCGGGTTACTGGTTCCTGCCCGAGGCATATTAAAAAGGAGGTTTCTTGCATCGTAAACCGAAGGTAAATGACTCTTATGCCTTCTGTTAAAGATAGTGTTTGATGCATTATGATCCAAGCTCAAGCAAAAAAATTCTGCTTCAATCCGTTCTGATTCACTCTCTAAGGCGACTCGCTCTGTTGCCATCTGGGTGTTCTCAGCGTTAAGATCCTCCTTAGCTTGGGCTATCTTATCACGTAACTTTGCAACATCCACATTATGTTGCGCTTGGTTCGCCGGGGTTACCTCCACCGTCAGCAACGTTGCCAGAGCTTCCAACAGTTCAGATAAAATTTGAGCTGGCGGGCACACAGGGCGTCCTGCCCCGGCTGCCGTAGCAGTTGATAACCCGGAGATCATTGCTTCCGCTGTTGAAGAATTCTGAACCGGCTGCGTACTGGCCATGAAGATCGCGGCCTGGTTGGGCGGCTCATAGGGGCCCGGAATACTGTCTACATCGGAACAGCCCCCAAGCCTATCATGTTGCACTTGGTACATGGAATTGGTCTTGCCGGTTGAGGACTCATCGCCTGAGTAGATGTCCGTCTCTCCACCGGACACATATCCTCCCTCAAGATCCACTCCTTGAATAAAGCCAACAAAGACATGCTTCGGGGCGGCTAGAACCTTGGTGGGTTGCACGCGCTGAGCCGTCTCGACGATGTCGGTGCAGATGTCCGGATCAGCTTCTGACTCGCCGATTTTGAGGATGAAGACATGAATCCCGCCAAAGGGGACCCGGTACCTGATGTCTGCTAGAACTACGTTGGTATTTCCCCAAAGAGGAAGGGATGATGTAGTATAGGAATGGTAGGTGTTGTGGAATTATCACGTCAGATATCCTAGTGAAAGGACTTAGTCGTGGAGCCATCGCGACCAGGTTAGCTTAGAGGGGTTAAACCGGACAAAGGACACAGGGAGTTTATACTGGTTCGGCCCCTTGCGGTGAAGGTAAAAGCCTACGATCCAGTTGTGGTGTTCTTTATGTGTTCTCGATTACCAGGGAGCAAATATGCTTTGCCTAGTTCTCGAGTTGATGTTTCTTGTCCCTGAACCGCCGTCGGGTCGTCCCTTTATATACATAGGTTGACGCCCGGCCGGTCTACAGAATCCCGAGGCCGCCTCATACAAGTGTCCGACTCGGTTTCTCCTCTCCCTGACTTACAATACAAGTAATACATCTATGGCAGTTTACTACTATGGGCCCTAATCCGCCATTGGGCTCTGGGCCTCTAAGTCTTCATAGTTTAAGCGCCATAGCCTTCATCGTCATGGGCTCTTGTACCGGATTCCTTGTGAGTTAACCCGCCCCTCCTAGGCGGTTTAACTCAATAGTCATATCCCTAACATTAGGCCCCAGGTTGATTTGAACTTGTTCATGTCAATCTCCAACTTAGAGAAATTCTGATTTGAACATCTTCATGTTGTCCTTGTAAACTGCTGTGATATTATCTTCTAGAATCACCTTAAACCGCCATGACGTCATCTGTGTAAAAAACTCATAAAGATTTCTTTTATTTAATTGACCTCCGAAGATCGAGGCGACAGCTGTGCCCTAATCCCCCTTTTTAGGCTCCTCGATTTCCACGCCAGCTTACTTATTGTTGGTGTCAAAACCGGCGGATCTCGGGTAGGGGGTCCCGAACTGTGCGTCTAGGCGGATGGTAACAGGAGACAAGGGACATGATGTTTTTACCCAGGTTCGGGCCCTCTGGATGGAGGTAAAACCCTACTCCTGCTTGATTAATATTGATGATATGGGTAGTACAAGAGTGGATCTACCAAGAGATCAGAGAGGCTAAACCCTAGAAGTTAGCCTATGGTATGATTGTTGTTCGTCCTACGGACTAAAACCCTCTGGTTTATATAGACATCGGATAGGTATAGGGTTACACAGAGTCGGTTAAAATGGTAGGAGATCTACATATCCGTATCGCCAAGCTTGCCTTCCACGCCAAGGAAAGTCCCATCCGGACATGGGACGAAGTCTTCAGTCTTGTATCTTCACAATCCAGGAGTCCGGCCAACGGTGATAGTTCGCTATCCGGACACCCCTAATCCAGACTCCTCAAGAGCCCTGAACCAGGCTTCAATGACGACGAGTCCGGCGCGCATATTGTCTTCGGCATTGCAAGGCGGGTTCCTCCTCCGAATACTTCATAGAAGATTTTGAACACAAGGATAGTGTCTGGCTCTGCAAAATAAGTTCCACATACCACCGTAGAGAGGTGGTGCACCCTCCCATGGGGTGTCCGAATTGGACTAGGGGAGGGGGCGTTGCCCCCCTTTCCCTCTTCCTCTCCCCCTCTTTCCTCTTTCCCCCTCTGTTCGAAGGAAGGGGGAGCCGACTAGGACTAGGAGTCCTAGTGGGACCCCCCACTTGGCGCGCACCCTAGGGTCGGATGCCTCCCCTCTCCTCCTTTATATACGGGGGCAAGGCACCCCAAAGAACAATAGTTGTTTCTTAGCCGTGTGTGGCCCTGCGTGGATCACATCACCAACACGATCACCACGCCGTCATACTGATGGAACTCACAGACTCCTTCATACCTCTACTGGATCAAGAGTTCGAGGGACGTCATCGAGCTGAACATGTGCAGAACTTGGAGGTGTTGTACTTTCGGTACTTGATCGGTTGATTCGAGAAGACGTTCGACTACATCAACCGCGTTAACTTAACGCTTCCACTTTCGGTCTAAGAGGGTACGTGGACACACTCTCCCCTCTTTTTTTCTATGCATCTCCTACATAGATCTTGTGTGAGCTTAGGATTTTTTTTGAAATTGCATGCTACGTTTCCCAACACTCAAATGATATCGTTGAGTTCGAGGGAAGACATAATGTTGGTCTAGGAATGCACATCTTTTGGAAGACCATGTGTGTGAACTCCGAGCAACGTTGGGTTGCATACAAGGAGACGGTGGCCGAATCACTAGACAAGGCTCTTGAGTTATTTGCTACGAAGAAGGTTGAGCCTAGTTTGGCCTTGGACTTGAACCAGGACGCCTCGCCGTTGGTTGCTAGTAGTGCTCCTCCCATGGACCAAGATGAAATTAGTTAACCTCCTTTGACTCAAAAAGTGAGGCCAACATTAACCCCGATGTCAAACAAGAAAAATGAAGCTTTGCAAGAGGAGAATGTTGACCATGAGGACAATGACAATGAAGTTGATATCCATGACAACAATGTGGTTGATCTCCACGCATATTATGTGCAAGAGATAATGGACCCTTCCATCCCTTATTCCCGTGGCTATGCATCAGAGTTGGATGACGAAGGTCCCAGCGAAGAAGTAGATGAGGAGGGGTTCACGGTCAAGGAGGTTGAAGCTTTCAAGAAGGCATTCCGGCAGTATCATCGGACACCATTGTTCAAGGATGTTAGTCTCGCGGATGAAGCGGTGGTAGACGGTGGCAAAGATATATTTCCTAGAGTTAGGCCAACTTCTCACCGTGACTTGGAGCACGTCAAGAACGGGATTTTTCCCGGTTCTAAGTTTCAAACCTTCTTCAAATTGAAGATGTGGCTCGATGACTACTCGGCTACGCATTATCGTCCACAAAAGGTAGTCAACTCGTACGTCAACGTGCGTTACAGGGTTGGATGTGAGGAGCCACAATGTCCATGGATTGTGCGGGCAAGACCATGCAAAGGAGGACCCACTTGGCACATAGTGAGTTGTGTACTAAGCCACATGTGTCGAGGCAAGAAGGTGGATGGCAAGGTTGTGTCAAAAGACCACAGAAAACTCACGTCCGAGTTCATCGCTTACAGGCTTTCCAACTCAATATCATCACTTCCAACCATGAGCATTCAACAAGTCATGGACCTTGTGAAACCCATCTTTCATTACAAGGTGAAATACGACAAGGCATGGAAGGCGAAGCAATTCACATTCAAGATGTTGTATGGTAGTTGGGAGGAAGCATACAACCGAATCCCTAGGTTGTTGTTAGTTATGGCCACCACTAACACGGGCATGGTTCATGTGTTGGAGCCTCATGTGAGAAAAAAAACAATTCAAAACGGAAGGACCGTCAGAGTATTTCGCCGTGCATTTTGGGCATTCGAGCAATGTGTCAGGGCTTTTGAACACTGCCGGCCGGTCATCTCCATTGATGGCATGTTCTTGACCGGACAATACATGGGCACCATATTGGTTGCAATAGCAAGTGATGCCAACAACCTAGTTTTGCCTTTGGCTTTTTCTTTGGTTGAGGGGGAGAACAATGATAACTGGAGTGGTCCTTGCGTCTTTTGAGAATCAAGGAATTCTTAACGCGGTGGGCATTGATATTCCTAGGCATGCCCCGTTGCACCATCGATGATGCAAGAGGCACTTTTGCTCGAACTTCTATAGGGCATGTGGCCTTAAGGTGTTGTCCGATGATCTGCAATATTGTTGTCTGCCTTTATCCGACAAGTGGTTCGCCTTCTTGTGCAACCAATTCTCATGCACAAAAAACATGATCCCGGGGGTCTTGATTTTCTCAACAGGCACATTCTAGAGAGGAATAAGTGGGCACATGCTTTTGATGAGGGTAGAAGAAGGTATGGTCAAATGATAAGAAACATGGCAGAATGCTTCAATAGGGTGCTCAAAGGTGTACGTGCATTACCCGTGACGGCAATAGTTCAATACACATTCGACAAGATGAATGCAAACTTTGTGAAGCACTCAATGGAAACAGATATGCATATTGTGGTTGAAGACAAGCACAAGTAAAAGTTAACACCAAAGGTTAATGGGTGGTTGGATTTGAATCACGGAAGGCGGACTCCCAACAAGCTGTATTATATGACAACGAGAATTGGATGTATGAGGTAAAAGAGCCAGGAGGAACCACAAATGATGGCCGCCAACACGGAGGCCAGGCTTCCAAGGTCTCCCTAATACGGTGTAATTGCACTTGTGCGAGGCCATCGTTGCTTCATCTCCCACGCTCAAACTTGTATACTGCACCCCGCATGAGGAATATGGACGTCAATCACCCGACCACCATGAGGGAGTCAGAGTTCTTAATCATGACGGTGAAGAATAGGTGGGCTCCCCAATTTCACCCATCCCCCTGACCAATCACAATGGCTAGAGTACCATGGAGTTCAACTATGGCCAGATCAAGAATTGAAGGTCGTTAGACGGGGAAGACGTAAGACAAAGCGTCTTAGAGATGACATGGACGGATGGGGTAGTGGTGGCTGATACATCTCCATCGTATCTATAATTAGTCATTGTTCAATGCCAATATTATACAACTTTTATACACTTTTGGCAACATTTTTTATGATTTATTTGTACTAACATATTTACCCAGTGCCCAGTGTCAGTTCCTGTTTGTTGCATATTATTTGTCTCGTAGAAAATCCATATCAAACGAAGTCCAAACGCGATAAAAATTTATGGAGAATTATTTTGGAATATATGTGATTTTTGGGGCCTTGAATAAACACAAATGGGGCCCACCCGCCCCAAGATACACCAGGGCGCGCCCCAGGATCCAAGCGCGTGGTGATAGGTTGTGCTCACCTCAAATGTTGGTTGTACCTCTATGACGGGCGCAAGGAAGCTTATATCCGAAAAAAATCATGTTAAAATTTCAGCGTCATCGGAGTTACGGATCTGCGGCTATTTAAGAAACGGTGAAAGGCTAGATCCGGGGTTCGCAAAACAGAAGAGAACAGAGACGCGGTTCCAATTGAGGTGATCTCGCCCCTCAACCGCTAGGCCATGTACCAAAGGGGGAACCCTCCTCCCATCTAGGGAGGAGGCCAAGGAAGAAGAAGCAGGGGGCTCTCCCCCCTCTCTCCCGGTGGCGCCGGAGTGCCACTAGGGCTAGGATCATGACGGCGATATACATCAACAATCTTGCTACCGTCAACACCAACTTTCTCCCCCTCTATGCAGCGGTGTGTAACACCCCTTCTTCCCTCGGTAATCTCTACTTAAACATGGTGCTCAGCGCTATATATTATTATCCAATGATATGTGGTTATCCTATGATGTTTGTGTAGATCTGTTTTCTCCTATGGGTTGATAGATGATCATGATTGGTTTGAGTTGTATATATTTTTGGTGTTGTCCTATGGTGCCCTTCGTGTCGCGCAAACGGAGGGATCCCCACTGTAGGGTGTTTCAATACGTTATCGGTTCACTTATGGTGGGTGGCGTAAGTGAAAGAAGCACATACCCGAATTTGGGAGTCATTGCGTATGGGATAAAGAGGACTTGATACTTAATGCTATGGTTGGGTTTCATTACCTTAATGATCTTTAGTAGTTGAGGATGCTTGCTAGAGTTCCAATAATAAGTGCATATGATCCAAGTAGAGAAAGTATGTTAGCTCTTGCCTCTCCCTCATATAAAATTGCAACAATGATCACCGATTTAGTTATCGATCACCTACACTAGTAGAAAAACGACATGTAGTACCGGTTCGTAAGGACCTTTAGTACCGGTTCTGGAACCGGTACTAAAGAGTGGGGACTAAAGGTCCCCTCCCCTTTAGTCCCGGTTCAACACGAACCGGGACCAAAGGCCCACCACGTGGCACGAGGCGTGCCGTGGTCTCGGGGACCTTTAGTCCCGATTGGTAAGGAATTTTTTTTGAAATAAAGCAAAAACAGCCCACCTACTGGGCCGGCACGGCCTGCATACGACTAGAAACCCAATCTCTAGTTGGGCCAGGATGCAGGACCATACGGCCCAGTAAGCCCCACAGGGCAGAAGACTTGCAATAGGCCCACAAAGGCCTACTTAGAGAGGAGCTCGACATGGTAGCCGCGGCGGGGCTTATAAACCAAAAGTAGCTCCTCTCAACTAGCGAGGTGGGACTAAACATTGTGCCTCTGGTGGCAGCGCACCACCTTTAGTACGGTTGGTGGCTCCAACCGGTACTAAAAGGGGGTCTTTAGTACCGGTTGGAGCCACCAACCCGTATTAAAGGCCACCACCTTTAGTACCGGTTGGTGGCTCCAATCAGTACTAAAGACCCCCCCCCCCTTTAGTACCGGTTGGAGCCACCAACCCGTACTAAAGGCTACCACCTCTTTAGTACCGATTCGTGGCACGAAACAGTATTAAAGGTTCTCCATGAACCGGTACTAATGAGCGCCGCCCGTCTGGCCGTTGGAACCGGCACTAATGGTCACATTAGTGCCGGTTCAATTGCAAACCGGGATTAATGAGTTTCACATTAGACCCTCTTTCTACTAGTGCTAGGGACAAATGACTTTCTTGTTTGACAAAAGCTATCTACCTTTATTATCTTGCAATTTATTCATAGTTTTATTTCTCTCAAAGTACTCCTAGTTTTATTCCAGTTCTACGTAAAGCAAACATTAAGTGTGCGTAGAGTTGTATCAGTGGTCGATATAACTTGAGGGAATATTTATTCTACCTTTAGCTCCTTGCTGGGATTCGGCACTCTTACGTATCAAAAAATGCTAAAAACATTCCCCTACACTTATGGGTTATCAGTGGCGGCCGAGAATCGGGCAATGGCAAATTCCAAGTGCCTCATGAGAGATCCAATTATGGGGAATGCAAAGGTCAGGGACACAACAAAAGAAAATGTACCAAAAGAAGCAAGAGGTCAAGGAAAAATGATGCAAGCACAAGCCAACAAGGACACATACAAAACGGAGGCAAAGCCAAGCAAGTGGTAGCCAACAAGGGCCAAGCCAACCTAGTGGTAGTCAACAACGGTCAAGCCAAGAAAGTGGTAGCCAACAAGGTCCAAACCAACCAAGTGGTAGCCAACAAGGGCTAAACCAACCAAGTGGTAGCCAACAAGGTCAAAGCTAATGAGGAACTAGGCAATAAAGAGGGAGACAACTAGGTCTTACAAGAGGCTGTGGTGGTGGTAGAGGCCGTGGAGATGCTCTCGGCCGTGGTGGTGGTCTTGGCCGTGGTAATGCTCTAGGCCAAGGTGGTGGTCTTGGCCGTGGAGATCCTTTAGGCCGTGGTGGTGGTCTTGAGGAATGTTCGGATACCTAGATGGACCATTTTCATATGTGGCTCACTAACTATAATGTTTTTTCATAAGTTGTTCTTCTCCTTGTCCACTAGTATGTTGCAATTTACATGTTTTTTCATATGTTGTCCTTGTCATTACTAACTATTATGTTCCTCTCATGTTGCAATTTACATGTTTATTCATATGTTGTCATTGTTATTACTAACTATTATGTTTCTCTCATCGTAGGTATGGCGGCTTCTCAACCCAATAAACCAACAATGAAGGGGGTTGAGGAGAAGGATGGGGAAGGTGAGATGACGGGGTAGTGGGAGAAGGCTGTGAAGAAGCCGAGAGAGGAGGATGCAGCCGCACTTCAAAAGAAGAAGGAAAATGAGTTCGAAGAGGAGATAGAGCATAGAGCAAGAATTGTTTTTGAGGAGAAGGCGAGGAGGGACAGGTTGAAGGCTGCATGCGAGAAGGCAGTTGCGAAATGACAAAAGGATTTTGAAGAGAGATGTAAGAAACAATGGGCTATATCTTGATGACGCAAAGAGATAGAGAGTGAGGGTGAGTAAGATATTCATGGAGAGGATGGTTCTCGAGGCTCATCACATAAGGAAAATGGAGGAGGAGGAAGAAGAAGAAGAGAGGAAGAAGAAGGGAAAGGGACCTTGCTCGACACAATAGAGCAATGTTATCTTGTTATCTTTTAAACTATGATCTTCGATTTGGTTGTGGACTATGATCTTGTTCCCTTCTAGACTATGTTCTTCGATTTGGTTGTGGACTATGACCTTCTTCCCTTCTAGACTATGCTCTTCGATTTGGTTCTGAACTATAATGTGCTATGGACTCCTACTTGTGTACCATCTATCTATTTTGGACTCCTCTATTTGAACTACTATGTGATATGGACTTCTAAATGTGTACCACTGTATGCTCTGATTATGAATATGATTTGTGCTATATGATGTCAACCACAAAATGTTTGTATGTAATGTCTTTGCAAAATCTGATAGTACGACACCTATAGGCTAGGCGCTGCACAATGCAGTATGGTGCCTAGCCTGCTGGCGCGACACAAACACTTAGTGATTTCTTGGCCTCAAACTGGGTGAAAAGTTTATGTTGCTCTCTAGACAGTTTGCCCCAGATGTGCAATCCCTCTGAGCTAGGTGATGCACTATACAGTGTGACGCCCAGCCCCTAGGCGTTGCACATTTGGGACAAACTGTACATAGAGCAACAAAAAAAAAATTACCCAGTTTGAGGCAAAAAAATCGCGAAGTGTTTGTGTGGCACCTACGGCCTAGGCGCGACACTGTACTATGCAACGCCTAGCTGATACGTCTCCAACATATCTTTAATTTTTGATTCTTCGATGCTATTATATCATCTGTTTTGAATGATTATGGGCTTTATTATACACTTTTATATTACTTTTGGGACTAACCTATTAACCGGAGGCCCAGCCCATATTGCTGTTTTATTGCCTGTTTTAGTATTTCGAAGAAAAGGAATATCAAACAGAGTCCAAACGGAATGAAACCTTCGGCAGCGTTATTTTTGGAAAGAATATCACCAAGGAGACTTGGAGTTCACGTCAGAAGAGCCTCGAGGAGGCCACGAGATAGGAGGGCGCCCCCCCTATAGGGCGCTCCCCCCTGTCTTGTGGGCCCCTCGAGCACCTCTCGACCGACTTCTTTCGCCTATATAAGCCTACGTACCCTAAAAACATCGAATATCAAGATAGATTGGGAGTTCCGCCGCTGCAAGCCTCTGTAGCCACCAAAAACCTCTCGGGTGCCCTACCCGGCACCCTGCCGGAGGGTGAACCCATCACCGGTGGCCATCTTCATCATCCCGGCGCTCTCCATGACGAGGAGGGAGTAGTTCACCCTCGGGGCTGAGGGTATGTACCAGTAGCTATGTGTTTGATCTCTCTCTCTCGTGTTCTCTCTCGTGTTCCCTCTATGGCACGATCTTGATGTATCCCGAGCTTTTCTATTATAGTTGGATCTTAGGATGTTTCTCCCCCTCTACTCTCTTGTGATGAATTGAGTTTTCCCTTTGAAGTTATTTTATCGGATTGAGTCTTTTATGAGAACACTTGATGTATGTCTTGCCGTGCTTATCTGTGGTGACAATGGGATATCATGTGCCACTTGATGTATGTTTTGGTGACCAACTAGCGGGTTCCGCCGATGAACCTATGCATAGGGGTTGGCACACGTTCTTGACTCTCCCGTAGAAACTTTGGGGCACTCTTTGAAGTACTTTCTGTTGGATGAATAGATGAATGTGAGATTGTGTGATTCTCATCGTCTAATCGTGCCCATGGATACTTGAGGTGACAATGGAGTATCTAGGTGTCATTAGGGTTTTGGTTGATTTGTGCCTTAAGGTGTTATTCTAGTACGAACTCTTGAATAGATTGATCCGAAAGAATAACTTTGAGGTGGTTTCGTACCCTACCATAATCTCTTTGTTTGTTCTTCGCTATTAGTGTCTTTAGAGTGACTCTTTGTTGAATTTTGAGGGATTGTTATATGATCTATCTATGTTATTATTTTTGAGAGAATTTGCACTAGTGAAAGTATGAACCCTATGCCTTGTTTCCTACCATTGCAATACCGTTTACGCTCACTTTTACCACTTGTTACCTTGCTGTTTTTATAATTTCAGATTACAAATACCTTTATCTACCATCCATATTGCACTTGTATCACCATCTCTTCGCCGAACTAGTGCAGCTATACAATTTACCATTGTATTGGGTGTGTTGGGGACACAAGAGACTCTTTGTCATTTGGTTGCAGGCTTGTTTGAGAGAGACCATCTTCATCCTACGCCTCCTACGGATTGATAAACCTTAGGTCATCCACTTGAGGGTAATTTGCTACTGTCCTACAAACATGTGCACTTGCAGGCCCAACAACGTCTACAAGAAGAAGGTTGTGTAGTAGACATCACTAGCACAGAGGCGTCACACAGTACAGCGTGGCACCTAGCCCTCAGGCGCCGCACAAACACTTAGCGATTTCTTGGCCTCAAACTGGGTGAAAAGTTTCTGTTGCTCTCTGGATGTTTGTACCAGATGTGCAACGCCTCTGATCTAGGCAACACACTGTATAGTACGACACCTATCTCAGAGGCGTTTCACATCTAGGGCAAACTGGGCTCTCTGGCGCCTCAAAATCGACTAAGTTAATGTGCAGCGCATTTTGTCTAGGCGCCACACAGTACAGTGAAGCGCCTAGCTCTAAGGTACTGCACTGTAGGATGTGGCGCCTTTTCCTTAGGCACCATGTGAGGGAGTCCTAGATTAAGGGTTCCTCGGACAGCCGGACTGTTGGACTATGAAGATACAAGATAGAAGACTTCGTCTCGTGTCCAGATGGGACTCTCCTTTGCGTGGAAGGCAAGCTTGGCGATTCGGATATGTAGATTTCCTTCTCTGTAATTGACTTTGTGTAACCCTAGCCTCCTCCGGCGTCTACATAAGCCGGAGGGTTTGGTCCGTATGAGGGGAGATATCATAATCATAGGCTAGCTTCTAGAGTTACCCTCTATGATCTCGTGGTAGATCAACTCTTGTAATACTCATATCATCAAGATCAATCAAGCAGGAAGTAGGGTATTACCTCCATAGAGAGGGCCCGAACCTGCCAAAACATCGTGTCCCCCGCCTCCTGTTACCATTAGCCTTAGACCCACAGTTCGGGACCCCCTACCTGAGATCCGCCGGTTTTGACACCGACATTGGTGCTTTCATTGAGAGTTCCACTGTGCCGTCATCATAAGGTGTGATGGCTCCGTCAATCATCTACAATGACGCGGTCCATTGAGAGTTCCAACTCGCTTGGCCATCTGGAGCAGATCGATAGCTACGCCCCTGTCCATCTGGTCAGGTTTGGAAGTTTGAATTACATCGCCGACATCCGCGGGGACTTGATCTTCGATGGATTCGAACCCATGACAACCGTGCACTGTAGCCACGATGTACATGACTTAAATCTGTCATCAAGCTATGCTCAAGAGATAGCGCATGTGACCGTCCTGGCCCTAGATCCAGAACAGATCGCGCCGTCCGGGGACGGGGGGCTGGACCCCGCCACAGAAGCCGCATACTCTACGGCGCTGGAGCCGAACACAGACCTAACCTCTATTAAGGTCTGTGCCATCGGACCCTCAGACTCGTTTTCAGATACAGGTTCCAAATTGCGTTCATCCGCGCCCGTTGAATCTGATTGGGTGCCGACCTTGGAGTTTACCTCCGCGAATATCTTTCAACACTCACCTTTGGGCTATGCCCCCACAAAAACAGACTGTACAAGTCTCCTTTGGGGAGTGTGGGGCCGCCCGCATATAAAAGGTCCATAGTTTGGCTTGACCCTATTCGGACTCAAGAAGTTATATCTTCATGGTTCACTAAAAACCAATTTTATTCACAGTCACACAAGATTCTTTCACCTGGTTTTTTATCCTTCCTTTTTTTTCAGGTGGCCACCACTCTTCACCCCTCAAGGATACAGGCGCAACGGAGATAAAGGCGCGGACGTGCAGCAGGGCCCCATTCCAAGGTTTCTTTTTAGATTAAGCCCCTGCGTAAACCTTTTTATTATATTTTGTTGTTTCCATATCCTCCTGGCCCTTAAAATGACCTAGAAGGATATCGGCATTGGTGAGCGTATGACTCGCCATATTTAAAGATTACAAAAGCAGCAGTCGGTATGTTTTTTAGATCTAGGCTCTCACAACAGGTGCTCTTTCGTCACGCCGAGTAGACCTGTACCTTAAAATCCAGGGTTTTATTACCAAGGGCTGTAATTCAGCCCGGTATATATTGTAAGTCCGAATACCTTCGGGAGTGTTCAGCGTCGCGAGTTTGGCCTTATATGCATCAGCTCCTGATCATGTCTTTGGTCAAATGTTGGGTTTGCCCGGCTCCTGCGTTTTGCTACCTTACGTTCCGCACCATCGGCAAAGGAAGCACAGGGAGAACTACTGCGATTGTGCCCTGGTTCATCCGGATGAGCACCTCAGTAGAGAAAGCCGAAAAATGACTGCCATGATACGGCGAGAGACTGGTCAACCACTCGATGACACAACGGGATCCTCGAGATACCTCCGCATTAACGAAGGACCGGTTTTCGGGTCACGTATGTAAACGCACCGTATTCGGATAAAATGCGGACATACCAGGGGCTATGTAGTAGCCCCACTGTCAAACTCCCATGGCTAAGTGAAAGTGTTAAAGCTTTATAGTCCGATAGCCTTGTTCGCCGCACTATCACCTCCTTAAATGGACCAAGACGTTGGATCAAGTGTGACTATGTGCTTTTGCCGAACACCCACGCGTTATTCGCGAAGGGGTCGAAACTGACGACTGCAATCTTTCCGGTTATATATACATAAACGGCCGCACAGGAGGCACTAAAATACTTTACGGGCAAAAGTATAAATGTAGCCTTTATTATCAAAAGCATTGTCTTTACAATTCAGATACATATCATTTGAACATGATATTTTTTTAGCACTGAGCCCCTATCAGGCGGGCACCCTCTAAGACCTCTTCAAAATAGTGCTCCGGCAGGTCCTGGCCCCCAGGTGGACCCCGTGTTGCAATATCGGTGGTCTCCATCCTCGCCCAGTACATCTTAACACGGGGAGGGCCACCCGAGCACCCTTTATCTATGTCGATCGCTTGCTAGCGTCGATATGCGGCACAACACAAATAAATCGTTGCACCAAACCAAAATAACTATTCGGGCTTGGTTCCCCCGGCCACAAGCAGTCCACGACAGCCTTCATGGCATGTCCGGATAACCTATGGAGCTCTGACAATTCGGCCATCTGCTCGTTTAACAGCAGCGGACGCTTTCGCATGCTGAACTGTGACCAGAACAGTCTTTCCGCTTCATGATCTTCTTGGTCCCGGAAGAACTGTGTCGCATCGGCAGCACTGTTTGACATGTCCAAGTACGCGTCTTTAGAACTCCACATTTGATCAAGAGGAGCATACTTCGGATCGCCGAACTTAGTTTGCAATAAAAAAGGGCTTCCCAGTCGCGATCTCGCCGGCTTGCCGGAGCTCCTCCCGAGCTGCTTTGATCTCAGATCGAGTCTCCTTTGCCGTTTGTAAGGCCTTTTTCAGGTCCACCATTTTTTCTTGGCTCTCTTTTTTTAGCAGCTCATATTGGTTAGCGGCATCCTTCAGCTCAACAGCCATATTGGCTATTTTTTCTTCACTTCAGAGATGAGCACCTGTTCGGCTTTTAATTCACTCACTGCCTTTTCAGCAGCCACGTCGCTTATTCTGACTTGCTCCTTAGCACGCGCAAGCTCAGCCCGAAGAGTCTCCATGGTGTCTGCATCATCTGCAGTTAAAGCATATTGTAAGTCCTAGCGTCATACTGTCATACATACTTGCTGACCGCCCAGAAGACATACCTTGCGCCTCGTCAAGATGCTTATTCACGAGCGTGATGTCCTCATCCGCCACATCAAGTTGCCACTTCAGTTCGGCAAATTTGGCAGCTTGGACAGTTGTCAGGGCTGCAGCTGCCTATGTACAAAATTGGCAGAATCCTTTCCTGAGATTATTGATATTTTTGATCCTCTGATCGCCCCATTTGGATGGCAAACAGAGTCTCGGGGGCTACTATCTATACACAGTGCACCCTGCGTTCGCAGTACAAAATAAAAACAAGAATGCCACTTTACGTACCTCGAAGCTTCTTAAGAGGCTCGTAAAGGCTTCATCCAGTCCGCTTTTCGTGGACGAGATTCTTTTAATCACCGTACCCATTAAGGTAGGATGTTCCTCTGAAACAGGCGCTTGCCGCAGAAGACCCATCAACGTATCCGGCTGTGCGTCGGATAGTCCGGGGCTTTTGTTTACGGTCTCTTTAGGAGCCGAACACCCCGGACCTCAGGCGGCTGAAGATTCACCTTCTGGCCTTGTCCTCCTTTGTGGATCATGAGTGATCCTCCGACACGACACTTCGGGGTCGTCCTCCCTATGGGGCGGGGGAGAATGAGGAGGCGTCTCGCTCTCCATCATCTCCGGCAGAAGATCCCTCGAGGACGAAGATTGCTACGAAAGGCTATACGCCGGACTGCCAAACATATGTTTCAGACATTACTATCATAAGTGGTAAAGGAACGTGGTAGGACTACAGAGCACCTTTGTTCACTTACGTTTCGGCTAGCGGCTGGTCCCCTCGAGGGCGTTGTTTGGCAACGTTACTCCCCGGGACAGGACCCTTTGTTAGGGATTTCTTCCCTTGCTTGGACGCCTCGGCCTCCATGTCTTTGGGGGCGGCCCTTTTCTTCCCATGGGGGGAGGGAATATTTGATTCTCCTCCCCGTTTTTGCTCCAACACGGGGGTTCCAATTTCTCCGGGCTCAGTACGTAAAGTACCACCTGTATGGAGGCCACTCTTGACCTCCCCACTCCTCTCCTTTTCTTCCTCCGATGGCACTTGATATGGTGCACGAGCCAACATCCTGGTTAACACCGGATCCGCTGAGTCTTCGGGAAGAGGCGCCGAACACCTGATCCTCTCCGCCTTCTTTAGCCATCCCTGGACGGAGATGGTTTTTCAAAATAACGTTGTGTTAAATATAATGACAAAATGTTCGGTTATGGGGTGCTCACCAGGGTATCTAGATGGTTGCAGTCGAGGCCTGCATCTTCTATGGTGTCCGGACACTTTATTCATGATCCGAAGAACGATTTATACATCCCTTCGAGCGTCATGCCGAAGAAGTGATGAACGGTTTGCGGTCCTTCCGGATTGAACTACCACACGCAGAGAGGTTGTCGTTGGCATGGCAGGACCCGTTGAACTAGCATTACCTGAATTACTTTGGCAAGACCAATATCCTTCTCAATGAGATCTTGGATGCGGCTTTGCAGTGTCCGCACATCGTCAGCCGATCCCCAGCCCAACCCCTTGTTAACCCATGATGCAAGCTGAGGCGCAGGACCGAAGGGGAAGGCAAGGGCAGCAGCCCACTTTTTACCTCGGGGAGCTGTGATATAAAACCACTCCCGTTGCCATAGATCGGAAGTCTCCGGGAAGGAACCCTTTGGCCATAAAGCATTGTCACATTTTGTTATTTTTGCCCCTCCGCACTCCGCGTGTTTCCCGTCGATCATGTTCGGTGTTACATTAAAGGTCTTGAGCCATAAGGCGAAGTGTGGAACAATGCAGAGGAAGGCCTCACACACGACGATGAATGACGAGATATGAAGGAAGGAATCCTACCCGTGGAACGGTTGGGTTATCCACGCCCGTATTGACGAGAATCCCGCGATAAGGGGACACAATCCCTGCTTCAACAAGACGTGCCAATAAAACCGCCTCGCAAAACGTGTCGTGGCAGGCTGATAAAACGGTTCGAATAATAACCGGGCCACGGTGTGATGTCACGCTGTGAAGAAACTATCAGCAGATTGGACTCGTGGAATATTATACTCTCTACGGTGGTATGTGGAATTTGTTTTACAGAGACGGACACAATTCTTGTGTTCAAGATCTACTTGAAGTATTCGGAGAAGGAACCCGCCATGCAATGCCGAAGACAATCTGCGTGCCGGACTCAATCATCATTGAAGCCTGGTTCAGGGGCTACTCAGGGAGTCCTGGATTAAGGGGTCCTCGGATAGCCGGACTATGTACTTTAGCCGGACTGTTGGACTATGAAGATACAAGATAGAAGACTTCATCCCATGTCCGGATGGCACTCTCCTTTGCTTGGAAGGCAAGCTTGGCGATTCGGATATGTAGATTTCCTTCTCTGTAACCGACTCTGTGTAACCCAAGCCTCCTCCGGTGTCTATATAAGACGGAGGGTTTGGTCTGTAGGAGGGGAGATATCATAATCATAGGCTAGCTTCGAGGGTTAGCCTCTACGATCTCGTGGTAGATCAACTCTTGTAATACTCATATCAAGAAGATCAATCAAGAAGGAACTAGGGTATTACCTCCATAGAGAGGGCCCGAACCTGCGTAAACATCATGTCCCCCGCCTCCTATTACCATTAGCCTTAGACGCACAGTTCGGGACCCCCTACCCGAGATCCGCCGGTTTTGACACCGACACCATGCATCTGTTAACTGCAGAATTATGAGATGCGGTGTTGCATATATTTTCAGTCACATTTGCAATAATTTTAGATAACTTGCATCACATGAAAAGTAGTAGTGATCATAATTATGACATTTTCAACATCATTTCAACTTCAACAAAGACAACAAGGTCATCATTACTAAGAGATGCCATCACTTTAAGTCGAAAAAAGGCCACAAGTCGAAGAGTCCTAAAAGTTCATCAACATGAGAAAACGACGACCACTTCAGTCACATAAGAAAACGACGCCACCTAGTTCCTTCCACACTTGTTGCTGCCCCTTCCCCACTGGACGGATATGTTCTTCTTCCTAGGTGGAGCTATGGGCTCTAGTACCTCCTCCTCCTCATCGCTCATAGCATCATCCAAGCTGCCCCATCTGTGAGTTCCCACCGACCGCCTTCTTGCCTTTATTGTCGTAGTCGTCGGGTGTGAACTGATTGATTCCCCTCCTAGGCCTTAACATGTAGTCTGACCAAACTTGAAAGTTCTGCAAGGTCATGTCATCATTGACATATCGTAAAAGCAAACAATATGGTAAAGATCGTGCGCCATAATGAAGTTAGCAAGGCATGAAAGAGATGAATATGTGATATTGTCATACCTCTTGGGTGACCACACCCTCATCATCCAGATGAGCTGTCAACGTATTATCATCCTCCAAATGAGCCCCATGGTCAGATTGGGGATCAGATGGTTTAGCTGACCTAGACCACTCTTGTTCTACATATTCAGGGTCATGGCAACCAACAAGGTTCGATAACCGCCTTAACTTTTGGGCCTGAAGCTGAGACATGTGCATGTGAATGACGTATCCAACCTAGTAACATATGTACCATGGACAATTGAAAGAGATATAATACCTTGATGAATGCTCGAAGTGCACTTTCCCCATTGCTTTTTCCAACCGGGGTTGTCTCTAGAATATCCTGGCTTCCATCAGCTGCTTTTTGATGTGGGTGCGCTGTGAAAAGAAACGACATGAACATGCTGGGGAAGCAAGCAAAGATGTGAATAGGGCCAACGAGAAAGCACAGAGGAAAAGTCTTTACCACAAAGTTCATCACTAGAGCTGAAGGAACTCGAGTCCCTTGCCTGAAGAGTTTGTTGTATTGGAGCTGGGTTAGCAGATCAAATACATTGGGATCTTCCAAAATCTCCTCATTATACACCATATTGAATATCTCCACACGTGTACTTGATAACCTACAAGTATAGGGGATCGCAACAGTTTTCGAGGGTAGAGCATTCAACCCTAATTTATAGATTCGACAGAAGGGGAGCCAAACAATATTTGGAAGTATTAGCAACTGAGTTGTCAATTTAGCCACACCTGGAGATTAAATATCTGCAGCAAAGTGATCAGTAGCACAGTAATATGATAGTTTTGATAATGTGATAACCGCAGTAGTAATGGTAACATTGATAGCAGTGATTTTGTAGCTATTGTAACAGTAGCAGCAACAACAGTAACTTAGCAAGAACAATATGTAGGGAATTCATAGGCATTGGATCAGTGGATTCGTTGAATGATATTCATCATATAATGGTCATAACCTAGGGCGATACAAAACTAGCTCTAGTTTATAAATATAATGTAGGCATGTATTCCGTAAATAGTCATACGTGCTTATGGGAAGAACTTATATGACATCTTTTGTCCTACTCTCTCGTGGCAGCGGGGTCCATAAGGAAACTAAGGGATATTAAGGCCTCCTTTTAATAAAGAACCGGAACAAAGCATTAACACATAGTGAATACATGAACTCCTCAAACTAAGGTCATCAGCGGAAATTATCCTCAATATTGTCACTCCGGGGTTTACGGATCACAACCCATAGTAGGTGAATATGACTTGCAAGATCGGATCTAGAACATAGATATAATGGTGAAAACATAAAAGGTTCAGATCTGAATTCATGCCACCCGTGCCCCAAATTGTAAAGCATTAAGCATGGAAAAGTCATAACAATATCAATCTCAGAACATAATGGATACTAGGGATCAAGCCCTAACAAAACTAACTCGATTAAATGATTAATCTCATCCAACTCCTCACCGACCAGCGATCCTACGAAGGAATTACTCACTCCCGATGGGGAGCATTATGGAATTGGCGATGAAGGAGGGTTGGTGATGACGAACGCCGAAAATTCCCCTCCCCGGAGCCCCAAATGGACTCCAGATCTGTCCTCCCAATGAAGAACAGGAGGTGACGGCGGCTCCATATCATGAAACGAGATAATTCTTCCTCTCTGATTTCTCTCTCCAAATTTAGGTATTTAAGGAGTCGGAGTCAGGGTCATCGCGGCCACCAGGTGGGCACAACCCACCTGGGGGCGCCAGGAGAGGTCGTGCACGCATAGGGTGGCACAGAGGCATGCTGGTGTTGTAGCTGGGCGGCTAGCGGAGGTGGCTATGCGGTGGTGGTGTCGTGTTGTGGCGGCGGGGATGCTCGGTCTCGAGCGTTGTTGTCCGTTGGAGGCGTGGGGTGTTGGCACTGGCACGCATGGGCAGGCTCGGCGGGAGCGCCTGGCCAGCTTGGCGACATCGTGGGGTTCTAACCTTGTTTCGTGAGCTCTGGATGTGGGGATGTGGTGGTGGGGTATGCTAGGGAAGACGATGGTGGATCTACTGGCCCGAGGTGGTGTGCGCGGCTGTTCTACCTGGATATTCGTGAGTGCCGCAGGCCATTATGGTGTGCTTCGGCCCTCTCTGGTGGCCTTAGTTGCTAGTGATGGTGCAGCATGGTGGTGTGCCTTTTTGTGGGGGGGGGGGGGGCGTGTCTCGGACATGATGCTAGGGCGTGTCTCGGAAAGACAGCTTTTACTTCTCCTACCGTGGTGGTGCAATATGACGTGGGCGGTTGGTGGTGTCTCGGATAAGATGCTGGGGCGTCAGCCCTGGATGGTGGTCTGCATGATTTGCTCCTTGGTGGGCCCCATGGTGGCGGTGATGGTCTTCCCTCTTGGTCGTGTGGGCCGCGAGAGGCGGAGTGATGTGTGGCTCGGGCACACTCTCTGTCACCGTTTGGCGTCGTGGTCCGCATGGTTGGTTATCAAGTGGGCACCATAGTGGCGGTGGTGGACTTCCCTCTTGGTCGCGTGGGCGGCAAGAGGTGGAACAAAGTGTGGCTCGGGCGCAACCTCTGTCACCGGCTGTGGCGTTGCCTCGATCTATAGGCCTCGCGGTGGCTCAGGGGTGCTGTCGGGCGAAATCTCTGCACTTTGTCGCCGATGATGGCGGCACTTGTGGGAGCCATTATCTGCTTAAATACGTTGTAGTTTTGCTCCTCTCTGTGTCTGGGTACCGCGTGAAAACCTTTGTCTATTGTGGACTCGGCACCGGCAACGCTTAGTGCCATTCTCCCTCCCGGGAGTGTTGTTTTGGAGCTTAGGTGTTATAGGTTGTAGCATGACATAAAGTAGTACAGTATTTATTATGTTACTCTAACCCTCTCTCTCTTCTTTTATTCCCTGCCATATTAGCAATTAGCATGTTTGCTATTTTCAAGTGCATGATACCGGCTAAGATACCCTCAATATGACCAGCCTAATTACAGCTGAACAGAATGTGATGGCTGGGCTAAATTAATATCTCGGGACCCCCACAAGTTGTCTCCCAGGTCTTGGCTCATTAATAGTCCGTTGTTGGTTACCAATGTCCAAATGAGCTGTACGATGGCTCTTCATGCCCTTGAATCAACAAGTACCAATAATTTTGCCTCCCTGAGCATATGAGAGGTCATTAGCTGCTGAATGATTTATTAAGTTTTGCTAGCTTTTCATTGACGCCCACTGTTTCGTCGAATAGCTAGCTAGTATGAGCTATGAACAGACTGGAACAGAACATGATCCACATCTTCAGGCGTTCTCACATGGCATGCCATTTATTTTAGCCAATCGCAATGCAATTTTGTCTAGTTCGGGATTCCTTCAGCACACAGAAACCGACGAGGCTCCATGTTCGGCTAACGTGATGCTTTGGCTAAATTAATTTGTTGAGAACTCCCAAGTCGTCTCACAGGTCTTGAATAACTATTGATGTTGTTATTTAACAATCTCCAAATGAGCCGATTCATGGCTCATCATGCCGGACCTTGAATCAACAAGTACCAATTATTAGATCCCTGTACGTGTAGTTTGATATCTGCAAGTGCTTACAAGTCAGAACACAATGGTACACATAATAATGAAAGACACAAGAATTATATATTCATAATTACATTTGAACTTGAAGGATAAACATAAAGTTCATATGAATGTGGCATGATTGGTAAAAATGCAAGGACCAAGCAGAAGACATGGTGTAAAATCAATGAAACAGTTGTATTGTTGTACATCAAATCCAAAGGAGAAGGCATTCAAGAAAATATTTTTGTTTTAGCAAGATCTGTAAACAATGCTTGTTTAAATAAAGCTCCTTCCAAAACTTTAAATAGCCGGCTCTAGCCCCGCTATAGTTGTTTGAGCAGTGTGCCTCTAAATGACCGGCTATAAGATTCATGTACAATTGTCCAATAACGTTAGGAAATAACCGGTTATAGCACCGCTAAAGCTGACTGCCGCTATTTGGCATAGCCCGTTATTTAAAACAATGGATCCTTCAATGATCAACTTGTTAATTGTTTTCCCAACAACTGTTTAGTTGCGTGCAAATTTGGCATAGTATGACCCCACAGGCCATTTCATTTAGCTAGGTATGGCCAGACTGGAACAAGACATGATCCACACCTTCAGGCACTCTGCACAAACCAGCTCACATGAACATGATGTCTCGGGCAAAATTAATATCTCCGGACCCCAAGTCGTCTCACGGGTCTTGGCTTATTGTCAATTTGCTGTTTAACAATGTCCAAATGAGCTGTTTTATGGCTCTTCGTACCCTTGAATCAAGAAGTACCAATAATTTTGCCCCCTTGAGCATAGAAAAATACAGTTGTGCTTCACTACTCTTTTGGGGCCCGGCGGGGGGCATAGCCCAGTGGTTGGGGGCGCATGATTGTAAACCTAACGACCAGAGTTCGATCCCGTCGGGGACGAATTTCTGGAATTCTCATGAGGGATGCTTCTTCTATATCAATAAACCGTGGGTGCTAGTGCCCATGGAGTTTCATTTTTTTTTTCATAAGCTGTTGAATGATTTTTTAATTTATGCCAAATGTCGACCAGCGAAGACTTTGCTTGTTGAGTCATTTTTGTCATATCATTAATTTATGATTATCTATTGTATATTTGTAGGCTTACAAAATTAAATGATACTTTCTGGGAAAGAAAATGCAGAATCGAACAATACCAGCATGTAAAACCTACATTTCCAAAAAGAAGGGCGAACAAAACCAACATTATGACCTGCAACGGCAAGTTGTCCTGCATAAAAAAAATGCAGAATATATTAAAAAGGAGATTAGATTGGAGATATGTAGCATAAATATCAGCCAGAGAACCATCGTTAGAGTCATAAGAGGTGACCTGATATTAAAAGGTGACCTGATTAAATTTGTGAGGTCTATAAATGATTTTATTAGCAAGCTGGCGATACTTTTTGAACTTTGAAGAGTTCTATTCAATCTACCACCATGTCAGTATAATTTTTTTCAACTCACAATTGGCATGGCCTAGTGGGTGGTGGACGGGTCATTAGTGCCAGCATAGAGCCACGTTAGTGGGGTATCATTTCATGGATCCAATACTACAAAGACAATACTATATGCCTACCACACATCCCAAATAATTTTAGATCTCTGCTGTAAACTTACAGCTAGCATAGATAAAAGAAATCTCCTTGAAGAATTGATACCATCGTGAGAAGGGATTAGTACTTGAAGTCTTGAACACAGTAAGCTACCTAGCTAGACAAGAAGGAAAACACAATCTGAACAGTAAGCTACTAAGGTAGGAGAGGGATCTAGCAAGACAGAGAGAGGGAGCCATGGCGGACCTTGTGGTTGGCATGGCCAAGTCGGTGGTGGAGGGAGCACTGACCAAGGCCCAGGCGGCCATTGAGGAGGAGGCCAAGCTGCGGCAGAGCGCGCAGCGCAACCTGGTGTTCATCACGGGAGAATTTCAAATGATGCAATCCTTCCTTAACGTCGCCGACAGTGACCGCCTGGAGAATCCGGTGGTGAGGACGTGGGTGCGGCAGATCCGCGACCTCGCCTATGACGTGGAGGACTGCATCGAGTTCGTCGTCCACCTCGACAAGAAGAACAGCTGGTGGCTCCGCGTGATCAAGCCGGTGAGCTGGTTCCTTAGGCCCTGCGTGGACCAGGGGCCGCTGCCGCTGGACGAGGCGGTCGACGAGCTGGACCGCCTCAAGGCCAGGGTGGAGGATGTGAGCAGCAGGAACACGCGCTACAGCCTCATCAGCGACTCCGGCTCCAAGCCCGTCACCGTGGCGCAGCAAGATCAAAAGCCATCACCCCGTGACGCCGCCGACGGCGCGGCAGCATTCAACAGCCTCTTCGAGGCGGCATTCAAAACCACTCAAAAAGGGCGCCAAAGTGATCTCACAAAGCTCCTCACCACCAGTAAGGGCCATGACCTCAGAGTGATCTCAATCTGGGGCACCGGCGCCGGCACCGGAGGTGGGGAGGATCTTGGGATGGCAACCATCGCCTGGAACGTCTATGTTGATACGGAAACCTGCAAAAACTTCACCTGTCGTGCCTGGCTGAAGCTGATGCATCCTTTCAATCCCCATGAGTTCGTCCGTTCTTTGACGGCTCAGTTCTACACCACCACCACGTCCGTTGGTGGTGGTGTACAAGCCCTGATGAAGATGGAGGCAACACGAGGAGGAGATCCCCTCAAGGATTTCGCGCAGCTTATCGCGGAAAATAGGTACCTCGTTGTGTTGGAGGACCTGTCCACCATGGCAGACTGGGATGCTATCAGGAGTTTTTTTCCAACCAAGAAGAATGGCAGCTGCATAATCTTGTCCACGCAGCAATTCGAGGTAGCAAGTTTGTCAGTGGGACATCCATACCAAGTGCAGCGTCTCAACCAGCTATCAGCAGAGCACTCTGTTTATGCCTTCTTTACAAAGGTAATTAAGCCTACCCAGAACCTCATCTCATCAGTTAATTAAATTCTCGGTAAAGTTAGTTACTACTTCCTTGTGTCCCTATAATTAAGTATGATTTGTTGCAAGAGGGCAATTATTTCTATTTCACAGCCTCCTAGATATTTACTGGTCTACTTATTCGGATGGCAGTCTAGCAATAATGTAGCTTGATCCGGGGCGTACTTCAGAGCCTCGCACTATACTTGTTGCGGTTTGACTTGAAACGGGGCACACTGGTGGCAGGGCGGAGGACGACTGGATGCGGGGGCATCGGGGCATGGTATCACTCTAGCAAGGCTAGGGTTACGTAGACTATAAAGACCTAGCTAGGCTAGCGGAAGACTTGGGAGTTAGAGTGGCGGCATTGGTGAGAGACAGGATCGGGCGGCATTGGTGAGGTGGAGGGTAGGTGTGGCGGTGTGGAGGCGTGTTGGCATCACAACATACAACAACATTATTAGTTTTTATCTCTGTTTGCTATCTGTTTTTGTTTCTACATGTCTATATGGACTATTTTCATCATTGCGTAATTGCAAAGGCCGGTCGGTGTACTTGGTATCAGGATGTTGATACATTGCCATTTATATAGAAATAGAATTATTTTAGATTTAATGAAGTCCCAGGTTTCTTGTAGAATGACATAACTACTTATTTTCAGGGATCTCAATATGAGGCAGATAAAGGCAAGGAAACTGATCATGCACTCACCAACAACAATGGGGCATCAATGGGCAGTACCTGTAAAAAAGATGCAGCCAAGAAGTGGATGGATGAGCATCCCCTTGTTGGACGCAAGTCAGAAACGAATAATCTTGATCTGAAGGTAATTTTGGCGCGGCGCAAAACCTACCATGTTATGTCTGTGTGGGGAATAGCTGGGGTTGGAAAATCAGCTCTCGTCAGAAACATGTTCTGCGAGAGAATTCTCAAGGGAAATCTATTTAAGAAGTTTGGTTGGGTGGATGTATCACATCCTTTTAATTTATGGGACTTCTCTCGAGTTCTTCTTGCGAGTCTTAGTTCTGCATATATTCAAGCCAGTGAAACTGCAAACTTGTGTATGATGGGAAGTAGAAATCCCATTGTAGAGTGTCGTGAGATTCTGGAAAAGCATAGATGCCTGGTTGTTATAGATGGACTGCAGTCCATGAAAGAATGGGATCTCATAAAAACTGAGTTGGTAGATGGATCCCATCATCAGAATGTTATGATCGCTGTTACAACTGAACAAGAAATTGCCACTCATTGCCGAGGAGATAAGGGAAAACTCGTGTTTAATGTCAAAGGTCTGGAAGCTGACACAGCCATTGAACTCTTCAAGAAGGTGAATTTTTTGTATGCACCTTCCTACTATTTATTTTGCTTCCTTTTGTTCCTTGGTCGACGAATGTTCGTACAAATTAACTTGACTCCTTGTGCATTAATTTGTTTCATTACACCTGTGCAATTATTAATTTAGCAATACATATTTTGTTCTTCCTTCACATGCTGTTGACTTCAATACACATGGTACTACGTTTTCATCTCTTATTTGTTTATTTTGTAGTATTTGAATGTGGAATTCACTGCATCCCTTTTTTTAAACTCGAAAATGGGAATATTCTAATTTAGCTGATTTTGTAACCTGCATTACCAGATTATTTCTCACTCCTTTAAATCTACTTTGAATCTACTCCCTCCGTCCGGAAATACTTGTCATCAAAATTGATAAAAGGGGATGTATCTAGACGTATTTTCGTTCTACATACATCTCCTTCTATCCATTTTGATGACAAGTATTTTCGAACGGAGGGAGTAGCATATTAGAAATCGTATTGTAATTAATGTTAATTACTCGCTGAATGCATTACACTGTGTTACTGATGTGGCTTGGATGCTTCTTTGATAATAACTACCCCAACACATCTTAGATATATAGCATGTCACAAAATTTATATCAATTTTCTATCCGCACTTGAGAAATAAACATAATATATAAACCAGGCAGTGAAGGTTTCTGGAAAGTACCATGTTAGCTAAGATTCACAACACTATTCCTCTACCTCGTTTTCCCATATGTTATTAGATTTCAAGGAAACCTTTTTTTGTATGATTATAAACCCTGTCATATCTTTTAGTTAGAGTAGTTTGAACTTTTTTGCACATATTTATTATATAGTAGGAAATTTCCTATTGTTTCCTGTATACAATGGTTATCAATACAATAGTTGGTGAAATGCTAGATATCTTCCGTTTCAATGGTTCCCCTTTTATTTCTTTCACCGGTCTTCAGATCTGCCACCATATATTCGTAATTTCGTATACCTGCTATACTCAATGTCTCCAAATTGTCTTGTTGATTAGTTGTCTAGTATTTGTCTCTAGTTTGGTTACAGTAAGATGCTTTTGCTAGCTAAACATATGATCAAAATTTTCTCGTTTTGCCTTTCTGCTTCATGGCATTATAGCATTCTATATATTGTGCATTACATAGAGCAGACAACATGAATGTGCACTGTAATTTGATTTGGGCACTCTGAGTGATGTGGAAATAATTATTGTTTTGTATAACAGGTATCCGACAAGGATGAAGGGCCAGTGCTAGAAGAACTTACTTCAATATGTGGTGGACTTCCCAAAGTAATAGTTGAGATGGCTGGCTCATTCTCCAAAAACACAGATCGATGGAAAGATGCACTCTGCACAAATAATAAGATTATGTCAGAGCTCGAGAACAACAGAGAGTTTGCTAGTCTAAGGGGTCTATTTGGTTGGATGAATACGTACTTCCGCAAATGCCCAGATTATCTCAAGCCATGTATCTTATATCTACCAATTTTACCTCGAAACCACCTCATTCGGCGCAGGCGACTGATAAGGCGGTGGATTGCTGAGGGTTACTCTAGGGACAGCCATGATGAATCCGCGGAGATGACTGGGGAGAAACAGTTCTGTGAGCTCCTTAACCTGAGTATAATTCAGCAGCCATCTGCGTTGGGTTTGGGTGACACAAGGATGGTCTTGTGCCAAGTCAATGGCTTCTTTGGTGAGTATATTGTCTCACGCCAAATGGAAGAGAACCTTGTGTTTGAACTTAGTGGCAGTTGTGCTGTAACCACCCAACGCACAGGGCGTCACCTCGTGATATCAGAAAGCTGGATCAGAGATAGAATTGTGTTCGAGAGCATTGACTTCTCTCGGCTCCGGTCACTAACAGTGTTCGGGAAATGGAAATCATTCTTTGTTTCTGAAGATATGAAGCTGCTCCGTGTGCTTGATCTAGAGGGTGCATCCAATGTGGAGTATAGTGATCTTAAGAAGATGGTTAAGTTGATGTGCCGCCTCAAGTTCCTCTCACTGCGAGGATGCCGTGAAATCGACCATCTGCCAAGTTCAATAGGAGGTCTGAGGCAGCTCCAGACTCTTGATGTTCGACACACCTCCATAGTCACCTTGCCAGTGAACATCACCAAGCTGCAGAATTTGCAGTACATCCGTGCGGGAACCACCGCCCCAGCAAAGATAGCGCGGGTAGCACATCATTTAGTGCCCCAGCTGTCCAATTTCTGTGGTGGCCGTCAGATGGTTGGTGTTGTGGTGCCTCCAGGGATCGGGAAACTGACGGCATTGCACACGCTTGGTGTTGTCAATGTCAGGGCCTCAGGGACAAAGGCCGTCCTAGAAGATCTCAAGATGCTCACCCACTTGCGCAAGCTCGGAGTGTCTGGCATCAACAAGAATAATAGCAGCAAGTTTTTCCATGCAACCGAAGATCTTGTCCATCTGGAATCACTGTCAGTGCGACTCGAAGAGAACAGCCAAGATTGTTTGAACGATATATCCCTGCCTTTGGAGAGCCTACGGAGCCTTAAACTTTATGGGCTTGGAGACCGGTTGCCAGACTGGAAAGCACAGCTCACCATGCTCACAAAGATGGACTTGGAAATAGCCAAATTAACGGAAGATCATGTCTCCGGACAATCGGAAGGAGTGACACCTCAAGGAATGAGGAAACCAACCATAGGCGTCATCAAGTTCCTCAGCGAGCTACCAGGACTATGCATTCTACGGCTTCGTGTCGATCAGCTTCAGGATAATCAGCTCGATGTGTCCATCATTTTTAATAACCTAGAGGTGGATTCTTTCGAGAAAATGAAGATCTTCGAGATTGCTTGCAGCTCCAGCTCCCATGTTACTTTTGGAGAGAAAACGATGAAAAAGCTTGAGCAGCTGAAGGTGGACTGCTGCAGTGGGTCGTCACTCTTTGGACTGAAGCATTTACCTGAACTCAAGCAAATTTTGCTCACGGGTTCTAGCGGTGAAGAACTGAAGATCTCCACACAGAACTTACAAACGACACAAAGCATAAGTGTGAAGCTGGACGAACTACGATCTTTGTCCACGTAGCTTAAGGTGGTCAATAGTTCTGTTTTCCTGTTGCATTATAGTATTAGTTTCTGTGTACTAGGTAGTGTCAAATTACTACACTCTTCGTCTTGGTTTCTTCATTAGCTTCCTTGTTTGGTTTAATCTTGTTACATCTCATCTTAGTTTCTTCATGCATGTGTACTAGTGCCATGGTGTATGGCCACGAACGTGCTGGAGCTATCACATTACACATTGGGATAACCTTCAATTAGGCTGCCACATCGCGTGTTTGCATGGTGTCACCCAGAGCATGTCAAAGCTCTCTTTTTTTTAAGACATCAAGGATGGGTTTAATGGTACATTGTATGTTTCTGATATAAATTTTTAAGATTGGAAAAAATTAACAGGGTGTATCAATATGTTTGTGGCAAAATCTATGTAGGCAGCACATCGGAACTGCTGTTCTAGATGCACATCAACGATCCGGAATGGCCTCTACAAGCAATGTTTAAGTTAGCACAAGTGCATTGAGAAATCTTTTTACATGTTTTGAGAAACTAAACATATAATCCATATATATGTTACTGAACTTAAATAGTAGCACACATATCCAGTCTGGATAAGGGATGATTGTACACTATTGCAAGTGAGGTGATGCATGATTGTACTTTGTACCCATCTCTTAATTAGTATCACCAACTAAAGGCAAGATGTTACGTACGGATCTCATCACTGAATGCTATCCGACAAGATAATGATATGTATTTCCAGCAAAACTGAAAAGAAAATGATAGGTACCTAATAAAGGCTTATCTGCTTGTGGTGTTGTCTAGAGAAAGATGGAGAGAATGTTTCTTTACCAATAAATCGCCAATTGCTCTTGATTAATATCTTCAACCCCACAAAGCGAAAGCTTCTAGTAAGTCAACTCTGTGGACCGGCTACAACACTACAACATTACAACATTACCATTACATTGGACTGCCTTGAAGATTTTCTAGATTCTTCTTGCTTGTAATTTCAGGAATAAATTCAGCGCCTAAAATATTGGTTACACAGAGTATAGCTCCAACATCATACTGAGAGAGCCCTTTTTTCCATTACTTTTGTCGCCCTTTTCAATCTGCTATATTGTTCGTCATGTCAAATACAACTTCAAATATTATTTTTTGTTTGGCCCGAGTGCTAAAAACTTGCACGCATTCGCTAGAAGCTCAAGAAGATGGTCTTTTAAGTTTCTCATGGTTCTAGTATAAATACAATAAATAAACTAATCACACATATAATCCGAGTAAACCCCAATAAAAACATCCTCAGGTTTGACTTGATTAGCCGGGAACCGCAAGTTCCATCCCAAAACAGAAAACGAACAGTCTAGTTTAGCTCACCCGAGAGACCATGCTAATGCTAGTACATACAGCAGAGTCATACTTTTCGCGTTATATTGATGGTATAACAGTATGCAAACTATTGAAACAATACAAGTCAGTATTTATGGATGAAGTGGGCAGGATAAATCACCTCTGACGGGCTTCAACCAGGAGCAGTGAGGCTTGTTGAACGGGCTTGCACATGTACTCAATATATCAATGCTGCAAGTATGACTCTACAAAAAGCACCACGGAAATCAATAGGTAATATCGCGTTTTTAGACTGACCCAGCCATCGTTTGAGTGGGTTTCTTCCCATTTCTTTGCACGGCAAGCCAAACCTTGTATTTTTGCAAACATTAGCCCCGTTTGAGTGGACCACAAATAAAGCTAATCAGGGAATCAAGGATAAGGTACTTCCGGTCTTCGGAACTCCATGTTACTTTTTTTTGAGCATGAGTACAGACACAGGCGCTCATATACACGCGCATACACTCACCCCTATAAACGCACACACGCACACCCTATCCCTATGAGCATCTCCGAGAGACTGAGCCGGCATATCATTTGAGATTTACGAAGCCACCGTATGCGCCTCATCGTCGACGGGAACGTTCCTCCCACTGAAAGCGCATCGCCGGAAATCCTGAAATAATGCGAGCACCAGGATTTGAACCCTGATGGGTTGGGATTACCACTGTCCACCTAACCATCTCGACCATAAGTTGATTCACGGAACTCCATGTTCCTGACAAGCATGGGATTCAGCAATCAGTCAAACCCAACTATCCGCCAGAACTTACCACGCCCAACACACGTGATCTTTTACCATCTCAAATATTTGTTAGGTTTTTTTGAGTGAATGATATTTGTTAGGTTACAGAAATGAACAGACAAAAATACATGTTTTGGTTTCAGTTGAGGCACCTGAACCTGAACCTAGTTCGCATGGCTCCCCTCTCCCCCCGCTCCCCCATCCCCCTCGTGGCGTCGCCTTCCCCCGGCGGCGTCCCTGCCCTGTGCGACCTCCCCTCCTCCCTCCCCCCACCCCCCCGCAGACCCCTCCGGGCTCTGCTCCGGCGTCACGTGCCGCTCCCCTCTCCTCTCTGGCCTCCCCCCCCCCCTCGCTCTCGTGCCACACCCCTCTCCGGTTAACAAGTTGTGGGCGCTTGATTTGGATGGCTCGGGTCGGATTCTCGAGGCTTCTTGTTCCCCTCCCCGCCTCGTCTCGGTGTGCTGTTCCCCTGTGGCTGCGCTGGCTGGTCGCCGGCGGAAGTTCGTGACGGGGGCGTCGGGCCTGTCGTGGATGTGGATGGATGGCGTAGAGTTTAGCGTGGTCGTCAGCGTGCTTCGTGTCGTTCCCCTGTCTCATCCCCGCTGTTGCCCGTTGGGGCGGTGGGGGAAGCTCCGTCGCCGGCGTCTTGCTCCCTGGCGGGCTCCCTTGCTTGCCCCACCGCGGTGGCGGGCTCCGTCGCTCCGGCGGCGTCGGCGCTGGGGTCAACCCTAGATCTGGGTTCGGGGGGGTGGCCCTGGTTCCCCCGCCTGTGGCGCAGGCCCTGGTGGGTGTTGTTGGGCCTTGTGGGCCGGTTCCAGGTTTGGCTTTGGAGTCCTTTTCTGATTCCCACCCCCCCCCCCCCCGTCTTCGGTCTCTAGGCCGCGGGTGGCCCAGGTCCAGCCCACCCCTCCTGTGAGTACCTGCATCGAGCCGGGCCTGGCTCGGACTGGGTACTTATGGGTGCGGCGGGGTGCGGTTCCCCCATTTCTAGGGTTTCCGGCCTCCTCCTCAGATCTATCTCGTCATCGTCTTCCCATCCGCCGCTTTGTTAGATCTGCTCCCCCCTCCCCTCTCCCTCTCCTTTGCGATAGTGGCTGCGATGGACCGCTCTCGTGCTTCCTCCAGTGAGGCGGTCTCCGGGCAGAAGTGGGGGCGTGATGGCTCCGGCGACGCGGCCGCGGATCTGGAGTACGAGGCAGCCCTCCGTGCGAAGCTTCAGGCCTAGCTCGCCCCGGAGCCGGGGTCGGCAGCGGCGTCGGCTGGTGTGTCTCCTCGCGCTTCTGGTTCGGGCCCGTCGGCTCCTCCCCCCCCTGTGTCTAGTGCTCCTTCGGCTGCGGTAGATCCCTGGGAGCTGGCGGCGGCGGCCAGTCGGGCGGGCTCGTTGGGGCCTTCCCATGCGTCTCCTCCGCTGGGTGCTGCTTCCCGGGACGGCGCTCCAGTGCGGGCTCCGGCGGTGGCTGGGGGTGGGCCGTCCCGCTTCGTTCCCCGTGGTGCGTCGGGGGCCCCGGCTCGTCGCCCTGTCGGTCTCGCTGTGGGGCGGGGCTCAGGTTCTGTGCCCGCTGCGTCTGGTGATGGTATCCTCCCTCCTCCTCCTCGTGGCTCTGGTCGCATCCCCCGCCCCAATCCCAAGTCTCCAACCCCAGCCTCACATGTTTTGCGTGTCACCGCCCCGGCCATTTCCAATCTCGGTGTGAGAATCCTCCCTTCTGCCTCATCTGTAGGGAAGACGGCTACCTTACGGTGGACTGTCAGAACCGTGTCAAGCCGCCTGCGTTTGTTCATTATGGCACCGGCCTCTCTGGGTGTTCTTTCTTTGCTTTAGATAAGGGGATCCCGGAGGCTGCCCCTATCCCGTCGCTATCCAATGTTGGCATCATCACCGTCCAGGCCAAACGCATCTCCTCCCAGATCCTTCTTGACGAACTTCAGCTGTGGGATGAGGGTGGTTGGGATTGGCAAATCCGCCAACTTTCTGAGTTTGATTTTGCTGCGACTTTTCCTTCCAAAGAGAGCCTCCGTATGATTTCCTCTTGCACTAGCTTAACGCTGCCTCCGAACCAACTTGTGGTCTCGGTCAAAGCTGCTTCTAATGGGTCTAAGGCGATTTCCTCTCTGTCTGATGTATGGGTGTTGGTCGAAGATGTTCCTCCTAACATGTGCACCATGGCGTTTCTCATGGCTTTCGGGGTTCTCATCGGGAAACCAATTGAAGTGGACCAAGATTCGCTGGCCATCCTGGGGCCGGCCCGGGTTCGGGTCTGGTGTGTTTACCCCCTTTGCATTCGCGGCGCCATTGATGTCTTCCCTGTGGCTGGTGGCTTTCGGCTCTGGGTAAGGGTGGAGGGGGCCTCGGGCCCGGTGTCTCCTCCTCCTCCTCCTCCCCCGCCCCCAGCCTCTGGCAATGGCGACAAGAGTCAAGATGGGGATGGAGGCCCCGACGACTCCATGCATGGGACCGATCCTTGTTTCACCCACTCGGAGTGGGATGGTCTTTCTCCCGAAGATCAGGAGATGCTTAAGGAGAATGCGCCTGCTGGCAGGGGGGCCCAAGATTCGGGGCCTGTTGAGGGAGGTGGGGGTGCGGCCTCTGGTGGGGCTAAGGGCACGCTGTTCTCGGCGGTGTGCTCCAATCTCCCAGCCCGTCCCGCTTCCCCCTCCTTGTCTGGCATTGAAGATCTTCCCCCGGCTGGCCCCGCTGTGTCTAAGAAGAAGAAGAAATCCTATGTCAATAAATACTTCCGCCAAGAGCCGTGCTTCTGGTGACTCGAGGCAGTCCGCGGCTGGGCTCTGCCGTAGGCTTGAAGCTGATCTGGGTACGGCCTCGGGCCCGTCCTCTGCTGCGGCGTCCCCTAGTCGTGCTCGCCCTGTGCCGTTGTGCTCGCCCGCATCCACGGCTCGCAAGAGCGGCCGCGTATCCAATAGTGGTGAGCGGGTGGCCGATCGGGCTGCTCGGCGTGCTGCGGCTCGGGATCTGCCTCCTTCAGGTTCGTTTCCAGTCTCCTCCCCCGCTCCTCCCTCGGTTTCCTCTCCTGTGCGTTTAGTTCTCCCTTCTCAATCTGATGATCATTTGCTCAAAATTTTAGACGATGTGGGTATTTGCTTAGATTCTAGCTTGGGTTCTCCCTCGTCTATTCTTGGTATTATTAGGGCTAATGAAATTTCCCAGGCAGATATTGCTAAAGCCAAGGAGGCCAGGGCCGGTTCGGGTGCTCCAATAGTTGTGGCTGGTGGGGCCGAGGGGGGTGATGACAGGTGTCAAGCCCCCTCGGTGGTGTCTAAACGTGGGGCAGGGAAGCGTGCAAAACCCTGCTTGGCGCCGAGCAGGTCGAGTCTTTGTATCAAAAACTTGTCCTATAGATGAAGGCATTATTCTGGAACATTAGAGGTTTCTGCGCTAGGGGGCGCAGGGACCATCTTTAAGATCTGGTTCGGTCTGAAAATGTAGATTTTATTGGCCTTGTCGAGACTATCAAATCTTCCTTTTCCGTGAGCGAAGTATCGGCTATTGCGGGGATAGACAAATTTCATTGGAATTTTGTGGCCCTGTTTGGGCATTCAGGTGGTTTTCTGCTTGGTTCCAAAAAGGATACCTTCGATTTTGTGGCTTTCGATCATGGCATTTTCTGGGCTAGCGTGGTGGTTTCTCTTCGATCTCTTAATTCTTTGGTGGAAATCATGGTGGTTTATGGTCCGGCTGACCACGCGATGTCTTATGCTTTTTTGGACGAGATTAGTATTAAAATTGATTCTTTCCAGCTTCCCCTTTTGATCGGGGGCGACTTTAACATGCTCTGTTTCCCTTCTGACAAGAGCTCGGCTAACTTTTCTTGGCCTCTGGCTGATGCTTTCAATGCTTTCATTAGGGGCACGACTATTCGTGAGATCCCTAGGGTCGGAGCCCACTTCACTTGGTCTAACCATCAAACTCCCCCCATCCGTTCCCTTCTCGATAGGGTTTTTGTTTGCCCGAGGTGGGATTCTGTATTCCCCTCTGTCAGTCTTAGAGCCCTTTCCTGCGTTGGCTCGGACCACACCCCCTCATTCTTGATGATGGTACACGCCACGTGGGTTCCTCATGATTCTGATTTGATGCTTCTTGGCTTCAAGTGGAGGGTTTCAATGAGTTGGTGGCACAAAAGATTCTGTCTTTCCTATCTTCTTCTCACCGTTCTTTTGGCCCGATGGATGACTGGCATCAATGCTCTTATTTCCTTCGTAGATTCCTTAGAGGTTGGGCCAAAAACCATTACGCTGAGTCAAGGCGTGACAAAGCCAGGTTGATGGCTCAAATTGGCGTTCTGGACGAACGCACAGATAATTCTGGGCTCTTCACGAATGAGTGGAAAATTCGGTATGGTCTAGAAGAGGTGCTGTTGGGCTTTCATAGGCAGGAGGAAGTGTACTGGAAACAACGTGGCACTATCAATTGGACCTTAAAGGGTGACTCGCCCACATCTTACTTCTTTGCTATTGCTAACGGAAGGCGTCGGAGGTGTATTATTGATAGTCTTATTATTGAGGGTGTCAGGGTTTCTGACCCTCCGGTGATTATGCGACATGTGTTCTCTTTCTTCTCTACCCTTCTAGCGGCTAAACCTGAGTGTGGCTTTAGGCTGGCTCCGTCCTTCTGGTCCCCTCTTGAGCAACTTTCGAATGCTGATAATTTCAGTTTGCTGATCCCTCCCACGGAAGAGGAAATTTTTGAGACGATACGTTCGGCCAACACTAATGCGGCTTCTGGTCCTGACGGCTTTTCCATCCCTTTTTTCCGGCAATTCTGGCCTCGGCTAAAAGGTTTAATTATGGCTATTTCTCAAGGGTTTTGGTTGGGGACTGTTGACATTTCGAGACTCAACTACGCAGTTCTCACCCTCATCCCTAAAGTCAAAGGCGCTGATTTAATCTCCCAATTTAGGCCCATTGCCCTGATTAACAATTTTGCCAAGATCCCTACCAAGAGCATGGCTACTAGGGTTTCCCCGATCGCCCATCGGGTCATTAGCCCTTTCCAATCTGCTTTTATTAAGGGGAGATTCATCTTGGACGTGGTGCTTTGCTTACACGAGATAATTCATGACCTCCATTGTAAGAACACCAAGGCTGTGGTCCTTAAGCTTGATTTTGGAAAGGCGTATGACTCCGTGAGCTGGTCCTTTCTTCGCCAAGTTTTGCTGGCCAAGGGCTTCGATGGTTCGGTGGTTCACCGTCTGATGCAACTTCTCACTGGGGGTCACACGGCTGTGGCTGTCAATGGCCAGACCAGTAATTTCTTTGCGAATGGTAGGGGGTTGAGACAAGGAGATCCGGCGTCTCCCTTGCTTTTCAACTTTGTAGCCGATGCTTTATCTCACGTTTTGTCACGGGCTGTGGCTGCCGGTCACATCTCGCCAGTTAGCTCTCACCTCATTCCTAATGGCATCTCCCACCTACAATATGCGGACGATACTATCATTATGGTTGAACTTGATGACAATTCCATCACGAATCTAAAATTTCTTCTTCTCTGCTTTGAAGCTTTGTCGGGCCTTAAAATCAACTTCTCTAAGAGTGAGGTCATTGTTACTGGGGTACCTGTCTCTGAAGCGTAGCGGGTAGCCCACCTTTTGAATTGCTCTCTCGGATCTTTTCCCCTCAAATACTTGGGTCTACCTATCTCCCCTCTTAAGCTTTTGGCTAAAGATTTTGCCCCGGCCATGACTGAAGTGGGTAATAGAGTTCTGCCGTGGCGAGGCCGTTATAATTCTCAGGCGGGGAAGGTTGCCCTTACCAATTCCTGCCTCTCCTCTCTCCCGATGTTTCTTATGGGCTTCTATCTCCTGACCGAAGGGATCCACTCGGGCTTCGATAAGCACAGGGGTGCCTTTTACTAGAATTCGGCCGATAATAAACGCAAATATATGATGGTTAAATGGGATCTCATTTGTAGACCTAAGAACATGGGCGGCCTTGGCATCCTTAATACCAGAATCATGAATAAATGCCTCTTGTTAAAATGGTGGTGGAAGATTATGTCCCTTGAGGATCGTCCTGCTTGGCTTAACCTTCTCAAAGCTAAATATTTCCCCTTCTCGAGCCCTATGTTCGCTTCCTCTTCTGGTGGCTCTCAATTTTGGCGTCAGCTGGTTAGTGTTAGACCGATTTTCCGGTCCCTTGTGAAATTCGTTGTTCGCGATGGTAAATCTACTCGTTTCTGGTTAGACTGGTGGGTGGGGGACACCACGCTTGCGGTGGCTTACCCGATTTTGTTTTCCTTTTGAGCTAATCCCGAGATCTCCATCTTTGAGCTCTCGGCTCAGGGTTGGGTTCTAGATTTCCGGCGTTCTCTTTCTCCTGTGGAGTTGGAAGATTGGCAACGCCTTACTGGCTGCTTCCCCCTGCTCTCGGAGGAAGAGTACTCCGTTGTGTGGCCCCACTCTCCCTCGGGGCGTTTTTCTGTTAAGTCGGCGTATTCGAGACTCATCCATGGCGGCCGTTCGAACAATTTCAAATACATTTGGTCTGCCCGTATCCCTCCTAAGATCAAAATCTTTCTTTGGCAAGCTCTCCATCGAAAACTTCCAGCGGCTGACCAGATTAAGAAGAGGAACGGGCCGGGTTCTGACAGTTGCCAGTTGTGCGGTGCCCTAGAGAATACCGAGCATATCTTTTTCCTGTGCTCTCTGGCTAAATTCATATGGAGCTGCATTAGACTATGGCTTCGCGTCAATTGGAACCCGTCCTCTTTTGAGGATCTTCGGCGATGTATTAACTCTCTTGCTGGCCGGTCTAAGCGGGTGTTCTTGGTGGGTTGGGCTGCGATTTGTTGGACGCTTTGGACCACTAGGAACAAGTTCACTATTGAACACATTTTCCCGGCTAACCCAGTCAGTTGCTTATTTAAAACCAATGTACTTTTGCAGCAGTGGAGATCATTAACTAAGGAAGGGGACCTTGAAGCTTTCGACAATATGCTATCCAGAATGAAAAATCTACGGCTTCTTCTCTTATGCGGCGTTCCAGGAGGACGACTTCTTAGTGGTTTGGCTGCTCGTTTGGCTGGCCTGCGCGTCATGATAGGCTGGATGCCTTGTACTCAGACGTCTTTGCTGTTTCTATTAAATTGTGTGATGCTGTGTGTTGGTTGTGACTCTGCCTGGTGGCTTTATCTATAAAGTCGGGCTATCGCCTTTTCTCTAAAAAAACCAGAAATGAACAGAGCAATGCTGGAATTTTGTCTATTTTGGGTCAAGCCCAATAGCAGTTTCGGAAATTCGTAATAAATTCTAGAGGCCCATGCAGCCCATTCGTGTAAGGTAAGAGGTGGAACTAAAGTTTAGTCCCACATTGCTAGTTTACAGGAAGTTGGACCTCTTTATAAGAGAGGTTCTTTCTCCACATGTATGAGGATGAGAACAAGAGGAACATCCACGCGCGCTCCTCCTCCGCCGCCCGCCGCACCGTGGGAAGGAGCCGAGCCGATGTCTAAATTTTTGCACCGCGAGTCGGGACAGTAGGCCTCCGAAACCGCACCTCTTTGAGTCCTGGAGAAGGGTGATAAGCCTTTTGGGGAGCGCTCTGCGCGACTACCAACCGGTTCATCACGGACACCGACGACCACTTCCCCAACTACGACTTCTTCCCCAGCATCGACAACCTCTTCGACGACATGGCGAGCAAGGATGTCGACGTGTTCATGTTTTTCCTGTTAGAGGTCCTGCCGCAGTTCTTTATTCTAGTGTTTGCCCTAGATATGTTTGGTTACAATTCATATATGCAGATGCTATTTACCTTCTCTCTATCAGATCGCATGACTTGTTTTATCTCTGCTATATTAGTCGTGCTTTATCTACTATTTCTGTTAATAAAATCATTCGGTAAATTGCTCATATTTCCAACAAGCAACACTGTATACTCAATATCACGTGAATAACTCTCAATTTCCCAGCTGTATTGTATAAGCATAATCATCAAAGGCAAACAGGGCTCAATTCCTTGTACAATAGTATTCATCAATTTCATGTCCAATTAAGAATCGACATGATCCGAGGGAAGAGATAGAAGCATGGTACTCGCAAAACAAACACATGAGGAGGATTGCACCTCCGCTGGCTGTAAAACCATGGATGGATCGAACCAATTAGTTACGCGATCCCATTGGAGAGGGCAAGGTTTGTTCAGAAAAAGAGGATCAAGAAATTTCTTCTGGATGGACAGATTGTACAACTGTCGCTGCCCATCTAGTATGCCGAACTGCGAGGGGCGAAGCCGTCTAACCGCGAGGTACGAAAACAACACCGCATGTCTAGCAGAACCGCCGAACTGCGAGCGACCAAGTCTGATCTCTGATGGCGCGCGCCACCGCTGCTGAAAAACACACGCAGTATTGGGAGAAATCTTGACAGGGCGGAATCAGGGCACGGGACGGGCCTGTGGACAGGTTAAGGACAGAATGGCTAGGTCAACCTGCGGAGCGGCAGCCCGTATACGGTGAGCCAAGCGGGCCGCGACGGTGACGCAGTGAAAAACGCGCTGGTACAAGTGACGCGAACGATTGGCAGATCTGGAGCGTCTATTAGGCCGATCCGACGGTTGACAGACTCAAAGCTCTGTGGAGGCTCCTAGCGAGCTGAGTTACTTTTTGTTTGGTACATGCAAACAACCTACCATTCGAAACACAAGTACATTAACCTAAAATGGTAATAACAAAGGACGCAAAGACCCACGTCATCATATATTTTTTTCCTTTAAAGGAGGTATTCAGGACTATATATATTTTTTCCTTTAGCAAGATCTGTAAATTTTGATAACCAACCAACATATAGAAATGCATTGGAGAAGTTGAAAACAATTCCAGAAAAAATAGAAATGCATTGGAGAAGATATTTTGTTTTAGCAAGAACTGTATTTTTTGTTAACGACCTAGCAGTTCAAAGCATTTCGGGCCAGTCAAGCCCCCCTATCTACAGATATTTCCCACAGATGTTTCATTTAGCTATCTACGATCAGACTTGAAGAGGACATGATCCACGTCTTCCGGCACTCTGCACAAGAAACAGATCAAATGTCATGGCCATTTGTTTAACCCAATCATGACACGGCTTTCTCTAATTACAGCTCAAGAGAACGTGATGGCTCGGGTAATTACAGCTCAACAGAACGTGATGTCCCCCACAAGTTGTCTCACAGGTCGTGGCTCATTAATAGTCCATTGTTGTTTAACATTGTCCAAATGACCTGTTCGATGGCTCTTCATGCCCTTGAACCAACAGCCTCCTCGAGCATATGAGAGGTCATTAGCTGCTGAATGATTTACAATTTTCTCTATGTACGCTTACAGCAATGACATTTTTTGGCTAGAAAATGCAGAATCGACCAATACCATCAAGTAAAACTGACGCATTACTTTCAAAAAACGAAGTAAAACCTACATTACGTCTGCAACCAGCAAGTCATCCTGCATATAAAATACCATACCAATAATTGTTGAGGTTCGTGAAAATTGGCGTAGTAAAATCACACCGCCCATTTCATTTAGCCAGCTGGTATGAGCTATGAGCCTATGAATAGACTGGAGGAGAACATGGTCATGATCCACATCTTCAGGCACTCCCACATGCAATAGGCCACTATTTTTAGCCAATCATGATGCAATTTTCTCTAGTCCCACATTCGTTCAGCATACCAAACGGAAACCGACGAGGCTCCATGTTCGGTTAACTTGATGCCTCTGCTAAATTAATTTCTGGAGACCCCCCAAGTCGTCTGACAGGTTTCTACTAATTAATATTACTATTGTTATTTGACAATGTCCAAAGGAGCTGTTTCATGGTTCATCAGGCCGGCCCTTGAATCAACAAATGCAAATAATTAGATCCCTTCACAATCCATCCCGGTCAAGTACCGAATGTACGACACTTCCGCATTCAGCACACGTTCATCTCGATGACATCCTCGCCTTCTTGATCGAGCAAGAGGGGCGAAGTAGTAGATGAGTTCCGACAGCGCGACGACGTGGTGACGGTTGGTGATGAAGAACAATTTCCGTAGGGCTTCACCAAGCACTATAGAAACTAGACGGAGGATAAACAAGAGGGGACGGGGTTGTCGGCACACGGCTTGGTGTATCTTGATGTGTCATGGGTGCTAGACCTGCCCCTCTATTTATATATTGAGCCCTGGGGTCGAAACTTGGAGTACAAGTCTCCTAAAAGTCGGTTTTTCCCGAAAGGCAAGAGTCCTACTCAGACTCCAGGCCCAGACGCCGGGGTTCCTGGCGTCTTGCCCTAGACGCCTAGGTCCCTGGCGTCTAGCCCCTAGTTTCCGCAAAACTTCCTTTTGCACCTTCGAAAACCCTCGTGGGCTTTACCCCTTGGCCCAAATAAAGTGTTCTCGTACCCAAAATTTTTGGGAAACATCTGAAACCCCTTCCGGTGAATTCCGGAACCTTTCTAGAGACCAAACACTGTTATCCCATATATTAATCTTTACCTCCGGACTATTCCGGAGCTCCTCGTCATGTCTGTGATCTCATCCGGAACTCCGAAAAACATTTGGTCACCATCATACATAACTCATATAATACTATATCGTCAATGACCGTTAAGCCCGCGTACCCTACGGGTTCGAGAACTATGTAGACATGACCGAGACGCCTCTCCGGTCAATAACCGATAGCGGAACCTGGATGCCCATATTGGTTCCTGCATATTCTATTAAGATCTTTATCGGTCGAACCGTTATGACAACATACATAATTCCCTTTGATCCTGGACGAGCCAGGGAACATACGCAGCTCACAAGTAGCACCCGCCACTGCTCTACATGGACAGTTATCCTTTCGTGTCCGCCAAACCGCCCCGATCCATTTTCATTTTCACCTTTCTTCAATTCCCGCAGTCAGTTCCTCTCTACTCTTTCTCTCTTATAGGCCGTCACGCGCCTCGAACCGTGCCGTTGTCCCTCCGACCCGCCCCGTCGCTAGATCTGCTAGCCATCCTGTCCACCGCTATGATCACCGCCGGATCTGCTCGCCGTCTCGCCGTCCGCCTCGACCGCCGCAACCGTTGTCCTCCTCGACCGCCGCCACCATCCACCGCCACCTTCCCACCATTACAACCATGGCCGAAAAAGCCGCCAACAGAAATTCAAAATTTTCCTACGAGTCACCAAGATCTATTTATGGAGAAACTAGCAACGAGGGGAAGGAGAGTGCATCTACATACCCTTGTAGATCGCTAAGCGGAAGCGTTCAGGAGAACGGGGTTGAAGGAGTCGTACTCGTTGTGATCAAAATCACCGGAGATCCTAGTGCCGAACGGACGGCACCTCCGCGTTCAACACACGTACAGCCCGGTGACGTCTCCCATGCCTTGATCCAGCATGGAGAGAGGCCACTATTAGGGAAAACCCTATACACAGAACTTTAGCAGCAGCGTGGGTCAAAAAAGCACGCTGGTGCTAATTAGCAGTAGCGCGCCTGAGGTAACCGCGCTGCAGATAAAGATCTAGCAGATGGCTGCGTCTTGCTGTACACATCGCTACTACTAAAATTCCCACTGCTTAGCCCATAAGCTACACATAGTAGTAGCGATCTATGATTTAACAGCGCTATCATAGCGCTGTTTGTAGCAGCGCGTTTTAATGTAAACTCGTTGCTGCTAAAGGTTATAAAATTAAATGGAAAGAAAATGGAAAGGTAATTGAAAATGAAAGAAATAGAATAAGGTGAAAGGAAACAAATAAAATGTGAAGGAAACTAAATGAAAAAGGGGAAAAAGAGAAAGGAGTAGCAGTAGCGTGTATCAGCGAACGCGCTGTAGCTAAGGTAGCAGCAGCGCTTTTCTCGGAACGCGCTACTGCTACTTCTGACTTAACCACGGGGTTCGTCCTTCCCCACGCCACTTTCCCCCAAATCCAACTCTCTCCACTCTCGCCGCCGCCGTCGCCCGTCGGCCGCCGCGCCCAGATTCAACGCCGCCCCCGGCCCCGACCTCAACGCCGCCCAGACGCCGCCCGACCCGCCCGACCCGACCTCGACGCCGCCCCCTCCTCGTCAGCAGCACTGAGGTGAGCACGCCCGCTCCTCCCTCTGCCCTACCTGATCTGCCTAGGGTTTCTTTATATTTTAGTTGCATATTAAGTTTATTTTTATTTATAGTAAGTTTATTTTAGTTGCATATTAAGAACTAGGTACTAATTAGGTATTAGAATATTTTTATTTATAGTAAATTTATTTTTAGTAAGAACTAGTTGAATTAATAGAACTAGTTAGTAAGAACTTGTTGCTATTTTTAGTTAAAGCAATTTTTCCGCCTCGGCGTGGGACGATGCCTATCCCGCATCCTCGCTGCCGAGTTGGCGGAGGACGACACCTGCTTGACCAGATCGGCCATGTCCGGACCTGGCTCCGCTGAGGTGGTACTGGAGGCGCTACCTACCGGGGGCGAGGTTGGTGAGGAGCCACTGTCGCTGACCGAACCTTCTTTGGTGGCGGTCGCGTGGGCAGTGGCGATCCAGAGGCTTGAGGACTCCGCATGGAGGTGGTGCGTCACCGTGTCGAGTGAGGAGGACGCGACGTCCGTCGCTACTTGTTTGCGTTGGAGCACAGGTCGTTCTCCAATACCGGCAGGTTCTCCAGGATCTCACCGAGCTATGATCCCGTGATGGTTCCTTCTCTGTGGGTGTCCACCGCCCGCGCCGATACCCGTCGTGTGCTAGGGTTTTAGTTGTATTAGTGATGTTATATGTATGACACTATTCGTGATGTATTAGTGATAATATTCGACGATGTAGGGACGCATGAGATGATTTACTTTTGCTTATTGAATGCATGCTAATTTGAGTCCTATAAGATATTTTGAAATGTATATCTTGTGTTGCACAATATCCAAGTGGTCGGTCATGTTTGCATGTTACACCTCCGAGTGGCCTATGTTTTGCCGGAGTGTTGATTCATTTCCGTTCCGGCAAATTTCAGGCGCTCGATATGTCCTATTTTAGCAAAGGTCATGCCGGATTTTTCCGTGAATTTTGGCATGACTAGTGCCAGAATATGTAGGACGATGTGCAGACGCCTCCAGTTATACCATTATGTAAGTTTCTCAACCATATTTATGTCTTTGATATTGTTTATTCAAAAATAGTTGACAACTAATTTGTATTGTCAGCTTATTTCGGTGCAAGCAAACATGTCCAGCGCTTGGTAGACAGGACCTACTACTGTCCCGAGGCTGAACTAAACTGCGAGGAGCTAAGTCATTATGTTTCATGGCTTGAGGATCTTGATACTGTCAAGGCAAATTTTCTTCCTGGATTTATAAATGTTAGTACTGAAAACGCATCGACCAATAGTGTTCGTAATGAACTACGGTCACATCCATTTAGGAAGGATGGTAAGATTTTACTATTTGTCCTCGGTGCATCTTTTCCATACATTATTTTTGAAGCTAAACTTCATTGCTAAGTATGTTACCATACGATGTTCTTCAACAGGACTCTGATGAATGTTGTGCCTTATGGGATCGAGACTAAAGGTACCATGAGTATTATCAGCTTACGGCCAAGATATCCTACAGATTACTCTAGTGCATTCAAGATTAGCGACGGATGCTTAATAGTGCAAGACTGGACCAAATATGTGTTGGGGGAGTGCAGAGAAGTACTAGGGGGCAGCAAACAGAGGCGCTTTCCACGATTAGGAGACAGGTTCATCTGCATGCTCCAACTTGATCAAGGAGGAGAGCTACACATGTTTTACGTTGTTTTACCTAAGAGAGAGCAGCAGGAGTGATTAGCTAGCTAGAAATGAGTTTCAGGATGATGATGTGCTACACTATTACTATGATGATAAAATAGCTAGTGTTGGTGGTAATGACTATGATGATTATTATTAGCTAGTGTTAGTGGTGATTAAATAAATACTGTTGGTGGTAATGACCATGATGATGATTAAATATCTTGTGCTGGCGGATTAGATTCAAGTGGAGGCAACATGTGGTGCACATCGAAAGTACTACTAGTCCAAACTAGATCAAGTTTGGATTAGTAGTATACTTTTGACATGCACCACATATTGCCTCCACTTGAACCTAATCCACCTTCATTTGACACATTGTTATATGATGGCGCATAACTAGTATTGTAGCAATATTTGTATGATGGCGCATAAATACAATAAAAATAAAAAAATAAAAAAAGGTACTAGTAGCGATGGGCAGAAAACACGCTGCAAGTAGTTACCTTAGCAGCAGCGTGGTAACAAACAAACGCTGCAGCTATTTGTCCTAGCAGTAGCGCGGGCTGGCACGCGCTGCTGCTAAGCAATAGCTGCAGCGCCTTATTAGTAGTGCCTATACCCGCGCTACTGATACATCTAAATCCCGCACTGCTGCTAGCCTTTTCCCTAGTAGTGGAGAGAGGTTGGGGAAGACTCCGTCCAGCAGCAGCACAACGGCGTGGTGGTGCTGGAGGAGCGTGGCAATCCTGCAGGGCTTCGCCAAGCACCGCGGGAGAGGAGGAGAAAGAGAGGTAGGGCTGCGCCAACAGGAGATGAACTTCATGTGTTGGGCTGCTCCTTTGCCTCCACTATATATAGGGGGAGAGGGAGGGCTGCGCCCCCACCTCGGGTTCCCTCCCTAGGGGCGGTGGCAGCCCCAATCCCCATCTGGGGTGGCGGCCAAGTGGGGGGAGAGGGAGGCGCACCAGGCATGGGCCTTTAGGGCCCATCTGCCTAGGGTTTGCCCCTCCCCTCTTCTCTCTAGGCGCATGGGCCTTGGTGGGGGCGCCCAGCCCACCTAGGGGCTGGTCCTTCTCACACTTGGCCCATGTATGCCTCCGGGCCCGTGGCCCCTCCCGTGTACCCCGGACCCCTCCGGTGGTCCCAGACACTACGGTGATGCCCGGAACACTTCCGGTGGCCAAAACCATACTTCCTATATATCAATCTTTACCTCCGGACCATTCCGGAACACCTCGTGACGTCCGGGATCTCCTCCTGGACTCCGAACAACATTCGGTAACCACATACATCTATTCCCTATAACCCTAGCGTCATCGAACCTTAAGTGTGTAGACCCTACGGGTTTGGGAACCATGCATATGACCCAGACGTTCTCGGTCAATAACCAACAACGGGATCTGGATACCCATGTTGGCTCCCGCATGTTCCACGATGATCTCATCGGATGAACCACGATGTCGAGGACTCAATCAATCCCGTATACAATTCCCTTTGTCTAGCGGTATTGTACTTGCCCGAGATTCGATCGTCGGTATGCCGATACCTTGTTCAATCTCGTTACCGGCAAGTCTCTTTACTCGTTCCGTAACACATCATCCCGTGATCAACCCCTTGGTCACATTGTGCACATTATGATGATGTCCTACCGAGTGGGCCCAGAGATACCTCTCCATTACACGGAGTGACAAATCCCAGTCTCGATTCGTGCCAACGCAACAGACACTTTCAGAGATACCCGTAGTGCACCTTTATAGCCACCCAGTTACGTTGTGACGTTTGGTACACCCAAAGCATTCCTACGGTATCCACGAGTTGCACAATCTCATGGTCTAAGGAAATGATACTTGACATTTGAAAAGCTCTAGCATACGAACTACACGATCTTTGTGCTAGGCTTAGGATTGGGTCTTGTCCATCACATCATTCTCCTAATGATGTGATCCCGTTATCAATGACATCCAATGTCCATGGTCAGGAAACCGTAACCATCTATTGATCAACGAGCTAGTCAATTAGAGGCTTACTAGGGACATGGTGTTGTCTATGTACCCACACATGTATCTGAGTTTCCTATCAATACAATTATAGCATGGATAATAAACGATTATCATGAACAAGGAAATATAATAATAATAACTAATTTATTATTGCCTCTAGGGCATATTTCCAACAGTCTCCCACTTGCACTAGAGTCAATAATCTAGTTCACATCGCCATGTGATTAACACTGATAGGTCACATGCCATGTGACCAACATCCAAAGAGTTTACTAGTGTCACTAAACTAGTTCACATCACCATGTGATTAAGACTCAATGAGTTCTGGGGTTTGATCATGTTTTGCTTGTGAGAGAGGTTTTAGTCAACGGGTCTGCAACATTCAGATCCGTATGTATTTCGCAAATCTCTAGGTCATATTGTAAATGTTGCTTCCACGCTCCACTTGGAGCTATTCCAAATGGTTGCTCCACTATACGTATCCGGTTTACTACTCAGAGTCACTCGGATAGGTGTTAAAGCTTGCATCGACGTAACCCTTTACGCCAAACTCTTTATCACCTCCATAATCGAGAAACATGTCCTTATTTACTCCAAGGACAATTTTGACCGTTGTCCAATGATCCATTCCTGGATCATTCTTGTACCCCTTAACTGACTCATGGCAAGGCACACTTCCGGTGCGGTACACATCATAGCATACCATATATAGAGCCTACGTCTGAAGCATAGGGGACGACATTCATCCTTTCTCTCTCTTCTGCCGTGGTCGAGCTTTAACTCTTAACTTCATACCTTACAACTCAGGCAAGAACTCCTTCTTTGACTGATCCATCTTGAACAGCTTCAAGATCATGTCAAGGTATGTGCTCATTTGAAAGTACCATTTAGCGTTTTTGATCTATCCTCATAGATCTTGATGCTCAATGTTCAAGTAGCTTAATCCAGGTTTTCCATTGAAAAACACTTTTCAAATAACCCTATATGCTTTCCAGAAATTCTACATCATTTCTGATCAACAATATGTCAACAACATATACTCATCAGAAATTCTATAGCGCTCCCACTCACTTCTTTGGAAATACAAGTTTCTCATAAACTTTGTATAAACCCAAAATCTTTGATCATCTCATCACAGCGTACATTCCAACTCCGAGATGCTTACTCCAGTCCTTAGAAGGATTGCTGGAGTTTTGCATATTTGTTAGCGTTCTTCAGGATTGTCAAAACCTTCTGGTTGTATCACATACAACCTTTCCTCACGTAAAACTGGTAAGGAAACTTGTTTTGACATCCATCTGCCAGATTTCATAAATGCAGCTTATGCTAACATGATTCCAACGGACTTAAGCATCGCTACGGATGAGAAAATCTCATCATAGTCAGCTCCTTGAACTTGTGAAAAAACTCTTCGCCACAAGTCGAGCTTCATAGACGGTGACATTACCATCCACATCCGTTTTCTTCTTAAAAGACCCATTTATCTCAATGGCTTGCCGATCATCGGGCAAGACCACCAAAGTCCATGCTTTGTTCTCATACATGGATCCTCTCTCGGATTTTATGGCCTCGAGCCATTCGTCGGAATCCGGGCCCACCATCGCTTCTCCATAGCTCGTAGGTTCATTGTTGTCTAGCAACATGACCTCTAAGACAGGATTACCGTACCACTCTAAAGCAGTACCTGTCCTTGTCGTCCTACGAGGTTTGGCAGTGACTTGATCTGAAGCATCATGATCACTATCATCAGCTTCCACTTCAATTGGTGTAGGTGCCACATGAACAACTTCCTGTGCCTTGCTACACACTGATTGAAGTGATGGTTCAATAACCTCATCAAGTCTCAACCATCCTCCCACTCAATTCTTTCGAGAGAAACTTTTCCTCGAGAAAGGACCCGTTTCTAGAAACAATTACTTTTGTTTCCGGATCTGAGATAGGAGGTATACTCAACTGTTTTGGGTGTCCTATGAAGATGCATTTTTATCCGCTTTGGGTTCGAGCTCATCAACCTGAAACTTTTTCACATAAGCATCGCAGCCCCAAACTTTTAAGAAACGACAACTTAGGTTTCTCCAAACCATAGTTCAAACGGTGTCGTCTCAACAGAATTACGTGGTGCCCTATTAAAGTGAGTGCGGTTGTCTCTAATGCCTAACCCATGAACGATAGTGGTAATTCGATAAGAGACATCATGGCACGCACCATATCCAATAGGGTGCAACTATGATGTTCGTACACACCATCACACTATGGTGTTCCAGGCGGTATTAATTGTGAAACAATTTCCACAATGTCTTAATTACGTGCCAAAGCTCGTAACTCAGATACTCATCTCTATGATCATATCATAGACATTTTGTCCTCTTGTCACAATGATCTTCAACTTCACTCTGAAATTACTTGAACCATTCAATAATTCAGACTTTGTTTCATCAAGTAAATTTACCCAACATCTACTCGAATCATCTGTGAAGTAAGAACATAACGATATTCACTGCATGCCTCAGTACTCATTGGACTGCACACATCAAAATGTGTTACTTCCAACAAGTTGCTATCTTGTTCCATTTTACTGAAAAACTAGGCTTTTCAGTCATCTTGCCCATGTGGTATGATTTGCATTTCTCAAGCGATTCAAAATCAAGTGAGTCCAAACGATCTATCTGCATGGAGTTTCTTCATGCGTATACACCAATAGACATGGCTCGCATGTCTCAAACTTTTCAAAAACGAGTGAGTCCAAAGATCCATCAACATGGAGCTTCTTCATGCGTTTTTATACCAATATGACTTACATGGAAGTGCCACAAGTAAGTGGTCCTATCATTACTATCTTATATCTTTTGGCATGAAAATGTGTATCACTACGATCGAGATTTAATGAACCATTCATTTTAGGTGCAAGACCATTGAAGGTATTATTCAAATAAACAGAGTAATCATTATTCTCCTTAAATGAATAACCGTATTGCGATAGACATAATCAATCATGTCTATGCTCAACGCAAACACCAAATAACAATTATTTAGGTTTAACACCAATCTCGATGGTAGAGGGAGCGTGCGATGCTTGATCACATCAACCTTGGAAACACTTCCATCACATATCGTCAGCTCACCTTTAGCTAGTCTCCTTTTATTCCGTAGCTTTTATTTTGAGTTACTAGCACTTAGCAACCGAACCGGTATCTAATACCCTGGTGCTACTAGGAGTACTAGTAAAGTACACATTAACATAATGTATATCCAATATACTTCCGTCGACCTTGCCTACCTTCTTATTTACCAAGTATCTAGGGTTGTTCTGCTTTAGTGTCCGTTCCTCTCATTACAGAAGCACTTAGTCTCAGGTTTGGGTTCAACCTTGGGTTTTCACTGGAGCAGCAACTGTTTTGCCGTTTCATGAAGTATCCCTTCTTGCCCTTGCCCTTCTTGAAACTAGTGGTTTTACCAACCATCAACAATTGATGCTCCTTCTTGATTTCTACTTTCGCGGTGTCAAACATTGCGAATATCTCAAGGATCATCATATCTATCTCTGATATGTTATAGTTCACCACGAAACTCTAGCAGCTTGGTAGCCATGACTTTGGAGAAACATCACTATCTCATCTGGAAGATCAACTCCCACTCGATTCAAGTGATTGTTGTACTCAGACAATCTGAGTATGAGCTCAACGATTGAGCTTTTCTCCCTTAGTTTGCAGGCTAAGAAAAATCGTCGGAGGTCTTATACCTCTTGACGTGGGCACGAGCCTGAAATCCCAATTTCAGCCCTCGAAACATCTCATATGTTCCATGACGCTTCAAATCGCCTTTGGTGCCTCAACTCTAAACCGTTTAACTGAACTATCACGTAGTTATCAAAACGTGTATGTCAAATGTTCGCAACATCCACAGACGACGTTCGAGGTTCAGCACACCGAGCTGTGCATTAAGGACATAAGCCTTCTACTGTCCGCATAATTGCTACTGTCAACTTTCAACTATATTTTCTCTAGGAACATATCTAAAACAGTAGAACTAAAGCGCGAGCTACGACATAATTTGCAAGAATTTTTGACTATGTTCAGGATAATTAAGTTCATCTTATGAACTCCCACTCAGATAGACATCCCTCTAGTCATCTAAGTGATTACATGATCCGAGTCAACTAGGCCGTGTCCGATCATCACGTGAGACGGACTAGTCATCATCGGTGAACATCTTGATGTTGATCGTATCTACCATACGACTCATGCTCGACCTTTCGGTCTCTTGTGTTCCGAGGCCATGTCTGTACATGCTAGGCTCGTCAAGTTAACCTAAGTGTTTCGCGTGTGTAAATCTGGCTTACACCCGTTGTATGTGAACGTTAGAATCTATCACACCCGATCATCACGTGGTGCTTCAAAACGATGAACTTTCGCAACGGTGCACAGTTAGGGGGAACACTTTCTTGACATTTTAATGAGGGATCATCTTATTTACTACCGTCGTTCTAAGCAAATAATATGTATAAACATGATAAACATCACATGCAATCAAATAGTGACATGATATGGCCAATATCATTTTGCTCCTTTTGATCTCCATCTTCGGGGCTCCATGATCATCATCGTCACCGGCATGACACCATGATCTCCATCATCATGATCTCCATCATCATGATCTCCATCATCGTGTCTCCATGAAGTTGTCTCGCCAACTTATTACTTCTACTACTATGGCTACCGGTTAGCAATAAAGTAAAGTAATTACATGGCGTTGTTCAATGACACGCAGTTTATACAATAAAGACAACTCCTATGGCTCCTGTCGGTTGTCATACTCATCGACATGCAAGTCGTGATTCCTATTACAAGAACATGATCAATCTCATACATCACATATCATTCATCACATTCTTCTTGTCCATATCACATCACATAGCATACCCTGCAAAAACAAGTTAGACATCCTCTAATTGTTGTTTGCATGTTTTACGTGGCTGCTATGGGTTTCTAGCAAGAACGTTTCTTACCTACGCAAAAACCACAACGTGATATGTCAATTGCTATTTACCCTTCATAAGGACCCTTTTCATCGAATCCGATCCGACTAAAGTGGAGAGGCGGCACCCTCTAGCCACCTTATGCAACAAGTGCATGTCAATCGGTGGAACTGTCTCACGTAAGTGTACGTAAGGTCGGTCCGGCCGCTTCATCCCACAATGCCGCCGAATCAAGATTGGACTAGTAACGGTAAGCATATTGAACAAAATCAACGCCCACAACTACTTTGTGTTCTACTCGTGCATAGAATCTACGCAATAGACCTAGCTCATGATGCCACTGTTGGGGAACGTAGCAGAAATTCAAAATTTTCCTAGGAGTCACCAGGATCTATCTATGGAGAAACTAGCAACGAGGGGAAGGAGAGTGCATCTACATACCCTTTGTAGATCGCTAAGCGGAAGCGTTAAAGAGAACGGGGTTGAAGGAGTCGTCCTCGTCGTGATCAAAATCACCGGAGATCCTAGTGCCGAACGGACGGCACCTCCGCGTTCAACACACGTACAGCCCGGTGACGTCTCCCATGCCTTGATCCAGCAAGGAGAGAGGGAGAGGTTGGGGTAGACTCCGTCCAGTAGCAGCACAACGGCGTGGTGGTGGTGGAGGAGCGTGGCAATCTTGCAGGGCTTCGCCAAGCACCGCGGGAGAGGAGGAGAAAGAGAGGTAGGGCTGCGCCAACAGGAGAAGAACTTCGTGTGTTGGGCTGCTCCTTTGCCTCCACTATATATAGGGGGAGAGGAGGCTGCGCCCCACCCAGGTTTCCCTCCCTAGGGCGGCGGCAGCCCCAATCCCCATCTGGGTGGCGGCCATGTGGGGGAGAGGAGGTGCACGGGCATGGGCCTTTAGGGCCCATTGCCCTAGGGTTTGCCCCCTCTTCTCTCTAGGCGCATGGGCCTTGGTGGGAGGCACCCCAGCCCACCTAGGGGCTGGTCGCTTCACACTTGGCCCATGTATGCCTCCGGGCCCGTGGCCCCTCCCGGTGGACCCTCGACCCCTCCGTGGTCCCAGACACTACCGTGATGCCCGAACACTTTGGTGGCCAAAACCATACTTCCTATATATCAATCTTTACCTCCGGACCATTCCGAACTCCTCGTGACGTCCGGGATCTCATCCGGACTCAACAACATTCGTAACCACATACATCTATTCCTATAACCCTAGTGTCATCGAACCTTATGTGTAGACCCTACGGGTTCGGGAACCATATGAACATGACCGAGACGTTCTCCGTCAATAACCAACAGCGGATCTGGATACCCATGTTGGCTCCCTACATGTTCCACGATGATCTCATCGGATGAACCACGATGTCGAGGACTCAATCAATCCCGTATACAATTCCCTTTGTCTAGCGGTATTGTACTTGCCCGAGATTCGATCGTCGGTATGCCGATACCTTGTTCAATCTCGTTACCGGCAAGTCTCTTTACTCGTTCCGTAACACATCATCCCGTGATCAACCCCTTGGTCACATTGTGCACATTATGATGATGTCCTACCGAGTGGGCCCAGAGATACCTCTCCGTTACACGAAGTGACAAATCCCAGTCTCGATTCGTGCCAACCCAACAGACACTTTCGGAGATACCTGTAGTGCACCTTTATAGCCACCCAGTTACGTTGTGACGTTTGGCACACCCAAAGCATTCCTACGGTATCCGTGAGTTGCACAATCTTATGGTCTATGGAAATGATACTTGACATTAGAAAAGCTCTAGCATACGAACTACACGATCTTTGTGCTAGGCTTAGGATTGGGTCTTGTCCATCACATCATTCTCCTAATGATGTGATCCCGTTATCAACGACATCTAATGTCCATGGTCAGGAAACCGTAACCATCTATTGATCAACGAGCTAGTCAATTAGAGGCTTACTAGGGACATGGTGTTGTCTATGTACCCACACATGTGTCTGAGTTTCCTATCAATACAATTATAGCATGGATAATAAACAATTATCATGAACAAGGAAATATAATAATAATAACTAATTTATTATTGCCTCTAGGGCATATTTCCAACAACAAAAGTGCTTGCACTTAGCATATTATTCATGGAGATTCGAAAATGAGTGCCAATCTTTTTTTGTCAAACATTGATTAACTTTCGTTTTGTCAAATTTTTCTAGTAGTCAATATGTTCAATATTAAGCAAAGGTCATGCCAAAATTTCTTCGGTAAATATTCTCAATATTACTTCCATAATTTAGTAGTCACTAGCACAAATGCCCATGCGTTGCTATGGGAAAAAAGTTGAGGTGTATTCAAATTTGGTGAAAATAATATGTGCAAAAAATATTCATAGTTCATGCAAGATATAGTGTACTAAGATCTCCAGGAGCAAGAATGCATATATTTAGTAGTCATCTTGTTATTTGATTATTAGCTATGAAACTAATTTATTAATGTGTAAAAAAAAGTTCCAAAAAAATCTGAACATATACTATTAGAACTCAACAAATGAAACTCGAAGGAGCAGTAGAGAAGAACACTCAACCACTAACTTTTTTTCCTTCGGGGACTACAAGTAAATGTGGAACAAATTGCTTTGCAATGGATGCCAAACAAATAAAAATCTGTTTAGAAACTTGAAAATATTTGATCGCTAAATAACTTCGCAAAATAGCAAAACAACATTAGTAGCTCATTAGTACTGGGTCATTCTTGAGAAAAATCACATTATATACTCTCAAGTAGAAAAGTGCACATGCCTCTCATATATCTAGCTAATATTAAAAGGTAGAATATTTTTCCTCTGTTTTTATTATCTCACATTGATTTATTTTGTACTGGTTCACTGTGAATATAAGCGTGAAAATGGTTTCTAAATTGTATTAAGTGTTAATTTCTTACAAAAGAGGAATGCCATTGTTATTTCACAATTATTCAAATAAATAGTAGGCTGTATGAACATGCATAATTTCTCTTCATAGCCAGGCCAAAAAAGTGAAACACTAAAACGCTTGATAATATATTATGTCTGCTATAGCAGATTGTGGGAGAGCCAAGGATGAACAAGAAGCTTCCAAACAGTTGTTTGGATGTGGGGTGGGTTCGTTGCCTTTTACATATTTGGGCATACCGATTCACCTTCGCAAGATCTCGAACAAGGAATGGAAGTGCTTTGAAGATCGATTTGAAAAGAAACAAAGTTGTTGGAAGGGAAAACTTATGTCATATGGAGGCCGACTAATTCTCATCAATTCGGTGCTCACGAATATGTCAATGTTTCTCTTGTCCTTTTTCGAGGTACCAGTAGGGGTTTGGAAAAGACTGGACTTCTATCGATGGCGTTTTTTCTGGCAGAGTGATGATATTATTTATAGGCCAAAAGACCAAGGTGGTCTTGGAATAGAAAATTTAGAGGTGAAGAACACACTACTAGGAAAAACCTTACACACAGGAGCTTACTAGTAGCGCTTCTTAAAAGGCAACGCTGCTACTAGATATTAGTAGCGCTCGGCAACAGACTGATTTGGTTAACGCCATGTGAGGGAGTCCTAGATTAGGGGGTGTCCGGATGGCCGGACTATGACCTTTGGCCGGACTCCTGGACTATGAAGATACAAGATTGAAGACTTCGTCCCATCTCCAGATGGGACTTTCCTTGGCGTGGAAGGCAAGCTTGGCGATACGGATATGTAGATCTCCTTCCGTAAACCGACTCGTGTAACCTAACCTCTCCGTGTTTATATAAACCGGAGGGTTTTAGTCCCGAGGATGAACAACAATGATACCATAGGCTAGCTTCTAGGGTTTAGCCTCTCGATCTCTTGGTAGATCTACTCTTGTACTACCCATATCATCAATATTAATCAAGCAGGAGTAGGGTTTTACCTCCATCGAGAGGGCCCGAACCTGGGTAAAACATCGTGTCCCTTGTCTCCTGTTACCATCCGCCTAGACGCGCGCTTGGGACCCCTACCCGAGATCTGCCGGTTTTGACACCGACATTGGTGCTTTCATAGAGAGTTCCTCTGTGTTGTCACCTTTAGGCCCGATGGCTCCTTCGATCATCAACAACGACGCGGTCCAGGGTGAGACTTTTCTCCCCGGACAGATCTTCGTATTCAGCGGCTTTGCACTGCGGGCCAATTCGCTTGGCCATCTGGAGCAGATTGAAAGCTATGCCCCTGGCCATCAGGTCAGATTTGGAAGTTTGAACTACACGGCCAACGTCCGCGGAGACTTGATCTTCGACGGGTTCGAGCCGCAGCCAAGTGCGCCGCACTGTTACGATGTGCACGATCTAGCTCTGCCACCAAACAGTGTCCTGGAGGCCGCACCAGTGTCCGTTTCGACCCTTAGCTCGGAGCCGACTGCGCCAATCGAGGATGGGTGGCTGGACACCGCCTCAGGGGCTGCAATCTCTACGGCGATCGGGCCGAACACCATACCCGTCCTTTGCAACGCTCGTGACTCCAAGGTGCTGGACTCCTTTCCGGACTCCGAACCTTCCGCGCCCCTGCCAATCGAATCCGATTGGGTGCCGATCATGGGGTTCACCGCCGCGGACATATTTCAGCACTCGCCCTTTGGCGACATTCTGAATTCACTAAAGTCTCTCTCTTTATCAGGAGAGCCCTGGCCGGACTATGGTCGGCAAGGTTGGGATGCGGATGATGAAGAAATTCAAAGCCCACCCACCACCCACTTCATAGCCACTGTCGATGATTTAACCGACATGCTCGACTTCGACTCCGAAGACATCGACGGTATGGATGACGATGCAGGAGACGAACAAGAACCAGCGCCTATAGGGCACTGGAAGGCCACCTCGTCATATGACATATACATGGTGGAAACCCCACAAGAAGGGAACGGCGACGGAACAACAGAGGATGACCCCTCCAAGAAACAGCCTAAGCGCCGACGTCAGCGGCGCCGATCTAAATCCCGCCACAGCAAAAACGGCGATTCCGGCACCGGAGACAATAACACCCCGGACAGTGCCGAAGACAACCCCCTCCAGCGGGATTTAGCACAGGAGGATGGAGAAGCCAACCCTCATGAGAGAGCGGCAGACAGAGAGGTAGAGGACGATAATTACATGCCTCCCTCCAAAGACGAGGCAAGCCTCGACGACGATGAATTTGTCGTGCCTGAGGATCCCATCGAACAAGAGCGTTTCAAACGCAGGCTCATGGCCACGGCGAGCAGCCTCAAGAAAAAAGAGCAACAGCTTAGAGCTGACCAAGACTTGCTAACCGACAGATGGACTGATATCCTTGCGGCCGAAGAGTACGAACTCGAACGCCCCTCGAAGAGCTACCCAAAACGCAGGCTGCTACCTCGATTAGAGGAGGAAGCACCTAGACATACATCACCAGCGCATGATACGGCTGACCGGCCACCTCGTGGCCGCGACAGAGAGGCCTCTTGGCCCTCCACTCAAGCCGCACCCCGGCACCGCTCAAAGAATACCAAGGCACGGGGAAATGTGCCAGACCTGCGAGACATATTGGAGGACAGGGCAAGGCAAACAAGATCGATCTATGGATCGCGTGGGCGCCCCACGACACGTGACGATAACCGTCATGCCGGATATGGTAACCGCCGGGCGAACACAAGAGACAAAGCTCATTTGAGCTACGTCGTGATATAGCCTAATACAGAGGCGCCGCACACCCACTACGCTTCACAGATCAAGTAATGGATCATCAAATCCCCGAGGGTTTCAAACCCGTAAACATCAAATCATACGATGGCACAACAGACCCTGCGGTATGGATCGAGGACTATCTCCTTCATATCCACATGGCCCGCGGTGATGATCTACACGCCATCAAATACCTCCCACTCAAGCTTAAAGGACCAGCTAGGCATTGGCTTAATAGCTTGCCAGCAGAATCAATTGGTTGTTTGGAGGACCTGGAAGCCGCATTCCTCGACAACTTCCAGGGCACCTATGTGCGACCACCAGACGCCGATGACCTAAGCCACATAATCCAGCAGCCAGAGGAATCGGCCAGGCAATTCTGGACACGGTTCCTAGCAAAGAAAAATCAAATAGTCGACTGTCCGGACGCAGAGGCCCTTGCAGCCTTCAAGCATAACATCCGCGACGAGTGGCTTGCCCGGCACCTAGGACACGAAAAGCCGAAATCCATGGAAGCCCTCACGGCACTCATGACCCGCTTTTGTGCGGGAGAAGACAGCTGGCTAGCTCGTAGTAACAACATGACCAAGATCCCTGGTAATTCGGATACCAAGGACAGCATGGGCAGGTCGCGTCGCAAAAAGCAAAAGCGCCGCATTAACGGTGACAATGCTGAGGATACGGCAGTCAATGCCGGATTCCGAGGATCTAAACCCAGTCAGCGGAAAAGCCATTCAAAAGAAATACTCCGGGCCCATCCAATTTGGACCGAATACTCGATCGCTCGTGCGGATACGGCACTTCGAAAACCAGCCAACCACACCAACAGGGATTGTTGGGTGTTCAAGCAAGCAGGCAAGTTAAACGCGAAAACAATGACAAGGGGCTGCATAGCAATGACGAGGAGGAGCCCCGGCCGACGAACAATAGGGGACAGAAGGGTTTCCCCCCACAAGTGCGGACGGTGAACATAATATACGCAACCCACATACCCAAAAGGGAACGGAAGCATGCACTCAGGGACGTATACGCGTTGGAGCCAGTCGCCCCAAAGTTCAACCCATGGTCCTCCTGCCCGATCACTTTTGATCGAAGGGACCACCCCACTAGCATCCGCCATGGCGGATTCGCCGCATTGGTTTTAGACCCAATCATTGACGGATTTCACCTCACTAGAGTCCTTATGGACGGCGGCAGCAGCCTGAACCTGCTTCATCAGGATACAATGCGAAAAATGGGCAAAGATCCCTCAAGGATTAAACCCACAAAGACAACTGAGGGAGTCCTGGACTAGGGGGTGTCCGGATAGCCGAACTATCATCACGGCCGGACTCCAAGATTATGAAGATACAAGATTGAAGACTTCGTACCGTCTCCGGATGGGACTTTCCTTGGCGTGGAAGGCAACCTTGGCGATACGGATATGTAGATCTCCTACCATTGTAACCGACTCTGTGTAACCCTAACCTATCCGGTGTCTATATAAACCGGAGGGTTTTAGTCCGTAGGACGAACAACAATCATACCATAGGCTAGCTTCTAGGGTTTAGCCTCCTTGATCTCGTGGTAGATCCACTCTTGTACTACCCATATCATCAATATTAATCAAGCAGGAGTAGGGTATTACCTCCATCGAGACGCCCGAACCTGGGTAAAAACATCGTGTCCCTTGTCTCCTGTTACCATCCGCCTAGACGCACAGTTCGGGACCCCCTACCCGAGATCCGCCGGTTTTGACACCGACATTGGTGCTTTCAATGGGAGTTCCCCCTGTGTCGTCACCGATAGGCCCGATGGCTCCTTCGATCATCAACAATGACGCGGTCCAGGGTGAGACTTTTCTCCCCGGACAGATCTTCGTATTCGGCGGCTTTGCACTGCGGGCCAATTCGCTTGGCCATCTGGAGCAGATCAAAAGCTACGCCCCTGGCCATCAGGTCAGATTTGGAAGTTTGAACTATACGGCCTATGTCCGCGGAGACTTGATCTTCGACGGGTTCGAGCCGCAGCCGAGCGTGCCGCACTGTCTTGATGGGTATGATCTAGCTCTGCGCCGAACAGTGCCCTGGAGGCCGCACCAGCATCCGCTCCAACCCTCAATCCGGAGCCGGATTCCCCGATCGAGGACTAGTGGTTGGACACCGCCTCGGGGGCTACAATCTCTACGGCGATTGAGCCGAACTCCATCCCTGTCCTTTGCGAAGACCCTGACTCCAGGGTGCCGGACTCCTCTCCGGACTCTGAACCCTCCGTGCCCCTACCAATCAAATCCGATTGGGCGCCGGTCATGGAGTTCACTGCCGTGGACATCATTCAACACTCACCCTTTGGCGACATCCTGAATTCACTAAAGTCTCTCTCTTTATCCGGAGAGCCCTGGCCGGACTACGGTCAGGAAGGTTGGGACGCGGATGACGAAGAAATTCAACGCCCACCCACCACCCACTTCATAGCCAATGTCGAAAGCTTACACGGCGTGCTCGATTTCGACTCCGAAGACATCAACGGTATGGACGACGATGTCGGAGACAACCACGAACCAGCGCCTATAGGATGCTGGACAACCACCTCATCCCATGATTTATACATGGTGGATACACCTAAAGGAAATGAAGACGAGGAACAACGGGACGCTATGAAGGATAAATCCCTCGAAAAGCAGTCAAAACGGCAACTCAAACGCCGAACCAAGTCCCGCCTCAACAAAGACCCAGCCATAGAGCAGGGCGAACCGGTGGACGACGAACATGCTATCGAGCAATCGTCCGAACAAGACAACTTGGATAAACAACTCGTCCCCGGCGAAGATAACAGTCCGGACGATCTCACGCCGGACAAATTGTTGGAGCAGAGTAACCTCCACAAAAGGCTCGTCGCCACTGCGCGTAGCCTGAAAAAGCAGAAGCGGAAGCTCAAAACAGTGGAAGATGCACTCAGAATCAGATGGAACAAAGTATTCAACACCGCAGACAAATACGGCGAAAGTCACCGAAAAAAGAGCTACCCGAAGAGAAAGCTACTGCCCGAATTTGATGAGGAGGCCGTAGAGCCCCCACAATCAAAAAATAAGAAGGCCCCCCGGTTGGATGGACGACCCCACGGCAAAAAAGAGAGCGGCAAATGGTGCCGCACACAAGCCGGTACGCGACCCGCATAAGGATTCACATCAAAAGGATGGCCCAGTTTGGTCCGTCTATGGGCCGAGAAAGCAAGCTCTTCAAAGCAATGCAACACGCCAAATATCCGAACATCACGGCACACCCAAATACAGGGGCGCCGCACATCCCCTATGTTTCACCGATGAGGTGCTGGATCATGAATTTCCAGCGGGATTCAAACCCGTAAACATAGAGGCATACGACGGAACAACAGACCCTGGAGTCTAGATTGAGGATTACATCCTCCACATACACATGGCTAGAGGAGATGATCTCCACGCCATAAAATACTTACCCCTCAAACTCAAAGGGCCGGCTCGGCATTGGCTTAAAAGCCTCCCCAAAAATACCATTGGAAGCTAGGAAGAGCTCGAGGATGCGTTTCGGGAAAAATTTCAAGGGACCTATGTCCGCCCTCTGGATGCAGACGATCTAAGTCACATAACTCAACAGCCCGGAGAGTCAGCCCGGAAATTCTGGAACAGGTTCCTTACCAAAAAGAACGAAATAGTCGACTGTCCGGACACCGAAGCCTTAGCAGCCTTCAAACACAACGTCTGAGACGAATGGCTCGCCAGACACCTCGGCCAAGAAAAGCCAAGAACAATGGCCGCATTAACAAGCCTCATGACCCGCTTTTGCGCGGGAGAGGATAGCTGGCTAGCAAGATGCAGCACCAGCGACCCAAGCACATCCAAAGTCAGGGATGGAAACGGGAAACCACGGCGCAACAAGGGACCAGCGCCGGATTAAAGGAAACGGTCCAAAGAGCGCGGCAGTCAACGCCAGATTCCAAAGCTCACGGCAGAACAATAAAAAACTGCCCCTTAAGGACAATAGCGATGAGCTATCCAACTTAAACAAAATCCTGGACAAGATATGTCAAATCCACAGTACTCCTGGGAGGCCTGCAAACCATAACCACAGAAATTGTTGGGTCTTCAAACAGTCCGGCAGACTCAACGCCGAACACAAGGGGCTCGACACACCAAGTGAAGATAATGACGAGCACCACCAGCAGAGCCCCGGAAAACAAAAGAATTTCCCACAAGAAGTCAAAGCAGTAAACTCACTTCACGTGATAAAAGGAAAAAACAAAGCGGCGCCCATCAAGACGCGCGCCGCACATACTACCCTAGCGGAACACCAACACTGGTTGTCAAAACCAATCACCTTCGACCATCAGGACTACTCCGAAAGTATTCGGAACACAGGATGGACTGCCTTGATATTGGATCCTATAATCGAGAGATTTCAATTTACACAAGTCCTCATGGATGGCGGCAGTGACATAAACCTGATATATCAGGACACAATCCGCAGGATGGGGATAGACCCAACCAAAATTCGCCATAGCAACACCTCCTTTAAAGGGGTAATGCCAGGCCCATATGCCCATTGTACGGGCTCCCTACTGCTAGAAGTTGTGTCCGGTTCATCCGACAACTTCCGTCGCCAAAAGTTAGTCTTCCATGTCGCCCCATTTAAAAGTAGCAATCAAGCACTATTGGGACGTGAAGCTTTCGCCCGCTTTAACGCAATACCGCATTATGCATCTCTAACACTTAAAATGCCCGCTCCACGCGGCATCATCTCATTAAAAGGGAGTATTAAGTGTTACTCGAGCACGGAAGAACGTGAGACTGCCTTGACAGCCCCACACCTATCCGGCTCCGCTAGTCAAAGAACCTGAATAGGTCATTCAAACCGCGGACATGACTAGACGAGTCCGGCGCCTACTAGTAGCATACCCCCATACAAGGGGCTGCACGCATGTACAACAAGAGACAATAAAGCTCAATTTTATTCACTTCTTCGAATCGCACTGTTTATTTAATATAAAGTACATCTCTTGCACGATCCTTTTTCTTTTAAACTAAGTTCCTCGCTTTTACAGATGAACAACATGCTACACTCGTCCAGGATACGGCACAATGGAGACACAGGCGCAGACGTGCAGTAGGGACCCGTTGCAAGGATTCTTTTCAGATTAAGACTCTGCGTAAACCTTTTTTACTGTCTCTTGTTGATATACATCCCCCGGTTTCTTACTATAACCAAGGAGGAGGCTGGCGTTTTGGCATTGGCCGCACCAGAATTTTTGCGCGTACCTGGACACCAGGGGCTCAGGGCATTATTCTGCCCGTTTTTTTTAAAGACCGAATACCTTAGGGAGTGTTCGGCGTCTCGAGTTAGGCCTTATATGCATCAGCTCCGAATCATGTCTTTGGTCAAATGTTGGGTTTGCCTGGCTCCTGTGTTTTGCTACCTTACGTTCCGCTCTATCGGCTAACGCGGCACCAGGAGAACTACTGCGATTGTGCCCGGTTCGCCGGGCGAGCACCTCGAGAGAAAGCGAAAACTGACTGTCATGATATAGCGAGAGACTGGTCAACCACTCGATGACTCACCGGAATGTTTAGAATTCCTCCGCATTAACGAAGGACCGGTTTTCGGTCAGGCACATATGCACCCCGAATTCGGGAGAGTGCGGTGCCCCCAGGAGCTATATAGTAGCCCCACCCTCGAACTCCTATGGCTAAGTGAAAGTGATAAAGCGTTATAGTCCGGTTGCCTAGTTTGCTACGCTACCACCTCCTTAACAGGACCAAGACGTTGGATTAAGTGTGAAAAAGCACCTTCTTTGCAAACACCCCCGCACTATGTGCGTGGGGGCTGAAGCCAAGGACTGCAATCTTTCAGGTTATATATACATATACATAAACGGCCGCACAGGGAGTAGTTTACTACTTGAACGCACAAGTATAAAAAGCTCTTATATTCTATTGAAACATTGTTTTCACAAATCATACATGTCATTTAAACATAATATCCTTCGAGCACTGCGTCTCTATTAAACGAGCGCCCTGCAGGACTTCCTCAAAGTAGTGCTCGGCAGGTACTCGACTTCTGTCCGAATATTGGGATGCAACATCGGTGGCCTTCATCTCTGCCCAGTATGTCTTGACACGGGCCAGAGCCATCCGTGCTCCCTCAATACACGCCGACCGCTTCATTGCGTCGATACGCGGTATCGCACCAAGGAACCGCTGCACTAAATCAAAATAACTCTTTGGCTGGGGTCCGCCCGGCCACAAATGAGTCATGACATGCTTCATGGCAAGTCCGGATAATCGATTCAGTTCGGCCCATTCGGCCAACTGATCGGTCAACGGAAGAGGACGCTCCGGACTATGGAATTGCGACCAATATAGCTCTTCCCTCCTGTGCCCCTTCTGGCCTCGGAAGTGCTCAATCGCATCCGCAGCACTCGCCGCTAAGTCCAGATAAGCATCCTCCGAACTCCACAACTTGTCCAACTGAGCATACTTGGGATCCGTATATTTCCTCCGCAGCAGAAACAGTTTCCCAGCCGCAATAGCCCTGGCCTGACTCAGCTCCTCCTTGGCAGCTCTCAAAGCCGAGCGGGCATCCTTGGATTCGGCGGCGGCCTTTTTCAGGCCCTCTTGCTCCGCTTGACGTTCTTTTTCAAGAACCTCGCAGCGATCGGTCGTATTCTTTAACTTTCTGGCCATATCGGCCATTTCCTCTTTGCTTCGGCAGTGAGCAGCCCGTTCGGCCTCTAGCTCTTCGGCCGCCTTTAAAGCGGCCCCATTACTATTTCTGGCTTGCTCTTTCGCTCGGGCGAGTTCCGCCCGTAGCTCCTCCACAGCAGCGGCACCATGGGCGTCAAGCTCCCTTACCAGGCGTCCACGTGGAAGTCACATACCTTGTGACTCGTCAAACCGTTTATTGATCAGCGCGATGTCCGCATCCGCCTCGTCAAGTTGCCGCTTTAGTTCGGCATATTCATCAGTCCGGCTGGCCACCGGACGCCCCGCCACCTATTTAGGAGCGGCGATATGTTATAACTGAGATTTTGATCCTCGGCACGCTGTCAATTTTGACAACATACCGAGTCTCAGGGGCTACTATCTATACAGGGCGCATTCTATATGCATAACTGTCAGAAGGTACATCATTTTTGCGTACCTCGAACCTTGTCAGTAAGCTTCTGACGGCTTCATGCAATCCGCTCTCGGCGGATGCAATTCTTTCAATCACCATACCCATTAGCACACGGTGATCTTCTGAGATAGCCACTCACCCGAGCAGATCCTTCAGCTCCTCCGACCGCACACCACTCGGCGCCGGACCTTCCGGCCCCGCCGTACTTGGGGGAACCCTCCGCGACGACACCTCAGGGTCGTCCGCCTCGCATGAGGGTGCGACAGGTGGAGGCGTTTCGCTCTCCATCATCTCCGGAAGAAGATCCCCCGAAGACGAGCTCTGCTGAGAAGGGCTGAGGTCCGAACTACAAGTTACAATTTCGGTTATCTTCATAAATAAATACAGGGATGTTCCTTATTTACAAGACCCCTTCTTTTTACTTACGGCTCACTGGAGGGCTGATCCCCTTGGGGAAATAGTGCGGCTGGGTTACTTCCCAGCGCCGGACTCTCTGACGAAGATTCCTTTCCCCTCTTTGAGGCCTTGACCTCCGGATCTTCCGAAGCAGTCCTCTTCTCTCCTCGGAAGGCGGGGCTTTTAATCCCTCCTTCCTTGATAGCCTCCTTCGTAGAGGCATTTGCTTCTCCGCTCCCCCCTTCACCTTTTTCAAAAGGCGCGGCCTTCAACATCTTGGTCAGCATGGGATCCGGCGTGGTCTCTGGGAGGGGAGCCGGACACCTTATCAACTTTGTCTTGGCTATCCACTCCTGTTCAAGAAACGGCTCCTTTAAAGGGCACATATATATGGAAAATGAATGAACAGCCTGTCCGGTTACCGGACTACTTACTTGAGTATCTGGGCGATTGCAGCTTAGTCCTGCATCCTCAGTCAGGTCCAGACACTTCTCTTGTGATCCAAAGAACAGTTTATACATCTCCACGGGCGTCGTGCCCATAAAATTTTGGAGAGCTCGTGGTCCCTCCGGATTAAATTCCCACAGGCGGAGGGGGCGACGTTTGCAGGGCAGAAGGCGCCGAATCAACATAACCTGCGCCACTGCAACCAGATTGATCTCTCTTTCTTGGAGGTCTCGAATACGGCCCTGCAACAAGGAACGTCATTGGACAGCCCCCAGTTGAGCCCCTTGTTGACCCATGACGCCAGCCGTTGTGGTGGACCTGAGCAGAAGGCAGGAAGCGCCACCCATTTGGTGCCCCGGGGAGCAGTAATATAAAACCACTCCCGTTGCCACAAACCAAGCTCCTCTTGAAAAGAGCCCTCGGGCCACGGAGCATCAGCACATTTGCTTATGACCGCCCCTCCGCACTCTGCTTGCTGCCCCTCGATCATCTTTGGCTCCACCTTGAAGGTCTTGAGCCACAATCCAAAGTGAGGGGTAATATGGAGGAAGGCCTCACATACGACAATAAATGACGAGATATGGAGGATGGACTCCGGATTCAAGTCATGGAAATCCAGCCCATAATAAAACATGAGCCCCCGCACAAAGGGATCCGTCGGAAGCCTAAACCCCGAAGGAAGTGTGACACGAACACCACGCTCTCGCCGGGCTCAGGACTGGGAATGACCTGCCCTGGAGCAGGCAGCCTATGCGAAATCTCGTCGGTCAGATACCTGGCGTCTCGCAGCTTAAGCACATCTTCTTCTACGACGGAAGAAGCCATCCACCGGCCAATTTGGTCGGAGCAGGACATTGTCGAAGGTCCCAAGCGCCTAGATCCGAAGCTTTGGGTGTTAGAACTCGAAGCGCGAGGCGAACTCGATGGAGGGTGTAAAAAGGAAGAGGACCTTGGTCTCATTATAAAGAGGTTGAATACCAAGAGCCCTCCCCGTGGTCGATTAGGACTCGCCTTTGATAGAGGAGGCGTGCCAACGGGCACGGTTGGGTTACCCACGTCCGTATTGATGGGAATCCCGGAATAAGGGGGCACGATCTATGCTTTGATAAGACGTGCCAGGGAAACCGCCTCGCTAAACGCGCTGAGGTGGAACAGTAAAAAACGATTCATATAAAAGGCCTGGCCGTGGTGTGATGTCACGCCGCGGAATACGTCAGCAGATCTGTGCAAAAGTTATTCTCTCTACGGTAGTATGTGGAACTTGTTTTGCAGAGCCGGACACTATCCTTGTGTTCAAAACCTTCTGTGAAGTATTCGGAGGAGGAACCCGCCTCGCAATGCCGAAGACAATCAACGCGCTAGACTCGTCGTCATTGAAGCCTGGTTCAGGGGCTACTGAGGGAGTCCTGGACTAGGGGGTGTCCGGATAGCCGAACTATCATCACGGCCGGACTCCAAGATTATGAAGATACAAGATTGAAGACTTTGTCCCGTGTCCGGATGGGACTTTCGTTGGCGTGGAAGGCAAGCTTGGCGATACGGATATGTAGATCTCCTACCATTGTAACAGACTCTGTGTAACCCTAACCTATCCGGTGTCTATATAAACCGGAGGGTTTTAGTCCGTAGGACGAACAACAATCATACCATAGGCTAGCTTCTAGGGTTTAGCCTCCTTGATCTCGTGGTAGATCCACTCTTGTACTACCCATATCATCAATATTAATCAAGCAGGAGTAGGGTATTACCTCCATCGAGAGGGCCCGAACCTGGGTAAAAACATCGTGTCCCTTGTCTCCTGTTACCATCCGCCTAGACGCACAGTTCGGGACCCCCTACCCGAGATCCGCCGGTTTTGACACCGACAACGACCTTTAAAGCCGTCATACCAGGTGTAGAGGCCAACTGTACAGGCCTAGTTACACTTGAAGTGGTCTTCGGATCCCCGGATAATTTCCAAAGCGAGGAGTTAATCTTTGACATAGTCTCGTTCCGCAGCGGCTATCACGCACTGCTCGGACGAACCGCATTTGCAATGTTCAATGCGGTGCCGCACTACGCATACCTCAAGCTCAAAATGCCAGGCCCTCGAGGAGTCATTACGGTCAATGGAAACACCGAACGCTCTCTCCGGACGGAGGAGCATACGGCGGCCCTCGCGGCGGAAGTACAAAGCAGCCTGTCAAGGCAATTCTCTAGTCCGGCCATTAAACGTCCGGACACCGTCAAGCGCGCCCGGAGTAACCTACAACAAGACCACCTGGCACGTTCCAAGCACGCGTAGCAATGCGGCCCTAACCCCAGCCCTCGCGAAATTGCGAAACCAGTACTACGCGTACATAATTACGCTCTGGAAATACCATGGGCATAGGGGGAGGGGGCACGACCACGGCACGCCCAAAAATACGGCTCAACCGCACAAGGGGCTCCCGATTTTGTCATTCTTTTTTTCTTTCTTACTTTTAGGACTAAACTTTCCAGAAGGCCTGTCCGGCAGCATAATCGCTGAATACACGATGCAACAGCTAGGGAGACAGAAAGCTACGTCGAGTGTCCAGGTGGTCTCTATAACGAGCAGTATACTTGTTTCACATATAATCCCGCAGCTCGCCCCTGGAGGGGGGACATGTTAAATAGTCCCATCTCTTGCTTATCGCACTATTTGTATCGTTCTGCTTTTACCGCAGACTTTTCGAATAAACAATGCATAGCTTTTGTCTATTATTGCATTACCTTTTTCAAAAATATGTTCTGTTATGACATTATGCAACCGTACACTTTGGTACGGCCAATACACCAGGGGCTTACGCACCATAGAATATGGTGTGAGAAGTCCGAACACTCTCATGAATGCGGCACCCCGAACTTATAGCATTATGTGCATCGGCTCCGAATCATGTCTTGGGTCAATAGTTGGGTTTGCCGGCTCCATGTTTTGGTACCTTACGCCCGTTATATCGGCTAAGGTAGCACTGGGAGAACCACTGCGATTGTGCCCCGGTTGAGCCGGGCTGAGCACCTCAGTGGAGAAAGCTAAAACTGACCATCATGATAGGGCGAGAGCTGGTCGCTGTTCGAGAGGTTTTCGAGTCCCTAAAGACTGATGCCGCTTAGAGCGAGGAGTCGGCTTTGTCCGTCCTAGGCGTGGATAGCGCCCCGAACTCGGTCTTCCGAATACTAGGGGCTTCACCGAAATTTAAAATTATAGAATTCTATGGCTAAGTGAGAGTGTTCAAGCATTATAGTCCGATTGCCTTGTTCGTTGTGTTGAGCGCCTCCCTCGAAGGACCCAATAATGGGAAAAAGAGCGCTCAAGTTTATCCCGAACACCCCAGCACTCGCGGCATGGGGGTAGAAGCCGACGACTCGCCATCTCTTAATTTTGATAAACGGCGCACATAAGGTAATATTTTAAATTTAAAAGCGTTGCTTAGCGCATATGAAACAAGTTTTCATCGTATAGGATTACAAATGCGAGTTTACTCAAAAATTACATCTTTGGAGCACTCATCCGCTATACGACGGGCACCCTTCAGGACGCCCTCATAATACATCTCGGGCTTGCGATGCTCCTTGCCCGGTGGTTGTCCGTCCGTCACAAGCTTCTCAGCGTCCATCTTGGCCCAGTGCACGTTAGCACGGGCAAGGGCCCTACGGGCACCTTCGATGCATACGGAGCGCTTGATGACTTCAAGCCTTGGACAGACATCCACCAGCCGCCTTACCAGCCCGAAGTAGCTTCCAGGCATGGCTTCCCCAGGCCACAGCCGGACTGCGAGACCCTTCATGGCCTGTTCGGCCACCTTATGGAGCTCGACCAGCTGCTTCAGCTGGTCGCTCAAGGACACCGGGTGTCCGGCCTCAGCATACTGAGACCAGAACACCTTCTCCGTTGAGCTTCCCTCCTCGGCTCAGTAGAATGCGGGTGCGTCGGACACACTCCGGGTAAGATCTGCGAATGCTCCTGGAGAGCTCCGGACTCGGGTAAGTAACAAGTAATTCACTTTCGCATGTTTTCTTTGCATAAAGAATGCCTTACCCGCCGCTATCTTCTTCGTCGCCTCAATTTCCTGGAGGGCTTTTTGGGCTTCGGCCTTGGCAGATTTGGCGCTTTCAAGCGCCGAGGCGAGCTCGGACTCTCGAGTCTTCGAGTCACGCTCCAAACTCTCGTGTTTTTCCATGAGAGCCTGGAGCTCTTGCTGCACCGCCGCCACCCGCGCCTCCTGCTTCTCTCGCTCGGTGCGCTCCACGGCCGCATTGTTTTCGGCCTCGGATAGCACTTCCTTCAGGGTCGCCACCTCGTTCGTGGCCCCTGCATACCCACGTTGATCCTGTCATTTTCTTTGCAACCACATCTTTTTATATATATATACTTACATAAGGTATTACTTACCTTCCTTGTCCTCGAGCTGCTTCTTGGCAAGGCCGAGCTCGTCCTCGGACCGCTCGAGGCTCTGCTTCAATACATTGACCTCCACAGTCAGTGTGGCAGAGGTCAGCAACACAGCCTGCATTCCCATATTGACACACTTATGTTAGACTCCTGTGTATATCTTTTTTGATCCTCGGCTCGGCTTTTCTTTCCAAACACCAAACTGAGCATCAGGGGCTACTGTCTATGCGGTAATATTTTTACATATCTTAAACACTTACCTCAAAGCCTGTTAGGAGGCTGGCACAGGCTTCGGTCAGCCCGCTCTTGGCGGACTGAACCTTCTGGATCACCGCACTCATAATAGTGCAGTGCTCCTCGTCGATGGAGGCGCCGTTAAGCACCTCCAGCAGATTATCCGGTGCCTCCGGTTGGACGGAGGTCACCGGCGTCGTAGGCTTGCCCTTCTTAGAAGGGAGCTGCCTGCCGGAAGCCGGAACTGTTGAAGGTTCCGGTGCGGTGTCTGGCCAAGGGCCGGACTTGGAGCCCTTAGGGGTTTTATCCCCTTTGCGCCTGGAGTCCGGGAGGTCGCCTTGCGGCGCCTCCAGGACCATCTCCTCCTGGCTTGGCCCCTTTTGGGACGCCACCTCGGTGTCATCCGCGGAGCAAGGAGAGGAGGCGGTCGGAAGTGAAGTGTTGTTCACATCCGACGAACCCAGGGAACCGCTCGGCGAAGCGTCGAGCCCGGCCTTGGGCGGACTGCATGATTATATCCAACGTCAGAAGGTACTGTGCAACAAAGGAACGCCATGAGTTATTCTGGTATCCGGAAACTTACGATTTCGCCAGGGGCTTGGCCCTGGATGGCCACTCCTCTTCGCCGTCGTCGGCGTTGGTGGAGTAGTCCGGAGGAAGGGTCCTTCCCTTCTTGGACCCTCTGCCCCCAGTTGGGGCGGCCTTCCTTTTCTTCCCTCCCCCGCTGGGGGAGAGACCTCTCTTTCCTCCTCCTCGTTTTCACGGGAGGAGTCCGCCTCGGAGTCATCATACGATGAGTCCGACACCAGCTGGCGCCGGGAACTCTTTCGAGTTCCCGTGGCCTGCTTCTTGGCCTTCTTCTCCGGCACCACGTAAGGTGCCGGGGCCAGCAGCCCCGTCAAGTGGGCATCTGCTGGATCTTCGGGCAAAGGAGCCGGACAGTCGATCTGTCCGGTCTTCTTCTGCCATTCCTGTCAAAGGAACGGGAGCTTAGATCCCGCATAGAGTTAAACTATGAAAAACAAGTATCCCGTAAAGGGTAAAATGAGCTTACTACGCTGGCTTGTCGTTTCGCGCGGAATCCGCAATCCTCGATGATGGGAGGGGGAACCTCGGCGCCCTTGAATAGCACCTTCCAGGCATCCTCGTGCGTTGTGTCGAAGAGCCTGGTCAGAGTTTGGTGCTGGGCCGGGTTGAACTCCCATAAGTTAAAAGCCCGTCGTTGACACGGGAGGATCCGGCGGACAAGCATGACCTGAACTACGTTAACGAGTTTAACCTCTTTGTTCACCAGGTCTTGGATGCAGGATTGGAGTCCGGTCCGCTCTTCTGAATTACCCCACGACCGGCCCGTCTCCTTCCAGGAGGTGAGCCTTGTAGGGAAGCCAGATCGGAATTCGGGGGCCGCTGCCCATTTAGGGTCACGCGGCTCGGTGATGTAGAACCACCCCGATTGCCACCCCTTTATGGTCTCCACGAAGGAGCCCTCGAGCCATGTAACATTGAGCATCTTGCCCACCATGGCGCCTCCGCACTCCGCTTGTTGGCCGCCCACAACCTTTAGCTTGACATTGAAGGTCTTCAGCCATAAGCAGAAGTGGGGCTTGATGCGGAGGAAAGCCTCGCACACGACGATAAACGCCGAGATGTTGAGGACGAAGTTCGGGGCCAGATCGTGGAAATCCAGGCCGTAGTAGAACATGAGCCCCCGAACAAACGAGTGAAGTGGGAAACCTAGTCCACGGAGGAAATGGGTGAGGAACACCACCCTCTCATGGGGCCTGGGGGTGGGGATGAGCTGCCCCTTGTCTGGGAGCCGGTGTGCGATGTCGTTAGACACGATCTCTACTTTAACAAGACGTGCCAAGGAAACCGCCCCGCTAAGTGCGCTGAGGTGGGACAGTAAAAACGATTCGAATAAAGTCTTGGCCGTGGTGTGATGACATGCTGCAAAATACGTCAGCAGATTGGATTTGTGTGAATATTGTTCTCTCTACGGTGGTATGTGGAAATTATTTTGCAGAGCTGGACACTATCCTTGTGTTAAAAATCTTCTATGAAGTATTCGGAGGAGGAACCCGCCTTGCAATGCCGAAGACAAACTGCGCGCCGGACTCGTCGTCATTGAAGCCTGGTTCAAGGGCTACTGAGGGAGTCCTGGATTAGGGGGTGTCCGGATGGCTGGACTATGACCTTTGGCCGGACTCCTGGACTATGAAGATACACGATTGAAGACTTCGTCCCGTGTCCGGATGGGACTTTCCTTGGCGTGGAAGGCAAGCTTGGCAATACGGATATGTAGATCTCCTTCCATTGTAACTGACTCTGTGTAACCCTAACCCTCTCCGGTGTCTATATAAACCGGAGGGTTTTAGTCCGTAGGACGAACAACAATCATACCATAGGCTAGCTTCTAGGGTTTAGCCTCTCTGATCTCGTGGTAGATCTACTCTTGTACTACCCATATCATCAATATTAATCAAGCAGGAGTAGGGTTTTACCTCCATCGAGAGGGCCTGAACCTGGGTAAAAACATCGTGTCCCTTGTCTCCTATTACCATCCGCCTAGACGCACAGTTCGGGACCCCCTACCCGAGATCCGCCGGTTTTGACACCGACACCATGTTAGACACATCGGGTCTCTCCAAGGCATGGTGGGGGGAGGCGATATTGACTGCATGTCATTGTGACGCCCCAAGACCGGAGCTTCAGTTGCCTTCCAGGGTTTCCGAGTTTTGTCGTGTGGTTTGTTTTGTCTGTGCATTCATCATGTCATCTCTTGCTTTGCATCATCTCATCATGCCATTTAATTTTTAAAAACTCATCTAAATAAAATCGTATGGATCTTCGGTCCATTTAAATCGAGGGATATTCACAATGGTGATTTCTCTTTATAACATATTCTCCCAATATTATGGAGCTATATAAAATATTCCATTGTTTTGGAATCACCATAACCCACTTGCAAAATATCCCATGCCTTTTCTGCTCCGAGTTGACCTCAAAACCTTGCCAATATCATTTCATCATTTTCCGGAGCTCCACCAAAAATCCTTGGGCCATTTTTGTTAAATCCTTCATATTTTTGTGAGCCCGGGAAAATTATCCGTGTGTCCAACTTCTTCCTCTAACCTCTCTTTCTTTTCTTTCTTAATCTTCGTTTCTTTTCTTTTCTCTTTTCTTTTTTTAGTGAGAGAGAGCCAGCCAGCCCAGGCCAGCCCCCCTCGTCAGCCCACCATCTTGCTCCCAACCTCCCGCAGGCCCAGCCGGCCCCTGGCCTTTCTCCTCCACCAGGCCGGCCTAGCCTCCCGAGGCCCAAGGCCCACCTAAAGCCCCTTCTAACCCTAGCCGACCCCCTCCACTCGATCTCTCCCTCGTCCTCCCTCCAGCGCCGCACCCGCATCCCTCTCGATCCCCATCTCCCCTCAATCTCTCCCTCGTTGCCCCCACTGCGCCCGATCCCCTCGCCGCGCCCCGCTTCTCCTCTCGGCCCCGCCTGGTTCATCTCCGCCGGAGTCCCGCCGGCGCTACTCCTCTGCCCGTCCTCCGCGTCGATCGCGTCAAGCAGCACCCCGAGGCCGAGCAGCTCCTCCGTGCTAATCCTCCAGGCCAGACCGCCCGCTCCTTCTCCCTGCCTTCCTCTTCTCGTTTCTCCCCTCTCTGACCTCTTCCTCATCTCATCTCTCTCTCGTTCCTCTTCACAGGGAACCGGCGCCATGGATGCCCATGCTCTGCTCCGAGTCAACCGGCGCCGCCACGCCTCGTTTTGACCCGATCCGGCCGAGATCGACCCCGCCGCCTCGGATCCTCGCGACCCCGCGCCTCCCTCGTGCAGCCATGGCCGCCACAGGAGCGGCAGCGCCCGTGCCTCCTCCTCCCTCAGTTCGGCCTGAACCTCCAGGCCATCTCCGGTGACCCATCGCCACCCGCCGCCGTCGGCGACCCCCAGGAGGGCCACCCCGCGCGTGACCGAGTGCCCCTGCCTTGTTCGACCACCGGAACCGCGCCAAGTCGCTGCATCTTTGCGTCTGCGCTGTGTAGCCGTGGACGCATGCAACCCTGGAATCTTTCCCAAGCGTCAAGTACCAGGGCACTACGGAAACCTGAATCGTCAAGACCGGACCCGTCAAGTACCCCTCGGATCGTCAAGTTCGACTACAAGGAGCTGCCAAGTACCATTACGATTGCTGTGTACATCTACCGTCGCCCGAAGAAACGTGTACCACGAGCGCCAAGTTCGACTACCGCACGGTTACGTCAAGTTCATCTACGGAAATGAGTACAACTACCGTTGACATGTTTTTCGCCAAGTACCTCTCGGATCCGACAAGTACCCCGATGACGTGTACCACTACGTCGACTCGAAGACCCCGTGGACCCCGAACATCCACGGGACATGAACAACTACTTCCGATGACGAGATGTACCACTACCATCGAACATGAACGTCTACTTCCCCACGCCGTGTACGACTACTTCCTCTACTTCCCTCGACGACCCGTGAACGTCTACTTCCCTCTACGAAACACGAACCGTCCCGTTTGATCGCTTCGAAGGTATAACCACCGAGATGACCGACCGTGCCCGTTAGTCCTTGCGATGCCCCTCTGTTGCCATGCCACCGTCCCGTGGGAACCCGGAATCCGGGAGCACCCCACCATCCTTGCATGACACGTCCACACTTTCCTTTGCACCGATATCTCAATCGAGTTATCGGAACCGGAATGTTGCCGTGGCACCATTTCCGTTGTCGTTGTCGTGGCACCCCTTTTTCGTTTCCGCCACGACGACTAATGCTTCATAACATGCTCATGTTAACGTTTTCATAATATTGCATAAAACTTGCTCATGTCATCCGCATCATGATAACAACAATTTAAATGTTTAAAATTGTTGTTTGCATTAATTTTGCCTAAATGCCATGTTAAAATGATTTATATCATAACTAAATAACCGTAGCTCGGATTTAAATAAATTATATATGTAAATGGGGTAGAAAAATGCCTAGTTTAACATGGTACACTTTATTTTGCTGTTTAACAACATTAAAATTGTGTTCAGGGCAGATCAGTACCGAATCCACAATTTGCATATGGGGATTTTCCGGAATTGTTGTTTGTTATTTCCGGCCTCATTTAAATTTGCCTAAATAGTTAGTTTACTTATGCCCCCCCTTGCCATGTTTAATAACATTTAATATTGTTGGGTAGCCTAAACAAGAGTGAACTAAATAAATGTTGTGAAGTTTCGTCAATATGCAACCCGTTGCATATTGAGCTCCACTTAATTTGTAGTATTGTTTGTGCATATTGCCATGCCATGCTATTTAAACCGGTCATGCATCATATTTGTTTGTGCATCATGCCATGATTATGCTTGTGTGTTTACTATGTTGTTTGCTTCTTTCCGGTTTGCTTCTCGCTTAGCTTCGGTTTCGTTCCGGAGTTGTGAGGATTCGTTCGACTTCATCCGTTTGTCTTCTTCATGGACTTGATCTTCTTCATTGCGGGATTTCAGGCAAGATGACCATACCCTCGAAATCACTTCTATCTTTGCTTGCTAGATGCTCGCTCTTTTGCTATGCCTATGCTACGATGCCTACCACTTGCTATATCATGCCTCCCATGTTGCCATGTCAAGCCCCTAACCATCCTTTCCTAGCAAACCGTTGTTTGGCTATGTTACCGCTTTGCTCAGCCCCTCTTATAGCGTTGTTAGTTGCAGGTGAAGTTGAAGTTTGTTCCTTGTTGGAACATGGAGTTGTTGTTCCTTGTTGGAACATGTTTACTTGTTGGGATATCACAATATATCTTATTTAATTAATGCATCTATATACTTGGTAAAGGGTGGAAGGCTCGGCCTTATGCCTGGTGTTTTGTTCCACTCTTGCCGCCCTAGTTTCCGTCATATCGGTATTATGTTCCCGGATTTTGCGTCCCTAACGCGGTCGGGTGATTTATGGGACCCCCTTGACAGTTCGCTTTGAATAAGACTTTTCCAGCAAGGCCCAACATTGGTTTTACCATTTGCCTCACCTATACCCTTTTCCCTTGGGTTTCGGAGCCCGAGGGTCATCTTTATTTTAGCCCCCGGGCGGTGCTCCTTCGAAAGTGTTGGTCCGAACCGAGCAACCATGGGCCACCTCGGGCAACTCGAGGTTGGTTTTACTCGTAGCTTGACTTATCCGTGTGCCCCGAGACCGAGGTACGTGCGACTCCTATCAGGATTTGTCGGCACATCCGGCGGCTTTGCTGGTCTTGTTTTATTGCTGTGAATGTCTTGTAGCCGGATTCCGAGACTGATCGGGTCTTCCGGGAGAAGGAATATCCTTCGTTGATCGCGAGAGCTTATCATGGGCTAAGTTGGGACACCCTGCAGGGTTTGAACTTTCAAAGCCGTGCCAGCGGTTATGTGGCAGATGGGAATTTGTTAATGTCGGTTGTAGTAAACCCGAAGTTGATCTTAACTAAAATACACCAACGCGTGTGTAACCGTGATGGTCTCTTCTCGGCGGAGTCCGGGAAGTGAACACGTGTTGGAGTTATGTTTGACGTAAGTAGTTTCAGGATCACTTCTTGATCATAGTTGTTCGACCGTGCTTTGCCTCCTCTTCTCGCTCTCTTTTGTGTATGTTAGCCACCATATATGCTAGTCGCTGCTGCAGCTCCACCTCACTACCCTGTCCTACCTTTAAGCTTAAATAGTCTTGATCTCATGGTGTGAGATTGCTGAGTCCCCGTGACTCACAGATACTTCCAAACCAGTTTGCAGGTGCCGATGAAACCGTGCAGGTGATGCACCCGAGCTCAAGGAGAAGCTCGATGAAGATCTTGTTCATTGTGTTGTTTAGTTTCAGTTGATCAGTAGTGGAGCCCAGTTGGGACGATCGGGGATCTGTGTAGCATTTGGGGTAGTCTTCTTTTATTTTGGTTCCGTAGTCGGACCTTGATTGTACCTGTATGATGTAATGTTTTACTCATGTATTGTGTGAAGTGGCGATTGTAAGCCAACTATGTATCTCTTTCCCTTATGTATTACATGGGTTGTGTGAAGATTACCTCACTTGCGACATTGCTTTCAATGCGGTTATGCCTCTAAGTCGTGCTTCGACACGTGGGAGATATAGCCGCATCGAGGGCGTTACAGTCATGTCCTAAACCGAGTTCCCATAAAGAACAAAGAGATAACTCCATTCGAGGAATGGGAGAAGAAAAGGTTAAAGCTCTCTTATCTACGAACCTGGGGTTGTTTGGCGAAAGTCAATGTGCCAATTCCAAAGAAGCGGAAGCTGGGACCAAAAACTATGGATTGTGTTTTCCTGGGATATGCTTTTCATAGCATTGGCTATAGATTCTTGGTTGTAAAATCTGAGGTACCTGACATGCATGTCGGTACAATCATGGAGTCGAATGATGCGAATTTCTTTGAAGATATCTTTCCCATGAAGGATATGGCTACCTCATCTAATCAGGAGATGCCTAGTTCATCGAATCAGGAACCAGTTACAATTACTGAACCTGCCATTTCGATGGAAGAACACTTTGAAAGTCCTGTGGAGGAGAACAACGAAGTTCCTACTAGGAGCAAGAGACAGAGGACTGCAAAGTCCTTTGGTGATGATTTTCTTGTGTATTTCATAGATGACACTCCCAGTTCTATTTGGGAGGCCTATGCATCGGAAGATGCTGACTTCTGAAAGGAAGCGGTTCGTAGCGAGATGGATTCCATCTTGGCGAATGAAACTTGGGAGATAATTGATCGTCCTTATGGGTGCAAACCTATAGGATGCAAATGGGTATTCAAGAAGAAGCTTAGGCCTGATGGTACTATCGAAAAGTACAAGGCTCGGCTTGTGGCTAAGGGTTATACCCAAAAGGAAGGTGAAGACTTCTTTGATACTTACTCACCTGTGGCTCGACTGACCACTATTCGAGTTCTACTTTCACTAGCTGCCTCACATGGTCTTCTCGTTCATCAAATGGATGTTAAGACTGCTTTCCTAAATGGAGAGTTGGATGAGGAAATTTATATAGAACAACCAGATGGGTTTGTAATAGATGGTCAGGAAGAGAAAGTGTGCAAGTTGCTGAAGTCTTTGTATGGACTCAAGCAAGCACCCAAACAGTGGCATGAGAAGTTCAAAAGAACTTTAACAGCTGCAGGCTTTGTTGTGAACGGTTTGACAAATGTGTGTACTATCGCCATGGTGGGGGCGAGGGAGTTATGCTTTGCTTGTATGTTGATGACATACTGATTTTCGGAACAAATCTGAATGTTATTAAGGAGGTCAAGGATTTCCTGTCTCGTTGTTTTTAGATGAAGGATTTAGGAGGGGCTGATGTCATTCTGAACATCAAGTTGTTGAGAGATGATGATGGTGGGATTACATTGCTTCAATCTCACTATGTGGAAAAGATCTTGAGTCGCTTTGGCTATAGTGACTGCAAGGCCTCTCCAACACCATATGATGCTAGCGTGCTGCTTCGAAAGAATCGAAGAATTGCTAGAGATCAATTGAAGTATTCTCAGATTATTGGCTCGCTTATGTACTTAGCCAGTGCTACAAGACCTGACATCTCTTTTGCTGTTAGCAAACTGAGTTGGTTTGTTTCAAAACCAGGAGATGTGCATTGGAAAGCTCTAGAGAGAGTTTTGCGTTATTTGAAAGACACTGCGAATTATGGAATTCACTACACTAGGCACCCAAAGGTGCTTGAAGGGTATAGTGACTCAAACTGGATCTCAGATGCTGATGAGATAAAGGCCACGAGCGGATATGTATTCACTCATGGAGGTGGCGCTGTTTCTTGGAAGTCTTGCAAGCAGACCATCTTAACGAGGTCAACAATGGAAGCAGAACTCACACCACTAGATACAACTATGGTCGAAGCAGATTGGCTTTGCCGGCTCTTGAATGACTTGCCGGTTGTTGAGAAACCTATACCGGGTATCCTTATGAACTGCGACAATCAAACCGTGATCACGAAAGTGAACAGCTCTAAGGATAACATGAAGTCATCAAGACACGTTCAGAGAAGGTTAAAGTCTGTCAGAAAAATGAGAAACTCTAGAGTTATTGCATTAGATTATATCCAAACGTCTAAAAATCTGGCAGATCCTTTCACTAAGGGTCTATCACGTAATGTGATAGATAATGCATCGAGGGAGATGGGTATGAGATCCACAATATGAGTCTTTCACAGTGGTAACCTATTCTTTGTGATCGGAGATCCCGTGAATTAGATGTGGAAGACAAGTTGTTGGTCAACTGGAAGGAGAGTACCCTTACTGTTAAAATACCACTCCATAAAGATGCAATACTCTCCTAATCTGCATGGCAGGTTGATGTATATCTTAATGTGTTCTAAGTGGCTCTTTGAAGCAGAGATGTTGTCCTACAGAACATATTTTGAAGAACGCACCTATATGAGCCTGATTGTTAAACGTCGCAATCTATGAGAGTAGGGTTCTCTCTAGTAAACTCATGAAGGGTCTCGGAGTATGACGCATAAGCTCCACCCGCGGGGAAGACCCACGGTAGCCACGTATCGGCCAAGGCTTTATGTGAAGCTAGATTCGCAGAAAACTTGCAGTTCAAGGCCCAGTCCACTATTCAAGTTGCTTACTAGTGTAACATAGGGTTCTAGGTGGAAGTTCAACTTAACAGTCTCCACTGCAGTACCGGTATATAAAACAGTGTTTTGGAACCAAAGGCAAATTTTGTGTGCCTCTGGGATCTGGTGGGGGATTGCTGGAATTTTTGTCTATTTGGGACTAGCCCAATAGCAGTTTCAGAAATTCCTAATAAATCCTAGAGGCCCACGCAGCCCATTCGTGCAAGGGAAGAGGTGGAACTAAAGTTTAGTCCCACATTGCTAGTTTAGAGGGAGTTGGACCTCTTTATAAGGGAGGCTCCTTCCCCACTTGTATGAGCATGAGAACAAGAGGGACATCCATGCGCGCTCCTCCTTCGCCGCCCGCCTCGCCACGCCACGCCACGCCATGCACTACGGGAATGAGCCGAGCTGATGTCTAAATTTTTGCCACGCACTACGGGTATACGAAAGGTCACACGGAAGCTGAAAAGTTTTTGCGATAATGGAGTTTGAATGCGAACGGTGCAGCCCTTCGGCTGCTGGCCGTTCACTTCGTCTTCGTCTCTTCATTTCACATTCCGTCGCTGCCCTCTCGCCTCCTTCTCTTGCGCCTATAAAAGGGAGGTTGCTCCTCTCATAGAGACGCACTAGAACTTCTCATTCCTCTCGCCGCCGGTTCCAATCTCTGTGTTGCTGCTGTCTTCCTCATCCCGGCTTGCGGCATGCACCGCGAGTTGGAACATTAGGCCTCCGAAACCGCACCTCCTTGAGTCCTGTACGGGAGAAGGGTGATAAGGTTTTTGGGGAGCGCTCTGCGTGACTACTGACTTCTTCGTCACGGACGCCCCGAACTCCAACGACCACTTCCCCGACGTCGACAACCTCTTCGACGACAAGGAGGACACCGACCTCAAGTCCAGTGTCTCTGCTCCGGCTGTTGTCCAGTACGTGTTCTTGTTTTTCCTGATAGAGGTCCTGCCACAATTCTTTCTTCTAGTGTTTACCCTACACATGTTAGAATCTATCTCATATATGCATCTTGATCTACTGTCTGCTCGAGATATGATCCTTCCTAGCTCATATATGCAGATGTTATTTACCTTCACTTTGTCAAATCGCATGACTTGTTTTATCACTGCTATACTAGTCATGTTTTATCTAGTATTTCTGTTAATAAAATCATTCGGTAAATTGCTCATATTTACAACAGATATGTATGTTGTTGTTTTCCTTTGTGGTGTTATGTGAACGTCTACTTTGTGACACTTCACCATCTTTGGGCCTAAGTGAATGCATTGTGGAGTAGTAATTAGATGATGGGTTGCTAGAGTGACAGATGCTTAAACCCTAGTTTATTCGCTATTCTGTAAGGGGCTGATTTGGATCCATATGTTTCATGCTATGGTTAGATTTATCTGAAATCTTATTTCATAGTTGAGGATGCTTGCGAGAGGGAGGCTTGTTCAGGTAAAGAAAACACCCAAGCACCGGTCCACCCACATATGAAATTATCAACGTAACGAACGCGAACCAAACCAACATGATGAGAAGTGACTAGATGAATTCTCGTGTGTCCTCGAGAATGCTTTACTTGCTGTAAGAATTTGTTTTGGCCTATCCTTTACAACATAAATGATTGGGATACTTTGATGCACCTTTGTTACCATTAATATTTATTGCTTGTTACAAATTATCTTGCTATCAAACTATCTGGTACTCATAATTTCAGTTCTTGCAGAAAATACCTTGTTGAAAACCGCTTGTTGTTTCCTTCTGCTCCCCGTTGGGTTCGACACTCTTACTTATCGAAAGGACCACGATTGATCCCCTATACTTGTGGGTCATCATGCTATGTTTCATTTTTGGATGGAATCTCTATAGAGTTGCCAATGTTTTAGTGAAAAGTAGATTTAGTTCCGTTTCATCAAATTTCTAGCACTCAGTATGTCCATTTTTTAGCAAAGGTCATGTTGATTTTTATGTTGATTTTAGATGCAACACAAAATGAGGTAGCTCACACATATTTTGGTTGTGCCAGTTGGAGATGATTGTCCAAAGCTTACGAATTTTAGCCTGGTTTGATAATAAGATTTCATATTGGCACATTTTCAAAATGATGGGGACATATGGGTCGATTTAGACTTAATTCTAGTTCTTCCTCCGTGTAAGTTTCTAAAAAAACTTGCTAAGTAAGCTTTAGATTCCAGTTCACCTATAGCTTATCTTTTTTGTATAAAATTTACAGCTTATTTTCCATCTCCAAGGGGGTAGGGAACGCCCTAGGCCATTGTGGCCACCCCGTAAGGCGGTTAGTGCACTTCCTCGGCCGCAAGAAAGATAATATCCAGATAAAAATCGTGTTAAAATTTCAGCGATATCGGAGTTACAGATCTCCAGGAATTTAAGAACGGTGAAAGGCCAGAATCTGGGAGCACAAAAACAGAAGGAAACAGAGACAGATATCCAATCTCGGAGGGGCTCCCGCCCCTCGGCCGCCATGGAGGCCATGGACCAGAGGGGAAACCCTTATCCCATCTAGGCGGGAGGTCAAGGAAGAAGAAGAATGAGGGGGGCTCTTTCCCCCTCTCTCTCGGTGGCGCCGAACACCGCCAGGGCCATCATCATGATGACGATCTACACCAACAACTTCGCCGCCGTCATCACCAACTCTCTCCCCCTCTATGCAGCGGTGTGACCTCTCTTTTACCTGTTGTAATCTCTACTTAAACATGGTGCTCAACGCTATATATTATCCCAATGATGTATGGCTATCCTATGATGTTTGAGTAGATCCGTTTTGTCCTATGGGTTGATTGATGATCGTAGTTGGTTTGAGTTGCATGTTTTATTATTGGTGCTTCCCTATGGTGCTCTCCGTGTCACACAAGCGTGAGGGATCCCCGCTGTAGTGTTTGCAATATATTGATGGTTTGCTTATTGTCTGTGTTGCGTGAGAGATAGAAACACAAACACGGATAAGTGGATTTTGGCGTATGGGAATAAAGAGGACTTGATACCTTATAATGCTATGGTTGGGTTTTACCTTAATGATCTTTAGTAGTTGCAGATGCTTGCTAGAGTTCCAATCATAAGTGCATATGATCCAAGAAGAGAAAGTATGTTAGCTTATGCATCTCCCTCATATAAAATTGCAATAGTGATTACCGGTCTAGTTATCGATCGCCTAGGGACAAATAACTTTCTTGTGACAAAAAACTCTCTACTAAAACTAACTTAGTTGTTTCTTTATCTAAACAACCCATATCTTTTATTTACGTTTTCTTTATTATCTTGTAAACCTATCTATTTACACCTACAAAGTACTTCTAGTTTCATACTTGTTCTAGGTAAAGTCAACGTTAAGCGTGCGTAGAGTTGTATCGGTGGTCGATAGAAGGGAATATTTGGTCTACCTTTAGCTCCTCGTTGGGTTCGACACTCTTACTTATCGAGAAAGGCTACAATTGATCCCCTATACTTGTGGGTCATCAGGCGTGTTGGGTAATGTGGTGTACCCCTGCAGGGAAGTTATCTATTCGAATAGTCGTGTCCTTAGTAATGGACGCTCGGAGTGATATCCTGATCTATTATAACTAGAATTGGATACTTGAGATATGAGATGGATATGTGGCTCCAGGATTGCTTTCTCGCAGGGAGTCAAGGAAGGATCTCTAGGCGTTAATACTACAACATGTTTGTTAATTATAAATTGATATTATGTACTCTTCTGAATGCTGCAAGATGCTTGGAGTTGCTTGAAGATACTAGTCTTTGAAAGTCTAGCCCCCCCCCCCCCCCCAATATTCTGGCATTCTGCAGTTCAATCCACAGATACATCCCTTCCCTTGATACCAATGCATACATACTATAGATTTGATGCTTGCGAGTACTTTGGATGAGTACTCATGGTTGCTTTGCTACCCCTTTCCCCCTTTCTTTCTTCTTTCCGGTTGTTGCGATCTTTTGATGGATCCCAGGAGACAAATGCCACCGCCGACGGATACTACTACCCCAACACTGTCTACTTCTACATGGATACCGCAGACGACCAGGAGTAGTTAGGAGGTCCCAGGCAGGAGGTCCTTGCCTCTTCGATCGTGTTCCTTTTGTGCTAGCCATCTTATGACGCCTTGTTTAACTTAATGTCTGTACTCAGATATTGTTGCTTTCGCTGACTCTTGTGTATCAAGCTATGCATTTGAGCCCGCGAGGCCCTGACTTGTAATATAAAGCTTGTATTATTTTCGATTTGTGTCTAGAGTTGTGTCGTGATATCTTTGCGTGAGTCACTGATCTTGATTGTACACATTTGCATGTATGATTAGTGTGCGATTGAATTGGGGGCATCACACCAGGTTAGCAGTACCGATGGGCATACGACTAGTGCTGCTAGTATGGCTCGACCTGGGGTACAGTGGTGCCCACTCTGCAGTAGCGCCATGTAGAACCTCCAGTGGTACTACCATACTATACATGTACTGCTGGTTATTGGCCCTCGCTACTGCTATTTAACAGCAGCGTGGGGCACATGACCATCGCTACTGATAAGCATCTACCTATAAGCTATTCCCTTGTAGTGAGGCACTCCCATATGTCGTAGGGGACTTTCTCTTGATCCAGGTTTATTCATCATACAGAAACAGACAAAGCTCCATGTCCAATTAACGTAATGGCTGTGCTAAATCAATTTCTTGATATCCCAAAGTCTTCTGATAGGTCTTGGTAAATTAATTGTTCTGATAGATCCAGATTTTTATTTTCAGGAATGATGTTTAGGCAAAAAATACAGAATCTGCCCATCAAGTAAACCCAATGTTATGGCCTGCGATTGGAAATTCAGCCTCGTTAAAGAGTTATGGTTGTGTTGTTCTTGTCAATCTATCACTATGTGGGTAGTGTGTCGTGATCCACTCACAGCAAGACTAGATAAGTACCTAGCACACACATATAGTGTTCGAGCTCTATTAAGCTTAATTAAAGCTAGTATAACTAAAGAGGAGAAACAAAAAGGAGAAAAGTACCTGATGGATCGCGATGCAAAAAATGGGTGGCTTAGATAAGTGGGTGCAGCGGGCCCTGGTTCAATCACAATTTATCCCCTAAAAGAAGTGTTAATTTGTTGTCAATGGTTAACCGGCATGAGCTACATAGTTCAAGAAAGGACCATTCTGTTTAAGCTAGACCTGTAAGCCTTGTTTAAATGATCAACTTGTCCCACATAAGTACTGCCAATAATTATGGAGTTGCATGCAGAATTGGCATAGTAAAACTCCAACGACCATTTGATTTAAGCTAGCTATATGAGCCTATGACCAGACAGTAACGGAACACGATCCACATCTTGAGGCATTCTCACATGTCATAAGCCAATTTGTCTTGTTCCAGAGATTCGTTCAGCATACAAAAACTGACGAGATCCACTATTGGTTAACGTGATGGGAAGGCTAAAGTAGTTTCTTGGGAACTCCCAGGTCGTCTCCTAGGTCTTGGCTAATTAATTGTACGTTTGTTCTTTAACAATGTCCAAATGAGCTGTTTCACGGCTCATCACATGCCCTTGTGTGTATTATGCAACAAGTGGTAATAGTTCCACTACCTCTAGCGTTGGATCGACAAAGACTAAAAGTTGATTTGACTGACTAGCATATATACAGATACTTCCCTGATTCACACACACACATGGTGGTAAAAAAAAGTAGAACCATGTTAGTGTGGTGTCATTTTATGATCAACAAAGCATGCCAATGTTAATATGTGTTTGAGGCTATATAATGTTTTCAATAAATTACTAACCTTACTTCATGATCATTTACTACAAAACATCGAGATGTGTCATGCAAATTTTCTTGTCAAACTCCCCATTTAGGAAAGGCGTCTTAATGTTCATTTCATGATGAGAAGACCATCTGAGACACTATGAAAATAGTGTTTATGCAATGAAATTTCAACAACTTACCGGTTTTCAGCAACAGTGTCTCAAAAGAATGGCAAGACACAACATAACTTGTTCACCCACAACATCTAGGTACGATTAAGTCTTGAGGCACTCTCACATGTCATGCGTGGCTTTCTCATGTTCCAGATTCGTTCAGCATATGGACATAGACCGACGAGGCTCCACGTTCGGTTAACGATGGGCTAAATTAATTTCTTGAGATCCCCAAGTCGTCTCATAGGCCTTGGCAAATTAATTGTTCATTATTTGTTTAACAATGTCCAAATTAGTTTTTTCAGGGCTCATCACATGCCCTTCGAGTTTTCTGCAACAAGTATTAATAATTATGCAACTTTGAGCATTTGTTGTTAATGACCAACAGGTACGTTGGATTTCAATGCTTTACTGATTTATGCTAGCATTTGATCGACGAAGACTAATAGACTATGTCGAAATGACATGTATCAGAATAGGCTGTACAATTGTCTGTTTACAGAAATGACATGTTTATGCAAGAAAACGCACAATCGACCACATAACATCGAGTAAAACCAACATTATGGCCTACAGCTGGCAAATCATCCCGGTTAAAGAGTTCTAGATGTGATGTTCTTTTCAGTCTATCAGCATGTTGGTACGCTCTGCCCATCAGAGTTGGTTATTAGTGGCAGCTCAGATCCATGTTAGTCCGGCTTCATTTCATCGATCAACTTGATTGGGAGACATATAGTATTAGAACTCTGCTAATAGTACCTAGCACTCACATCTAGTATTGGAACTCTGATAATCTTATAGAGATATATGGGATCGATACTGTAACAAATTAAGATACTAAGTTAACAACAAAGCCTGCATATGCCAAAATATTTCATGGCAATGGTTAGGTGCTTGTTTGAGGCCATAAAATGATTTCAATAAATTGCAGACTTTTACTTCATGACAATCTACTACAAGAAAACATTGTGGTCCAAGACATTTAGGAAAGCCATCTTAACATTCGATAAACGTGTAGACCATGTGTGGCGGCCAATGAGAGCACTGTTTATGTAGTCAAATTTTCAACACAGCTTAATGATTTCGAACAACAGGGTCTCGAAAGAGCGGCTAGACACAAATATCACTTGTTCACCAGAACATCTAGGTACGATCAAATCTTAATTTTCTTTGAATAAAGTATAAAAATTAGGTTGGCTATGATAAAAAAATGATGAATATTCGATGTGATTCCAAACATATAAACTTGAAGAACAGACCACCAGGTAACCATTTCAACTAGTTGTCCTCATTAAAATCTTCAGCTAAGCATGCAAACAAAGAGACTGGAAGGATACTAAGGCAAGGTATGTCTCAATAGTTGTACACCATAAGTATTTATTGGGTACAACAAGATGAGGTAAGAAAGAACCACCATTGTTAAGGTTTAGAGGAACAAAATAGCTCTCATTTGTTATACTCCCTCCATTTTTGTATACAAGGCCACAAACCCATATTACAGGTATCAAGGTAGAAATTAATGCTTACTTAAGCCATTGTTGCAAGCTTGTCTTTTCTCCTCGCTCGACGTGTTAATTAATGTGTATTTTTCTCTTCAACGCACAACAAGACAACCCTCTCACTCCTCGTTAGTTGACTAATGTGTTACATGAAAACCAAGCTTCTCACTCCCACATGCATGCAAGGGGTATTAATGTCCTCGGTTGCTAGCACGAGGCAAACCTCATCAATTTTACCTCGATTGATATTAGTGGCCTTGTATAGTTGCAAATTGTAATTTTGATAGTGGCCTTGTATACAAAAATGGAGGGAGTAATATCGGATGTGTATGATACGAACAAACACAGTTTCCAGTAAACAGATCAACTCAAAACTTGATGTGTTTCCTTCTGTAATCTGCATTTCCTGACAGTAGCCCTCTTAAACATCCATTTCATGAATGAGAGCACCATGTGAGGCTGCCAAGGAAAGTAGTATTCTGTAGTGATTTTTTGTTCAACACAACCTATTGATTTTCAACAACAGGGTCTCTAAAGTTCTTAAAACAACCGGGTCTCTAGAAATTAGCAAGACACAGCATCACTTGTTCACCCACAGTATCGACGTTTCAGTGAACATATGAACCTAACAGAAAGTCCACTGGCTAACAATTTGAATTACGCGTCCTTATGTTTAAGAAATCTTCAATTACAAGCACACAAATAAAGCAACTAGAATTATAATAATTGTGCGAGAAAAGTATGTCTGTACATCAAAAGGAGATAAGAAAACATCACCATTGTTTGGATTCGAAAGAACTAAATAGCTCTGATTTCTTATGATATCGAATGTGCATTTGTGATAGGAACAAACAAAGTTTTCACTAACCAGATCAACTGAATGTAAGCTCCAATTCCTAACAGTAGACACATCAAGTGCTCAGCAATATAGCTCAGTAACCAGTTCATACCCATGCTAACTTCTCAGTTGTAGCTCACCATGCAGGTTACAAATGACATTATTTCCTATGTACTGTATGCAAAAAACTAGTTTAAAACGTGAGAAGAAAATCCCATGTAAATACCCTGAGGCAGAAAAATAAACCTGGCATTGTTTTGTACAGGCGCAACAATTTACATGGCTCCAAATCGGGGCCAACATGGAAAACAAATCCCATGTAAAACTAGAGTTTATTCCCTGAGGCAGAAAAATAAACCTGCCATGTTTTTTACAGCCGTGCCAACCTAATTACATGGCTCCTAATTACAAGGGATACTAGTGAGGAAGCCAGTAGGGAACCATCATTGATAGCCAAAATAAGATATTAAATGGTGACTTGATCAAGAGACAGTTTTTCCACCCCCTGATTAAATTGTGATGTCAGTTTGCCACCATGTGAGTATATGCCAAAGTACGCACCATTGAATGAGTTTGCAGTACACACATGAGAACATATAGAATATTCAGTGCGAGCGCAGAACCATGTTAGCAGGGCATCATTTTATCGATGATCTCAACAGCGAAGACCTAGCTAGCTCACACCTACTATCATGTTAGTAGAGCATCATTTTATCGAACTCTGCTAACCTTACAGCTAGCATGAATAAATGAATAGGTAAGTACATAAATAAATAAGTGCAAGCTGCTGTCTCGCGGCTCTAGGCCTTAAGAACTCAAACCAGCATACGAGTCTGGTACTTGAACCGAGTACCCTGCTTCGCCAGACAAGAAGAAAACACAGAGCAAAAACTAGCTACCAAAAGAGTAAGATCTAGTGAGCCATGGCGGACCTTGCGGTTGGTATGGCCAAATCCGTGGTGTTTGGTGTGGTGACCATGGCCAAGGCCGCGATGGAGGAGGAAGGCATGTTGCGGCAGGGTGTGCACCGCAACCTGGTGTTCATCACTGGCGAGTTCAATATGATGCAATGCTTTCTCAATGCCACCGACAGTGGACGCCTGAGGAATCCGTTGCTGAAGATGTGGGTGCAGCAGATCCGTGAGCTGGCCTACGATGTGGAGGACTGCTTGGAGTTTGTTGTCCACCTAGACAACAAGAACCGCTGGTGGCTCCGCTTGCTAAAGCCTGCGAGCTGGCTCCTCGGGCCGCTGCAGCTCGACGAGGCGGCCGACGAGCTGGACCACATCAAGGCCAGGGTGGAGGACGTCGGCAGCAGGATTATGCGGTACAACATTATCAGTGACTCCGACTATGCCCCCATTGTGCAGCCTGCTTCCCGTGATGCCAACGGGGTGACGGCCTTCAACAGGCTCATTGAGGTGGCGAACACTAACCAAGAGGGGCTAGATGTCACTGCCTGCTCCCCGAGAAAGACCAACACCTCAGAGTGATTTCGATCTGGGGCACCGGAGGTGGGGATCTTAGGATGGCATCCATCACCTGGAATGCCTACATCGACAAAGAGACCTGCAAAAAATTCCCATGCCGTGCCTGGGTGAGGCTGACCCATCCTCTCGATCCCCATGACTTCCTTCGGTCGTTGACGGCTCAGTTCTATGCCGGAACGTCCCTAGGAGGTGGTGTACAAGCACTAAGGAAGATGGAGGAGGCCACACGAGGAGGAGATCCCCTTGAGGATTTTGAGCGGCTTATCCTGAAAAATAGGTACCTCATTGTGTTGGAGGACCTCTCCACCATGGCAGAGTGGGGTGCTATCAGAAGGTTTTTTCCAAACACCAAAAATGGCAGCTGCATCATCTTGACCACACAGCAATTCGAGGTGGCAAGCTTGTCTGTGGGACGTGCATACAATGTTCTGTGTCTCAACCAGCAACAAGCTGAGAACTCCGTCTATGCCTTCTTTACAAAGGTAATCACAAACTTGAATTTTATCAGCTAATTAATTACATTCAGAGAATATATAAAATCCCTCCATATCGCAGAGTTATGTTTTAGCCAATAGTCTTTGAATTTTTGTGGTGTTAGTAATTTCTGTCAATAGTAGATACATGCATAACCACATCCAAAAGTAGTCTCCAATTTTTTTGGTATCAACCCTGTCTCCCGGCTAAGGCAGTCAAACTTGGCTGGCAAGGAAGAGGTAGTCTCCTTGGCTTGCAAAAAACGTGTAGAGTAGCTCCCAAGTTAGAAGTAGTCTTCAAGTTTTGTTGTACGCCCTATAAAAAGAGCATGTACCCTTCTTTGTAAACTTATAATCATTTCAGCTTCCATGCAATCCTCCTTGCAGCTCATCCTCTACTACTCCCTCCGTCCGAAAATACTTGCCATCAAAATGGACAAAAAATGATGTATCTAAAACTAAAATACATCTGGATACATCCCCTTTTATTCATTTTGATGACAAGTTTTTCCGGACGGAGGGAGTACTAAGAGCTACCTACCCAGTAGTTTGGGGAAACAATTGGCATCCGAGTCTGGTAGTCATGGCTGGTGAGGGAGAGCAGCAGCGTCCCACTTCTAGTAGATCGAGGTCGCACTCATCATAGGACGGCTCCTAGTCGTGGCCTCCGCGGGAGTGGCGAGGGCCTAGCCGGTGCAGGCGCGGCCATAGCGGTGAGCTCGTGGTTAGGGAGATCGTGTGCGAGACTGCGGGTGGAGGTGGCATGCGTCTCACCTTCCCGATGCTCACGTGCTCGAACAACAGTTAGTGGGCGTTGATCATGGAGGATGATATGGTAGAGAGGAAGATGGAACGGAAAGTCGTGGCGGCGCTCATGCGCGCCACACCGTCAGAGATGCACGGCATGCTCGCGGCGAAGGCAATTGCCAAGGAGGTGTGGGAAGCCATCCGGACACAGCGCCTCGACATCAACCACATGCGCGAGGCGAACACGCAGAAGCTAAGGGTGGACTTCGAGAACATCACTTTCAAGGATGACGAGCTCGTCGATAACTTTGCCATGCGGATCTCCAACCTCGTGAGTCGTGACGCAGCTCCGTGGGTTCGGCGATGCCATGGATGACGTGAGAGTCGTGCGGAAATTCCTCTGCGTCGTCCCACCTTGCTTCGCTCAGGTAGCAGTCTCCATCGAGACATTGCTTGACATAAGCAAGCTCTCCATCGAGGAACTCACGGGCTGACTACGGGTAGTCGAGGACCACCTCAAAGACAACCTATTACTGATTCACTCAACTAGGCGAATACCAAACCTATTACTGATTCTTGTCAAATACAAAATTGTATTTGTATTATTGAAATGTGTTAGGAATTGAGTGTTGCCAAGAAATTTATTAGTAAGAAAACAAATTGAAGGTAGTGCAAATTAGAGATAACATTATCACAATGAGCTAACCTAACTACATATTTGCTTGAACTATGTGCCTACGATTTCAAGAGTCAAATCCTAAACTAACCTGACTACATATTTTTAGGGATCTCTGGATGATGAAGATAAAGACATGGAAAACAACAATGGGTTGTCAGTTAGCAACTTTAAGAAGGAAGAAGCCAAGAGATGGTTAGAGAAGCAGCCTCTTGTTGGACGCGAGTCAGAGATAAAGGATATTGGTCTAAAAGTAATTAAGGCGCGAGCCAGACGCCAGCAGGTTATGTATGTGTGCGGAATAGCTGGGGTCGGAAAGTCGGCTCTCGTCAAGAACATATTCTGTGAAAGAATACTTAGGGGCAACCTATTTGAGAAATATGGCTGGGTGGATGTGTCACATCCTTTCAATTTATGGGAATTCTCTCAAACCTTACTTTCGAATTTTGGTTCTGAATACCTTCAAGACAGCGCGCCTGCGTACTTGTATTCGATGGGAAGCAGAAATCCCATTGCAGAGTGTTATAAGATTCTGAAAAAGTATAAATGCCTGGTGGTTATTGATGGACTGCGGTCCATAGAAGAATGGGATCTCATAAAAGATGGCTTGGTATCTGGATCTAATCAACAGAACGTTGTCATAGCTGTGACAACAGAACAACATATTTCCTACCGTTCTTTTGGAGATAGGGGAGCGTTGGTGTTTAATGTGAAAGGTCTGGAACGTGACGAAGCCATTGAACTCTTCCAGAAGGTGCATTTTCCATAAGAAACTTCCGTTTTGCCTATAATTCCTTGCATGCGTATATGAAATTTTTTGACTCCCGGAGCATGATTTTGTTTCATTCCTCGAGACTGGGTATTATATTATGCTAAGCCTTTTTCGGCCTTCTCATATTGTGAACCACAATATTTGTGTTACTTTGTTTTATATTTTACTCTAGGTTTTTACTTGAATTATAGTATTTGCGATTTATATTATACTAGTAACCGTACACGTGCAACATACGTTGATAGTAGGTAGGATATGAATTGCACATTGATATTTGGTAGGATATATTAATTGTGTGTTGAGATTTGGCAGGAAATTAATTGTGTGACAAATTCATGAAATGTCATTGAATCTAACCGTGTTTATAAACATTGGAAGTGGTGGATAATTAGACATTGCGTGATTTAGACCATTAGACCAGCATGGTTCAATGGACGTGGTGGTTTTGGTTCTCCGTGCTAAGTGTGTTTATAGGGTTATTAGTAATTAGTGGCGTGTGAGATGTGAGTGCTAAACATATTTAGTTCTGAACGTGTTTAGCATTCAACATGAGAACGTTCTGGACCATGGGATATGATTGTTTTTTAAACAACCGCTCTTCGTGTTTTCTTAGTTCCAGTAGATAACCATGGGATGTACTGTGTCCCTTTTAAAAGCATTATTTAAAATGTCAATTGTGTACTTGATTTGTTATCACACTCTATAAAGCAGTAGCCTGATCTGTTATCTCACTTTATAAATCGATTTTCAGTAGTTTGTGGCATGTTAGGTGTCTATAATATCAGAGAGTGGAGCATCTCCAACAGCTTCCCTTTTCACAATGAAAACCTGTTTATTCAAGAGGACGCCAGAGTTGCCATGCCAAAACAACAAAAAGTGTCTTGAAATTTGAAAGGATTTGCCGTGTATGACAACAAAAATTGCCATGCTGCAGGAAAAAGTTGCCAAGCCTTGCAGCGTAAATTCTAGAAAATTGGCATGCATTCGTTGTCGATCAGACAGCTGCAAGGCCATTTGCTGAGAGGCGCAGAAAATCTGTTGTTCGTTGGCTATCAAAGTCCATATTTTTTAGGTGAACACCGTTTTTCCAGGGAAGATGGGTCTCCCCTATATCCCAATCAAGTTGGCATGAGCCAATCGATTGAATTTCCAAGCCTCTGCTTGCCTTGCATCGCCACCAGCCGCCGCGCGACTCGCCAGAGGTGACCATTGACCTGCGACGGCCAGCCATTGCACCACAACTGCATACCCGCCGTGTGCCGCCTGCCACCATGCCGCGCGGCTGCTGCTTGCCACTAACCCCTCCGCCGCCCCGTTGCCCGTCAACACGTCGCACCACCGCTCCTCGCCGCCGGCTGCCCATGTCGTCGCCCCGCCTCGCCAACGGCCAACCGCGCGTCGCTGCCCCCTGCCACCACTCCTCACCAGTGCTGCCTAGCCAGGACCTTCCCGTCGTGCCGCCGGTCAGCGGAGGTCCACTGCTGCCTTCCGTGGACGCAAGAGAGAAAGCGAAGAGAAGTTAGCCACTGACACGTAGGGCACAATGTCAGGCTAAGTACAGGAAAAGTTGTATAGGGGGGTTGCTACAACAACACATTGCGAAAGCCACAGGAGGCCAGCTGGAAAGGAAGTTTTAGTTTTAAGAACAATTGATAATGCTGACATAATAGATATATAGCATACTTGAAAAATAAATAAATAATCTGTGTTCGTTAAGGTTCACAGTAGCATTTGTTGATACTGTCTACCCGTAGGATTATTGATTATGGATACTATTCACAGTAGCATGTTTCTATACTGTCTACATACATCAATGATCCCCAATTTTCTAAGATTTTTCCACGGGTATTTAGATGTCTTCAAACAGTCTTGCACTTATGGGGGACTAGAAAATTGATTCTTGCCTTTTTACTTCATTGCACTGTACATAGCATTAAAATTAATTCAAATGATGCATTGTATCTAGCAAACAACATTAAAGAGTAGCGTAATTTGATTTTGACACTATCCAATGTAAAATTGTTTGAATAACAGGTATCCAGGAATAAGAGTGGAGACGTAGAGCTACCAGAACTTATTGCAGTATGTGGTGGACTTCCCAAAGTAATAGTTGAGATAGCTGGCTCATTCGCCAAATACGCGGATCGATGGACCTATGTACTTCTCACCCGTAACAGATTTATCATGGAGCTCGAGTACAACAGTGAGTTTCAGAGTCTAAGTGGTCTATTTAGTTGGATGAATTCGTACTTCGGCAATTGCAGAGATTCTCTCAAGCCATGTATCCTATATCTACCAATTTTCCCTCGAAACTACATCATTCGGCGGAGACGACTGATAAGGCGGTGGATTGCTGAGGGTTACTCCCAGGACAGCTATGAAGAATCCGCAGAGATGAACGGGGAGGATCAATTCTGTGACCTCCTTAAACTGAGTATAATCCAGCAGCCATCTGCGTTGGGTTTGGGTGACACAAGGACGGCCTTTTGCCGAGTCAATGGCTTCTTCCGTGAATACATTGCCTCACGCCAAATGGTGGAAGAGAATCATGTGTTTGAACTTACAGGCGGCAGTTGTGCAGTAACCACCCAACGCACAGGGCGTCACCTTGTGATATCAGAAAGCTGGGTCAGAGATAGAACTGTGTTTGAGAGCATTGACTTCTCTCGGCTCCGGTCACTAACAGTGTTTGGAGACTGGAAATCATTCTTGTTTTCTGAAAGTATGAAGCTGCTTCGGGTGCTTGATCTAGAGGGTGCATCCAAAGTAGAATATAGTGATCTCAAGAAGATGGTCAAGTTGATGTGTCGCCTCAAGTTCCTCTCATTACGTGGATGCAATGAAATCTGCCATCTGCCAAGTTCAATAGGAGGTTTGAGACAGCTCCAGACCCTAGATGTCAGACACACCTCCATTGTCACCCTGCCGAGGAACATCACCAAGTTGCAGAATTTGCAGTACATCCGTGCCGGGACCACCACCGCAGTGAAGACAGCGCCAGCACCACATCATTTAGTGCCCCAACCGTCCAACCGCAGCGGTGCTCCTCGCCCGGTTGGCGTTGTGGTTCCTCGGGGTATCGGAAAACTGAAAGCACTGCACACGCTTGGTGTTGTCAATGTCAGGGCTTCAGCAACAAAGGCTTTCCTAGAGGATCTCAAGAAGCTGACCCACCTGCGCAAGCTTGGAGTGTCTGGCATCAACAAGAGTAACAGCAGCAAGTTTTTCCTTGCAATCACGGTTCTTGCCCATCTGGAATCATTGTCAGTGTGGCTCGAGGACAACAATCAAGGTTGTTTGGATCATATACAATTACCGCCACCTGTTGGGAGCCTGCAGAGCCTGAAACTGCACGGCCTTGGAGACCGGTTGCCAGAGTGGAAAGAGCAACTCACCATGCTCACAAAGATGGATTTAGAAATAGTCAAATTGACAGAAGACTATGTCTCCCCGCAGTCGGGACAGCTCACACCAGAAGGAAGAAGGGAACCAACTACGGGTGTCATCAAGTTCCTTAGCGAGCTACCAAATCTGTGCATTCTCCGTCTTCGTGTTAAGGAGCTTCAAAATGATGAGCTCACTGTGTCCATCATTACATATGACCTGGAGGAAGAGTCTTTCATGAAAATGAAGATCTTTGAGATTGCCTGCAGTTCCAGTTCCAGCTCTAAAGTTACCTTCGGAGAGAAGACGATGAAAAAACTTGAGCAGCTGACGGTCGACTGCTGCAGTGGGTCCTCGTTCTCTGGCCTGAAGCATCTGCGTGAGCTCAAGGAAGTCCTGCTCAAGGGCTCTAGCTGTGATGCAGCACTGAAGGCTGATCTCGTCGCAATGCTTGAGAACCACCCAAAGGAAAAGAAACCAGTTGTGAAGATGGAGGAGCGTCTTCGTTCTGACTGATAAGGAGTTCAAGGCGGTCATAAGTTTTGCTGTTAGTTCAATCTTGTTGCACTTCTTCTTAGTTCTTAATGTATGTGTGCTAGTGTTGTGACATACTGCTACAAACGAGCTAGATCATGTCAAAGCACTTCTTAATTATTCCCACCCTTTTCCTTTTTTTTTGAGAGAGAGAGAGAGAGAGAGAGAGAGAGAGCGCGAGAGAGCTGGATAATCTTGTAATGGTATTGTGGAGTTTAGAAACCATGCATGGTTGGATTGTATGTTTGTGACATAAGTACATTTTAAAATCTGAAACAATTCACAGGCAAAATCTGTGTAGAAAGCACATCAGAAGTGGTATTCTAGACGCGCAACAACAACCCAAAATAGCCTTTGCGAGCACTACTGTATAGAGAACTTGTTTCAAATGTTTTGAGAGACATAATAATGCAATATGGTAGTGAACTTTAAAAAGTAGCAGGGCTATCTATCCACTCTGGATCAGTGATGATCCTAGCCTATTGCAGTCAGGTGATGAGTGGCATCTGTACCCGTCGTTTCATTAGTTTAGTCCGAATATCGTTGAGATTTTTCTTGGATTATCTGATTAGTTGCCTGTTAATAACTAATTACTTTTGCAATGTTACAGATCTCGTCACTGAATGTTGGTGACCAAAGGCGACAAAATCTGTCTAAGGGAATGAGAAACCCTCCCCCTGCGCCGCCACCATGAGGCGGCTCTGGCGACGCCAGATCCCCGCCGCCGGTCTCCCTCGTCCTCCTCCTCCTCGCCGCCGCCAGGTGGCGCTGGCGGCTAAGCCCGACCGGCGCTAGCGGCGGCGGGCCTTCTCTTCATCCTCCGCGCGATGGGGGCGGCGCGGGTTCCTCCATCGAGGGCGGGCGCGGGCACCTGGCGTGGCTGTGCGCGCCCTCCTGCGGTGCGTGGCGCTACGTGGCGGCTACGCGATGGAGCGCGCCTCGCCGCGGCGGCGGATCCGTCCGGCAGGCGGCGCGGCGCGGAGGCGTGGCGGCGGCTGGGTCCGTCTTGAACGGCTGGCGGCTGTGGTGGTTCCTCTCCGTCGCTGGCGGGCGCGGGCACCACGGCGTGGCTGTGTGCGGCCCTCCTGCGGTGCGCGGCGCTACGTGGCGGCGACGCGATGGAGCGCGCCGCCACGGCGGCCGGATCCGTCCGGCGGCGGCGCGAGCCGCGGAGGCGTGGCGGCTGGGGTCCGTCTTGGGCTGCTGGCGGCTGTGGTGGTTCCTCTCCGTCGCGGCGTGCGGCGGTGGTGTGGTTTCGGCAGGTGGCGGTCCGCGACCTGGTGGTGGTGGTCGGCGGTGCGCATGGTGGTGGTGCTTCCACTTGGCGGCTCTGTGCGGGGAGGAAGGGGCGGCTTGGACGGGGCGGCGGAGCCGACGGCGCCCCGGCTGCAGCGCGGCGGGAACTTTACGGGCCTTGAGATCCCGGCGGGCCTATGCGGCCACAGGCCTGGTCTGTTCCTGCTATTGCGTCCGGTCAGCTACCGTCTTCGGCGGTTGAGGTGGGGCCCTCCCGCATGCCGACGGTGCTGCTGCCCTAGTCTCGACTCCTCTTCTTCATTGTGCAGACCATGCTTCACAGTGCCGTGGTGAGACAGCGTGAGGGTCTGTTTGGTGGCGAGCCTGGAGTGCCTGAGTTGGAGGTTGGGATCGGGAGAAATCCCTATTGGCTTGGGCGACATCGACGCGGTGGCGCTTGTTGGTGCCGCCAGACCTATCTGGAGGGCGTCGGGGCTACCCTTCCTCTCTCCTCAGTGTTTACAGGGGGAAACCCTTGGCAGCAGCGTCGTCATCGTCGCATCCCTTCTTGGAGGTGTTGATTTATACCGGTGCTTCGGAGGCTCGGAGGTTGGTGGGCGATCTCCGGTGGGTGCAGCGGTCACGAGGTTTCTTCGTTTCTTTGTCGATCCGCCGTTGTCGGCATTTGTTTCTCCCTCCGATTCTTTTTAGTCTGCATATAAGGTTTGGTCAAAGTCAAGCTTTGCATAGTTTGACTAACTTTATATTAAAAAATATCAACACTAACAATATGAAATCAACATTTTCAGATGCACGATGAAATGTATTTCCATGTTATATAGTTTAAGTATTGTAGATATTCATATTTTTTAATATAAATTGGTCATATTTTGTGTAGCTTGACTTTGACCAAAACTTATACGTGAAGTAAAAAGGAACGGAGGGAGTATTTTCTCTTTCTTTCTTTTGGGTGTGACTGTGTTGTTTCCGCCCCAACACCTATCGTTGGATCGTCGATTGGTTGCTTTGTATACAAAGCGGGGGAAACCCTTTTTGGGCAAAGGAAAAATGGTACTTTAGGTACGTAGCAAAGGCTGCTTACCTGTCTGAGTTGTTGTCTGGTGAAATATAGACAGATTGTTTCTTTAGCAGAAGTTTCCCAATTGCTTTTGGTGTCATCTACACCAGCAAAGCGAATGTTCGGGAACAAAATCACATGAGTCAAATCAGCATCAGACAATTTGCATATGAAGGTGATCCGTTCCTGCCGAATCCTGTACCACAATTTCCACAGTGCAGTCAGGATGAGATAGAAATGGAATAAGGCCGGCGATTGAATATTAAATCGACCATTCTTTCATTAAATACTACCAAATCCATATATGAATATGCATATACCATAGCAAATCTGCAGTTTCGCGGATGAAATAGCGCAGTGTATCTGAAATCAATCGGGGATAGGCTGACCAAACTAACAAGATGATGCATCAGGGCATCAGGCTGCTAGAGCAGAGCAACAAGGTCGGCCTTGTGGGGCGACCGTGCGATTCGGCCAAGTGACGGAGGGGAGTGGCCTGAGCGGCGGAGGGGCCGGTCTCCGCGGCCGCCATGGGTCTCCCGAGCGGCGTAGGCGGAGGAGCGCAGGATTTCGGGTAGGGCGGGGTTAGCAGCAGCGGTACCGTTTAGAGCGTCTCTAGCATATCCGGTATATTCTCGTCCTGCAGAAAACGTTTCCCGGCGGCCTGTAAAATTTTACGCAACTCCAACAGTTCCCCTATCTCTAAAATAACCACCGCTTCATTTTTAGAGGATCATGTAAAAAAGATCCTTTCTTCCCGCTTATTTACGGGTAGATGACCTCCGGTATATTTTTGGAGGGAAAATAAACGCCATGAAACTTTCATTTGCTACTTTATTACTGGTCCAGATGAAGGGTCCCTTGCTGCCGTTCTAGTCGGGCCTCAGGCTGCTGCTTCCTTAGACTCGCTTGCTTCTCGCACATCAGTGAAGAAAGTTCAATCTACTCCGACCGAGACGACGACTACGCCCATCCGGCGTAGCAATCGCCATGCCTCCTTCGCTGATAGGTCATCGGTCACATATGAGAACTCTCCCCAAAGCAATGTGGCGTCAGGCGGAGCGCAACCTTGACTCGCTGACAGGTGCACCTTCCGATAAATAATTTATTTCTTTTTCCGGTTCTTGTATTTCCTCTTATTTAAATAATGTTAGAAATACAATTGGAAAGAATGATAATGATGTGTGTGTTTTGGTGTGGGCGGTAAAACACATGGAGATCAACTGGTTTGAGCACCCTACCTAACCCTGACACTGATGAGGACGAGGAGACGGATCCCACATATGATGGTCTGCTTCTCTCCCACTTAGTTGGAGTGGTTACCGACGTAGGATTGGATGAAGCAAGACCTGGGTCAATGTGTTGTGACTTCACAGTATCTTCGCGTAAATCAAAATATCATTCATCAAAAAAGAAACAAAAACCCCACAAGAAGGCGGGGAAGTCCACCCCGACCCGAGTTTTTACATGAGAGGTATGTTTTGTAGTAGCCGAGGTCTTTCAGACTTGGCTAAACATAAACACGTCAGTGATTGTGTGCGAGAACATGGGCTGTTAATTGTGACTTCCGTGCACATGTCCTAGATCACTTATTTGGTGATTTTGACTTCACATGGCATAATTTATCAGCACATGGAAGGTCCAGAGGAATCTTAGTTGGGTACAAACCAGAACCATGGACTTGTTAGCCTTTTCGACGGGTGAATTTCACATCAAATTTCACAATCGAAACAGAGCTGATAATTTTACATGGAGCCAGGTTGTAGTGATGATGCTGCCCAAGATGATAACAAGTCCACTTTCCTTCGGGAATTGGTGAACCTGGCTAAGGATAACCTAAATCCAATGCTTATTGGAGGGGACTTTAATATCCTTAGGTACAAGGAAGAGAAAAATAATAACCGCTTTGACACTCACTGACCTTTCCTATTCAATGTTGTGATTTACAGTTTGAATCTTCGGGAAGCGAGATGTCAGGGAGGCAATTCACTTGGGCCAATAGTCGTTCCATGTGCTACATACGAGAAGCTTGATAGGGTACTCATGGATACCGAATGGGAGTTAAAGTTTCCAATCGTAACCGTACGGGCCCTAGAGCGTATCAACACACTATCGGCTCATGCACCCATCATTCTTGATTCTAAATGTACAAGCCCATCTGTTCGCCACCCTTTCAAGTTTGAATTGGAATGGCTGCACCGGGAAGGCTTTGCACACATAATCAAGAAAGTGTGGGAGAGGCCCACCGTTGGTCGTACACCTATTCAGAGATGGAACTGTAAGGGCCATAAGACAATACATCTCTTGATGGGCGAAACACACCAATGAGTTGTACAAAAAAATAAAAACAACGCCTCTCAACTATTATTGACGACCTTGATAAAATCATAGAAACTCGCATCTTGTCTCAACAAGAGATTGAATTGAAAAATCAATCCAATGTGAAAATTGCACGTCTTCTGCGTCAAGAGGAAATCAAATGTTACCAAAGATCCAAAGCCGAATTCATCTTCAGGGAAATAGAATAGACAATATTTCCAATTGGTCGCCAACGTTCGGCATAGGAAGAAGTGTAATTTTAGTCTTCTATATCACTAAATTAGCCATCGGCCATTCATGGCATTACTGTTATATTCATGTGTGTGTTAAATGAGTATCCACTATCAGTTGATGCTACTCACCGCTTTTGGTCCCATGTTTGGAAGCAATTGATGTTGACTTCACATGTTTATTTTAGTTGTGTTTAACCTGGCCATGATTTAGGTGTTGCTATCCTAAAGGTTGTTTACTACCATCGTGTCTACAATATCATGCTCCATAGGTTGCCTCTGATCATTGTGCACAATTTGCCTGTGGCGGGATTCGTGCGCGGCGGTACCATTGCTGATTAATCAGTGCTACTCCAGAAGTTGCTAAGCTTGGTGCCCTATACAATAGCTGGGCATCATCTATGGGGTCACATGGAAAGATTGAACTTTGAGGTGTTCAATGTTTTCGTATCCTTGGAGGCAATCCAGAAGAATGACGCTATAGGACTAATCAGGATGATGCGAGTGATCTCTTTGCACTTGTTTGGGCAGAACATCCACACTCCAAATACCCCTAGCTCTTCAGGCAACGCGATCGTGCCTCCATCCATGTTCCTGCCACCCGGTGATCCCGCGCACTCCCTGCATCCTCCCTCACCCACTAATAGTAGTGGCATAGTAGGACAGCGGAGGGAAAGATAATTTCTAGATTCAAAGAGATCAACCTTGGGAGTGCAAATTTATACCAAACTTTTACACTTTGATTTAGTTTATTAAACTATAATATAAATATATATTTTTATATTTTTAGAAGGAGTACTATAAGAATACCTCCCGTGTAAAAAAATAAGCTATGTATTCTTTCCAATATGGTATCAAGTACCTAAACTTCAATTGTGGGGCCTCTGCAATTTTTCAAAACAACAGAGCTCAAGAATCTTGTATTAGATTGCTTTTTTTTAAAGGAGGATATTGTATTAGATTGCCTGGAAGGCGTGGAAAATGAAATATGTGTAGTTCACAGTTTACATAAAGTTTTAGAACATTGCACTTACCACCTTTATACAAGCAACGAAAATGAGAGTAAAATTTAGTGACATGCAACCATGCTATTGGATTCACATAATTGTCACTGACCAAAATTCATTTATTTTGCAGCGGCATGAACGCCGAGAGGTTTCTCATCGACTCAGAAGTGGAGGATGCGGTTGAGCATTACAAGAAAAGCCCCCCTTCTACATCCAGTCCCCTACGACCGTCTCTTTTCTCCGATTCCGAGTTACCGACACTTCATGAAGGACGACGGGAACCAGTTCATTCTGTCAGGCCATATTGAATCTCGAGGTCTTCAACATTTTCATGTTCATGACAGCATTGAAGAAGAATTTATACCAAACTTTTACACTTTGATTTAGTTTATTAAACTATAATATAAATATTTAAAATTTTTAGTTTAATTATTAAATACTTAATCAAAGGTAATTTGTTGTATTATACTCTTGTATATGGGTTAAATATCCAATGTTCAAAAGTAATAATTTACACCATGCTTCCAACATTATAAAAAATACGTGTATTACTATTTGTGTTTGTGGATAATTTAATATCCTTAAATATTTGAACTCAGATTCCCAAAATCTGCAACGTAAAAATGTCCCAATACAAGTTTCTAGTTTATGATTTAGATATAAGCAAATAGAAAATTCTAGTGTTTATGAGATGTTTATGCGGATATTTTATCCAATCATCATCAACATTGTTGCTTACTAGTTTTTCTTCATACTACTTCTCGCATGCTTTCGTGAGCCCGACAACCCACTGGCAGCATGGTCTCACTATGTTCCTGGGCACAGGAAAACACCGCTTGTAAGAAACACAAACATAAATTTATGTGTTAGTTTTGTATTTCTTAGTTTGATCTATAAACCATGCAATATAGTTATCATTGATGATAATTTCTTTCGTTGCATTTTTAGCAGGTAAAATAGCAGGAGAGGCTCCAATTTTTGCTAAAATTGAAAACTGACAAAAAGGTTACATGGTCCAAGGACCGAAAAGCAGAAAAGAGGACCCGAAGGGGATTACACTTTAAGATTTGGAATGAAAGTTTCAAGGAAGGTAGCAGTGTGAGGATTAACCTTGAATTTGCGAATTTCTAGATCAGATCCTACATTTTTAGGGGTCGTCTTTCGTAGGTTAAACCAAATCTTCAGTGATTATATCTCTTGTGTACACTCACAAACACATTAGTCTCTTAATTCATTTGTCTTCAACACTCGAAAACCACTAAGGGCATCTCTAATAGATTGTATGTTAGTCTTGTTGGTAAAATGTCCATGTCATCAATCAAAAAGCTATCATACAACTACTCCAATAGGTTGTATCTAAGCTATCCAATAGATGATGAGAAAATAAATGTGATGGCTCTCTATTTCATCTTGGAGCTTGTGCAAAGGTTGTTGGTTATTCTACATACAACTTTGCTCTCTATCCACATTTATTACATGCCACATCATCACTATGTCCTAGGTGGCAAATTTACCAACACCTATCTTACCACATCATCACTGCTTCTGGCACGGTGTCCAATGTTATGCTTATGTGGACCATGTACATGCATATGGATCAGCACCAAGCATTTATTTCAAGGAGTATAGCGAACTAGTCGATTGTTTACACAACTAAGTATTCCACCCAGTGTCTCGATGTATTGGCGCAACAAGTTCTCACCTGTAGCACCATGCCGCAAGGCCCCCAACCGATTCTTGTTTTGAAAATCACCAGCCGTAGCGCCAACCTTAAGGGAAATCCCAGCCTCTTCCCATCAGGTTCGTAAATCTCCAAATTTGTCGCAGTAACTTCCTGCATGCACAATATCCCCACGATGGGTTCGTAGATTTGGTCTGAACTAACTCCCTAGTCATTTGTTTTAACGAGCAAAATCTAGCAATAAATGCAATTATCATGACATGTTTTCTATTATTGTACCCACCTGAAGCGGCACAAGGAATTCGAAAGACGCGTTTGGGGATGAACATTAAGTGCGGCATGTCATGCCCAAAGACTAATGTGTTGCAAGTACTCCACTCCAACCTGTCCCTAACTGTAAGCTCGGTCCAAATTTCCCCGTTCTAATAAGTCGTCAATTTTCAACAGTTATATAGATGGACCAATTCATCATATAAGTTACAACTGACAGCCGATCCAATCTAGAATAACTGTAATAAAAAGAAATCAAACACACAAGACATCATTAAAGAAGAAAAGAGAATTATCACATTTTTCCTCTAATAAATCATCGGTAATTACCTTTGTAAAAAAATATCACATCAATATTCCGTAGTGGAACCATTGTCTGATTAACACTGTTAATGATCATTCACAAAAGGAAAATCATGAATTACCAGACCTAGTACCATCACAATTTATAGACAGTATAATCAATTAAGTGGCATAACACCCACCAGCTACTACAGATTTTCATGGCCCGAACAAAGCATTTAAAGCCTTTCATATGGGTCAGCACAACACCTGCAGATTTAAGTTTTGAATCCGCATTGTATCAAGCAGTCAAATAACTTCTCATCCTGCAATTACCACTAGAACAAGAACCAGCAACTCCAAGTGAAAAAAAACCCTGCATAACTACATACAAAAATATAACAAAAATTAGCACTAGATCAAGGACTAGCATATCAAAATTAGCAATGACAATATTTCTTACTAACACATCATCCAAACAGATATTGCAGGAGTAAGCATTGATAATGGCAATGTTAGAACACTTAGATTTCTTACTTTTTTCAAGAATATGAACTAAAACATCACAGATCAGCATCCCAAGAAAGCTCACTGGTCAAAATATAGCATAAAAGGAAACAATAATTAAGGAAAATAGAGGACGAACGCCGGCCAGACCAAGGCAACCACTATTTCGCAAACCTTTCCGGTGCGGGTCTCTGTGGCGCCCGGTGGACCAAGATCCGCTGCAAGAGGAACGACTAGGCATATGAATCTAATACTTTTGACATTCTCCAGTCATCAAAATGGTACTCATTCCATAGATGGAATCACTTAGTTAGCGATGACAACATAGGATACAAAAAGATTCATCACAGAATTGCAACATGAAGATCATTCAAAGTTTAATAGCACAGTTTTTGCAAAAAATGTGATGTATTATTCGGAGAGAAGAAAATCGACTACTCGGAAGCGAAAAATCGATCAATGGAATAGGAGAAACGACTATGTATGTAAAAAAAATGTTCAAACACCATAAACAATGACATGGAAGCTTCTGTGAAAAAAATAGCACGCTATAACATCGCTAATAGCATGCTATAGCGTTTTGAGAATTGTCTCGCTAAATAAATCATATACAATGGCACGGTATAGCGCGATATAGCACGCTAATAGTATATTTCAAGGCCCGTGCTATTGTACTGTAGCATGCAATTTTTTCATTGATTCTGATTTGAACAAAATCTTAAGAAGATCTTGGGGGGCTTTCTTGTAAAAATCCAGAAGGGAAACTCCAAGACGTTTAGCACTAGATGCAGTGCATACAATGAACATGATGTTGTTGCTTACTAGTTTTTTCTTCATACTATTTCTTGCATACTTTGGTAAATCAAGCAACCTGCTGGTAGCATCACCTTAATTACTTGTGAGCTTTGTGCTTAAACCTAGCTATTAATTGACTCATGAGTGGGCTTATCTAATGTGCGTGACATGTAGATGCAGTGCGTACTTGTACCTGTAACAAGATTAAAAAACCAACAAATACATTACCTATAGAACAACGACACTTATTTTGGAACAAAGGAAGTACTCCCTCTGTAAACTAATATAAGAGCGTTTAGATAACTAAAATAGTGATCTAAATGCTCTTATATTAGTTTATGGAGGAAGTATATATCATTGAAAAGGCCCTGTCTATCTAGCTTCTACACCAGCAGCTAACAACAAGACAGCAACACATCAGAGCTAGCGATCACCATCTCGTCCTAGCTCCCTCGTCTCCTCCACCATCACCTTCCTAGTGACGAAATCATAGCGGTCATGGAGTATGCATCATTTTTTTTTCTTGGATTAACGGGTACACATTGATCTTTGCATTAGTAGATAGCCTACGGCGATGCTTGAACCCGCTCTCCCTCTTCTATTCCTTTTCTGGACCTATGTATTTCTGTTATGTCGCAGTAATGGAAAGGGTTATGCCGGTTTGAAAATAAAGATAGCCTACAGGTGGAGGAAACCTGGTCAAACACATGCAATGAAGCGACGCCAAGGCCGTGAGAGGGGGGGGCAATTCATTAGTACATACTAGAGCAGGGTAACCCGAGTACGTGCAATTTATTCTGTGAGTAACTATGTTTTTATTACCACCTTCACTATTTACCACTATTACTACAATATATACTGCATAAAACCATCAATGCTTTTATGTGATAGTGAGAGATTGCAGTGTTGTATCGAGAACAAAACAATACACTTGAAATGGTTCTAGACTATTCACTCATTCATGCCTGAAATTACAAAATATATTTGTGCCTTAGGTCGTGCGAGTCTACAAGTGATGATTTATAAAGCCTAAATGTACCCTCGTAAACTTATTTGTATGGTGCTACTTGTGAGATGTGTTGCGATTTTTTCGAAGAGGAGAGGATGGTGCAGTAGAGTAGAGATAAGTATTTCTCTCAGTTCAGAATCAAGGTTATCAATCCAGTAGGAGAACCACACTAAACCTCGTTAGCAGAACCTAAACACAAAAAAGCAAATACTTGCAACCAAGGCGAACAAGCGGGTTGTCAATCCCATTGGAGGTTACTTGCATGGATTAATTCTGATAGTGATAGATAGATAAGTAATTTGCTAAATAAAATAAAAGAAATAAAATTTCAGCAAGATATCTTTGGATTTTATATATGATAGATAAATGACCCGGAGGTCGTAGTATTCACTAGAGGCTTCTCTCCTGGACACAAAGCATACGGTGGGTAAGAAAATTACTGTTGGACAATTGATAGAAAAGCACATAGTTATTATGGATTCATGCCAATGATCATGTATATAGGCATCACGTCTGAGACAAGTAGACCGACTCCTGTCTGCATCTATTAATATTACACCACCCATCGGCCGCTATCCAGCATGCATCTAAGGTATTGAGTATAAAATAGAGTAACGCCTTAAGCAAAATGATATGATGTAGAGAAAGTAAACTCGAGCAATATGAGTAAACCCCATAATTTAATCCCTAATGGCAATAAACAAATACGTATCGGATCCCAACAAACACACCGCAAAAAAACTTTACATCAAATAGAACTCTAAGAAGACCGAGGATAACATGGTATTGAAGATCAAAGAGAGAGAAAAAACAATCTAGCTACTAGCTATGGAAATGTAGGTCTGTGGTAAATTACTCACACGTCATTGCTACCTCTTGAGCATGCGTTGGTTTTTCCTTGAAGAGGAAAGGGTGATGCAGCAAAGTAGGGTAAGTATTTCCCTCAGTTTTGAGAACCAAGGTATCAATTCAGTAGGAGGCCACACTCAAATCCTCGTACCTGCACAAACAAATAAGAACCTTGCAACCAACGCGATAAAGGGGTTTTCAATCCCTTGACGACCACTTGCAAAAGTGAGATCTGATAGAGATAATAAGATAAATATTTTTGGTATTTTTATGATATAGATTGGAAAGTAAAGATTGCAAAATAAAATATATCGGAAACTTATATGATGGAAAATAGACCCGGGGCCCATAGCTTTCACTAGTGACTTCTCTCAAGATAGCATAAGTATTACGGTGGGTGAACAAATTACTGTCGAGCAATTGATAGAAAAGTGCATAGTTATGAGAATATCTAGGCATGATCATGTATATAGGCATCACGTCCGCGACAAGTAGATCGAAACGATTCTGCATCTACTACTATTACTCCACACATCGACCGCTATCCAGCATGCATCTAGAGTATTAAGTTTATAAGGACAGAGTAACGCATTAGGAAAGATGACATGATGTAGAGGGATAAACTCAAGCAATATGATATAAACCCCATCTTTTTATCCTCGATGGCAACAATAAAATACATGCCTTGCTGCCCCTACTGTCACTGGGAAAGGACACCGCAAGATTGAACCCAAAGCTAAGCACTTCTCCCATTGCAAGAAAGATCAATCTAGTAGGCCAAACCAAACTGATAATTCGAAAAGGCTTGCAAAGATAACAAATCATACATATAAGAATTCAGAGGAGATTCAAATATTGTTCATAGATAATCTTGATCATAAACACACAATTCATCGGATCTCGACAAACACACCGCAAAAAGAATTACATCGAATAGATCTCCAAGAAGATCGAGGAGAACTTTGTATTGAGATCCAAAGAGAGAGAAGAAGCCATCTAGCTAATAACTATGGACCCGAAGGTCCAAGGTAAACTACTCACACAACATCGGAGAGGCTATGGTGTTGATGTAGAAGCCCTCCGTGATCGATTCCCCCTCCGGCGGAGCGCCGGATAAGGCCCCAAGATGGGATCTCATGGGTACAGAAGGTTGCGGCGGTGGAAATAGGATTTCGTGGTGCTTTCGGACGTTTTTTAGGGTGTATGAGTGTATATAGGTGAAAGAAGTCGGTCAGGGGAGCCATGAGGGGGCCACGAGGGTGGGGGGCGCGCCTACCTCCTGGGCGCGCCTCCCTGCCTCGTGGCCGCCTCATTGCTTCCTTGACGTCCACTCCGAGTCTCCTGGATTGCGTTTGTTCCTAAAACGACTCTCCCGACTGTTTCATTCCATTTGGACTTCGTTTGATATTCCTTTTCTGCGAAACACCGAAATTGGCAAAAAAAAAAACAATTTGGACTGGGCCTCTGGTTAATAGGTTAGTCCCAAAAATAGTATAAAAGTGTATAATAAAGCCCATTAAACATCCAAAACAGATAATATAATAGCATGGAACAATAAAAAATAATAAATACGTTGGAGACGTATCAAGCATCCCCAAGCTTAATTCATGCTCGTCCTCGAGTTGGTAAAGGATAAAAGCAGAATTTCCTAGAGGATCTCAAGAAGCTGACCCACCTGCGCAAGCTTGGAGTGTCTGGCATCAACAAGAGTAACAGCAGCAAGTTTTTCCTTGCAATCACGGTTCTTGCCCATCTGGAATCATTGTCAGTGTGGCTCGAGGACAACAATCAAGGTTGTTTGGATCGTATACAATTACCGCCACCTGTTGGGAGCCTGCAGAGCCTGAAACTGCACGGCCTTGGAGACCGGTTGCCAGAGTGGAAAGAGCAACTCACCATGCTCACAAAGATGGATTTAGAAATAGTCAAATTGACAGAAGACCATGTCTCCCCGCAGTCGGGACAGCTCACACCAGAAGGAAGAAGGGAACCAACTACGGGTGTCATCAAGTTCCTTAGCGAGCTACCAAATCTGTGCATTCTCCGTCTTCGTGTTAAGGAGCTTCAAAATGATGAGCTCACTGTGTCCATCATTACATATGACCTGGAGGAAGAGTCTTTCATGAAAATGAAGATCTTTGAGATTGCCTGCAGTTCCAGTTCCAGCTCTAAAGTTACCTTCGGAGAGAAGACGATGAAAAAACTTGAGCAGCTGACGGTCGACTGCTGCAGTGGGTCCTCGTTCTCTGGCCTGAAGCATCTGCGTGAGCTCAAGGAAGTCCTGCTCAAGGGCTCTAGCTGTGATGCAGCACTGAAGGCTGATCTCGTCGCAATGCTTGAGAACCACCCAAAGGAAAAGAAACCAGTTGTGAAGATGGAGGAGCGTCTTCGTTCTGACTGATAAGGAGTTCAAGGCGGTCATAAGTTTTGCTGTTAGTTCAATCTTGTTGCACTTCTTCTTAGTTCTTAATGTATGTGTGCTAGTGTTGTGACATACTGCTACAAACGAGCTAGATCATGTCAAAGCACTTCTTAATTATTCCCACCCTTTTCCTTTTTTTTTGAGAGAGAGAGAGAGAGAGAGAGAGAGAGAGAGAGAGAGAGAGAGAGAGAGAGAGAGCTGGATAATCTTGTAATGGTATTGTGGAGTTTAGAAACCATGCATGGTTGGATTGTATGTTTGTGACATAAGTACATTTTAAAATCTGAAACAATTCACAGGCAAAATCTGTGTAGAAAGCACATCAGAAGTGGTATTCTAGACGCGCAACAACAACCCAAAATAGCCTTTGCGAGCACTACTGTATAGAGAACTTGTTTCAAATGTTTTGAGAGACATAATAATGCAATATGGTAGTGAACTTTAAAAAGTAGCAGGGCTATCTATCCACTCTGGATCAGTGATGATCCTAGCCTATTGCAGTCAGGTGATGAGTGGCATCTGTACCCGTCGTTTCATTAGTTTAGTCCGAATATCGTTGAGATTTTTCTTGGATTATCTGATTAGTTGCCTGTTAATAACTAATTACTTTTGCAATGTTACAGATCTCGTCACTGAATGTTGGTGACCAAAGGCGACAAAATCTGTCTAAGGGAATGAGAAACCCCCCCCCTGCGCCGCCACCCGCGAGGCGGCCTGGGCGGACGCCCAGATCCCCCCGCCGCCGGTCTCCCCTCGTCCTCCCTCCTCCCTCGCCGCCGCCAGGTGGCGCGGCCGGGCTAAGCCCGACTGGCGCTAGCGGCGGCGGGGCCTGCTCTTCATCCTCCGCGCGATGGGGCGGCGCGGGTTCCTCCATCGAGGGCGGGCGCGGGCACCGGGCGTGGCTGTCTGCGCGCCCTCCTGCGGTGCGTGGCGCTACGTGGCCGGCTACGCGATGGAGCGCGCCGCCGCGCGGCCGGATCCGTCCGGCAGGCGGCGCTGGCCGCGGAGGTGTGGCGGCGGCTGGGGTCCGTCTTGAACGCTGGCGGCTGTGGTGGTTCCTCTCCGTCGCTGGCGGGCGCGGGCACCACGGCGTGGCTGTGCGGCCCTCCTGCGGTGCGCGGCGCTACGTGGCGGCGACGCGATGGAGCGCGCCGCCACGGCGGCCGGATCCGTCCGGCAGGCGGCGCAGGCCGCGGGAGGCGTGGGCGGCGGCTGGGGTCCGTCTTCGGGCTGCTGGCGGCTGTGGTGGTTCCTCTCCGTCGCGGGCGTGCGGCGGTGGTGTGGCTCGGCAGGTGGCGGTCCGGCGACCTGGTGGTGGTGGTCGGCGGTGCGCATGGTGGTGGTGCTTCCACTTGGCGGCTCTCTGTGCGGGGAGGAAGGGGAGCGGCTTGGACAGGGGCGGCGGAGCCGACGGCGTCCCGGCTGCAGCGCGAAGGCGGGAACTTTACGGGCCTTGGAGATCCCGGCCGGGCCTATGCGGCCACAGGCCTGGTCTGTTCCTGCTATTGCGTCCGGTCAGCTACCGTCTTCGGCGGTTGAGGTGGGGCCCTCCCGCATGCCGACGGTGCTGCTGCCCTAGTCTCGACTCCTCTTCTTCATTGTGCAGACCATGCTTCACAGTGCCGTGGTGAGACAGCGTGAGGGTCTGTTTGGTGGCGAGCTCTGGAGTGCCTGAGTTGGAGGTTGGGATCGGGAGAAATCCCTATTGGCTTGGACGACATCGACGCGGTGGCGCTTGTTGGTGCCGCCAGACCTATCTGGAGGGCGTCGGGGCTACCCTTCCTCTCTCCTCAGTGTTTACAGGGGGAAACCCTTGGCAGCAGCGTCGTCATCGTCGCATCCCTTCTTGGAGGTGTTGATTTATACCGGTGCTTCGGAGGCTCGGAGGTTGGTGGGCGATCTCCGGTGGGTGCAGCGGTCACGAGGTTTCTTCGTTTCTTTGTCGATCCGCCGTTGTCGGCATTTGTTTCTCCCTCCGATTCTTTTTAGTCTGCATATAAGGTTTGGTCAAAGTCAAGCTTTGCATAGTTTGACTAACTTTATATTAAAAAATATCAACACTAACAATATGAAATCAACATTTTCAGATGCACGATGAAATGTATTTCCATGTTATATAGTTTAAGTATTGTAGATATTCATATTTTTTAATATAAATTGGTCATATTTTGTGTAGCTTGACTTTGACCAAAACTTATACGTGAAGTAAAAAGGAACGGAGGGAGTATTTTCTCTTTCTTTCTTTTGGGTGTGACTGTGTTGTTTCCGCCCCAACACCTATCGTTGGATGCGTCGATTGGTTGCTTTGTATACAAAGCGGGGGAAACCCTTTTTGGGCAAAGGAAAAATGGTACTTTAGGTACGTAGCAAAGGCTGCTTACCTGTCTGAGTTGTTGTCTGGTGAAATATAGACAGATTGTTTCTTTAGCAGAAGTTTCCCAATTGCTTTTGGTGTCATCTACACCAGCAAAGCGAATGTTCGGGAACAAAATCACATGAGTCAAATCAGCATCAGACAATTTGCATATGAAGGTGATCCGTTCCTGCCGAATCCTGTACCACAATTTCCACAGTGCAGTCAGGATGAGATAGAAATGGAATAAGGCCGGCGATTGAATATTAAATCGACCATTCTTTCATTAAATACTACCAAATCCATATATGAATATGCATATACCATAGCAAATCTGCAGTTTCGCGGATGAAATAGCGCAGTGTATCTGAAATCAATCGGGGATAGGCTGACCAAACTAACAAGATGATGCATCAGGGCATCAGGCTGCTAGAGCAGAGCAACAAGGTCGGCCTTGTGGGGCGACCGTGCGATTCGCCAAGTGACGGAGGGAGTGGCCTGAGCGGCGGAGGGCGGTCTCCGCGGCCGCCATGGGTCTCCCGAGCGGCGAGGCGGAGGAGCGCAGGATTTCGGTAGGGCGGGGTTAGCAGCAGCGGTACCGTTTAGAGCGTCTCTAGCATATCCGGTATATTCTCGTCCTGCAGAAAACGTTTCCGGCGGCCTGTAAAATTTTACGCAACTCCAACAGTTCCCCTATCTCTAAAATAACCACCGCTTCATTTTAGAGGATCATGTAAAAGATCCTTTCTTCCCGCTTATTTACGGGTAGATGACCTCCGGTATATTTTTGGAGGGAAAATAAACGCCATGAAACTTTCATTTGCTACTTTATTACTGGTCCAGATGAAGGGTCCCTTGCTGCCGTTCTAGTCGGGCCTCAGGCTGCTGCTTCCTTAGACTCGCTTGCTTCTCGCACATCAGTGAAGAAAGTTCAATCTACTCCGACCGAGACGACGACTACGCCCATCCGGCGTAGCAATCGCCATGCCTCCTTCGCTGATAGGTCATCGGTCACATATGAGAACTCTCCCCAAAGCAATGTGGCGTCAGGCGGAGCGCAACCTTGACTCGCTGACAGGTGCACCTTCCGATAAATAATTTATTTCTTTTTCCGGTTCTTGTATTTCCTCTTATTTAAATAATGTTAGAAATACAATTGGAAAGAATGATAATGATGTGTGTGTTTTGGTGTGGGCGGTAAAACACATGGAGATCAACTGGTTTGAGCACCCTACCTAACCCTGACACTGATGAGGACGAGGAGACGGATCCCACATATGATGGTCTGCTTCTCTCCCACTTAGTTGGAGTGGTTACCGACGTAGGATTGGATGAAGCAAGACCTGGGTCAATGTGTTGTGACTTCACAGTATCTTGGCGTAAATCAAAATATCATTCATCAAAAAGAAACAAAACCCCACAAGAAGGCGGGAAGTCCACCCGACCGAGTTTTACATGAGAGGTATGTTTTGTAGTAGCCGAGGTCTTTCAGACTTGGCTAAACATAAACACGTCAGTGATTGTGTGCGAGAACATGGGCTGTTAATTGTGACTTCCGTGCACATGTCCTAGATCACTTATTTGGTGATTTTGACTTCACATGGCATAATTTATCAGCACATGGAAGGTCCAGAGGAATCTTAGTTGGGTACAAACCAGAACCATGGACTTGTTAGCCTTTTCGACGGGTGAATTTCACATCAAATTTCACAATCGAAACAGAGCTGATAATTTTACATGGAGCCAGGTTGTAGTGATGATGCTGCCCAAGATGATAACAAGTCCACTTTCCTTCGGGAATTGGTGAACCTGGCTAAGGATAACCTAAATCCAATGCTTATTGGAGGGACTTTAATATCCTTAGGTACAAGGAAGAGAAAATAATAACCGCTTTGACACTCACTGACCTTTCCTATTCAATGTTGTGATTTACAGTTTGAATCTTCGGAAGCGAGATGTCAGGAGGCAATTCACTTGGGCCAATAGTCGTTCCATGTGCTACATACGAGAAGCTTGATAGGGTACTCATGGATACCGAATGGGAGTTAAAGTTTCCAATCGTAACCGTACGGGCCCTAGAGCGTATCAACACACTATCGGCTCATGCACCCATCATTCTTGATTCTAAATGTACAAGCCCATCTGTTCGCCACCCTTTCAAGTTTGAATTGGAATGGCTGCACCGGGAAGGCTTTGCACACATAATCAAGAAAGTGTGGGAGAGGCCCACCGTTGGTCGTACACCTATTCAGAGATGGAACTGTAAGGGCCATAAGACAATACATCTCTTGATGGGCGAAACACACCAATGAGTTGTACAAAAAAATAAAAACAACGCCTCTCAACTATTATTGACGACCTTGATAAAATCATAGAAACTCGCATCTTGTCTCAACAAGAGATTGAATTGAAAAATCAATCCAATGTGAAAATTGCACGTCTTCTGCGCCAAGAGGAAATCAAATGTTACCAAAGATCCAAAGCGAATTCATCTTCAGGAAATAGAATAGACAATATTTCCAATTGGTCGCCAACGTTCGGCATAGGAAGAAGTGTAATTTTAGTCTTCTATATCACTAAATTAGCCATCGGCCATTCATGGCATTACTGTTATATTCATGTGTGTGTTAAATGAGTATCCACTATCAGTTGATGCTACTCACCGCTTTTGGTCCCATGTTTGGAAGCAATTGATGTTGACTTCACATGTTTATTTTAGTTGTGTTTAACCTGGCCATGATTTAGGTGTTGCTATCCTAAAGGTTGTTTACTACCATCGTGTCTACAATATCATGCTCCATAGGTTGCCTCTGATCATTGTGCACAATTTGCCTGTGGCGGGATTCGTCTTGTGGCGGTACCATTGCTGATTAATCAGTGCTACTCCAGAAGTTGCTAAGCTTGGTGCCCTATACAATAGCTGGGCATCATCTATGGGGTCACATGGAAAGATTGAACTTTGAGGTGTTCAATGTTTTCGTATCCTTGGAGGCAATCCAGAAGAATGACGCTATAGGACTAATCAGGATGATGCGAGTGATCTCTTTGCACTTGTTTGGGCAGAACATCCACACTCCAAATACCCCTAGCTCTTCAGGCAACGCGATCGTGCCTCCATCCATGTTCCTGCCACCCGGTGATCCCGCACACTCCCTGCATCCTCCCTCACCCACTAATAGTAGTGGCATAGTAGGACAGCGGAGGGAAAGATAATTTCTAGATTCAAAGAGATCAACCTTGGGAGTGCAAATTTATACCAAACTTTTACACTTTGATTTAGTTTATTAAACTATAATATAAATATTTTTTTTTATATTTTTAGAAGGAGTACTATAAGAATACCTCCCGTGTAAAAAAATAAGCTATGTATTCTTTCCAATATGGTATCAAGTACCTAAACTTCAATTGTGGGGCCTCTGCAATTTTTCAAAACAACAGAGCTCAAGAATCTTGTATTAGATTGCTTTTTTTTAAAGGAGGATATTGTATTAGATTGCTGGAAGGCGTGGAAAATGAAATATGTGTAGTTCACAGTTTACATAAAGTTTTAGAACATTGCACTTACCACCTTTATACAAGCAACGAAAATGAGAGTAAAATTTAGTGACATGCAACCATGCTATTGGATTCACATAATTGTCACTGACCAAAATTCATTTATTTTGCAGCGGCATGAACGCCGAGAGGTTTCTCATCGACTCAGAAGTGGAGGATGCGGTTGAGCATTACAAGAAAAGCCCCTTCTACATCCAGTCCCCTCGACCGTCTCTTTTCTCCGATTCGAGTTACCGACACTTCATGAAGGACGACGGGAACCAGTTCATTCTGTCAGGCCATATTGAATCTCGAGGTCTTCAACATTTTCATGTTCATGACAGCATTGAAGAAGAATTTATACCAAACTTTTACACTTTGATTTAGTTTATTAAACTATAATATAAATATTTAAAATTTTTAGTTTAATTATTAAATACTTAATCAAAGGTAATTTGTTGTATTATACTCTTGTATATGGGTTAAATATCCAATGTTCAAAAGTAATAATTTACACCATGCTTCCAACATTATAAAAAAATACGTGTATTACTATTTGTGTTTGTGGATAATTTAATATCCTTAAATATTTGAACTCAGATTCCCAAAATCTGCAACGTAAAAAATGTCCCAATACAAGTTTCTAGTTTATGATTTAGATATAAGCAAATAGAAAATTCTAGTGTTTATGAGATGTTTATGCGGATATTTTTATCCAATCATCATCAACATTGTTGCTTACTAGTTTTTTCTTCATACTACTTCTCGCATGCTTTCGTGAGCCCGACAACCCACTGGCAGCATGGTCTCACTATGTTCCTGGGCACAGGAAAACACCGCTTGTAAGAAACACAAACATAAATTTATGTGTTAGTTTTGTATTTCTTAGTTTGATCTATAAACCATGCAATATAGTTATCATTGATGATAATTTCTTTCGTTGCATTTTTAGCAGGTAAAATAGCAGGAGAGGCTCCAATTTTTGCTAAAATTGAAAACTGACAAAAAGGTTACATGGTCCAAGGACCGAAAAGCAGAAAAGAGGACCCGAAGGGGATTACACTTTAAGATTTGGAATGAAAGTTTCAAGGAAGGTAGCAGTGTGAGGATTAACCTTGAATTTGCGAATTTCTAGATCAGATCCTACATTTTTAGGGGTCGTCTTTCGTAGGTTAAACCAAATCTTCAGTGATCATATCTCTTGTGTACACTCACAAACACATTAGTCTCTTAATTCATTTGTCTTCAACACTCGAAAACCACTAAGGGCATCTCTAATAGATTGTATGTTAGTCTTGTTGGTAAAATGTCCATGTCATCAATCAAAAAGCTATCATACAACTACTCCAATAGGTTGTATCTAAGCTATCCAATAGATGATGAGAAAATAAATGTGATGGCTCTCTATTTCATCTTGGAGCTTGTGCAAAGGTTGTTGGTTATTCTACATACAACTTTGCTCTCTATCCACATTTATTACATGCCACATCATCACTATGTCCTAGGTGGCAAATTTACCAACACCTATCTTACCACATCATCACTGCTTCTGCACGGTGTCCAATGTTATGCTTATGTGGACCATGTACATGCATATGGATCAGCACCAAGCATTTATTTCAAGGAGTATAGCGAACTAGTCGATTGTTTACACAACTAAGTATTCCACCCAGTGTCTCGATGTATTGGCGCAACAAGTTCTCACCTGTAGCACCATGCCGCAAGGCCCCCAACCGATTCTTGTTTTGAAAATCACCAGCCGTAGCGCCAACCTTAAGGGAAATCCCAGCCTCTTCCCATCAGGTTCGTAAATCTCCAAATTTGTCGCAGTAACTTCCTGCATGCACAATATCCCCACGATGGGTTCGTAGATTTGGTCTGAACTAACTCCCTAGTCATTTGTTTTAACGAGCAAAATCTAGCAATAAATGCAATTATCATGACATGTTTTCTATTATTGTACCCACCTGAAGCGGCACAAGGAATTCGAAAGACGCGTTTGGGGATGAACATTAAGTGCGGCATGTCATGCCCAAAGACTAATGTGTTGCAAGTACTCCACTCCAACCTGTCCCTAACTGTAAGCTCGGTCCAAATTTCCCCGTTCTAATAAGTCGTCAATTTTCAACAGTTATATAGATGGACCAATTCATCATATAAGTTACAACTGACAGCCGATCCAATCTAGAATAACTGTAATAAAAAGAAATCAAACACACAAGACATCATTAAAGAAGAAAAGAGAATTATCACATTTTTCCTCTAATAAATCATCGGTAATTACCTTTGTAAAAAAATATCACATCAATATTCCGTAGTGGAACCATTGTCTGATTAACACTGTTAATGATCATTCACAAAAGGAAAATCATGAATTACCAGACCTAGTACCATCACAATTTATAGACAGTATAATCAATTAAGTGGCATAACACCCACCAGCTACTACAGATTTTCATGGCCCGAACAAAGCATTTAAAGCCTTTCATATGGGTCAGCACAACACCTGCAGATTTAAGTTTTGAATCCGCATTGTATCAAGCAGTCAAATAACTTCTCATCCTGCAATTACCACTAGAACAAGAACCAGCAACTCCAAGTGAAAAAAAACCCTGCATAACTACATACAAAAATATAACAAAAATTAGCACTAGATCAAGGACTAGCATATCAAAATTAGCAATGACAATATTTCTTACTAACACATCATCCAAACAGATATTGCAGGAGTAAGCATTGATAATGGCAATGTTAGAACACTTAGATTTCTTACTTTTTTCAAGAATATGAACTAAAACATCACAGATCAGCATCCCAAGAAAGCTCACTGGTCAAAATATAGCATAAAAGGAAACAATAATTAAGGAAAATAGAGGACGAACGCCGCCAGACCAAGGCAACCACTATTTCGCAAACCTTTCCAAAAGGGTCTCTGTGGCGCCCGTGGACCAAGATCCGCTGCAAGAGGAACGACTAGGCATATGAATCTAATACTTTTGACATTCTCCAGTCATCAAAATGGTACTCATTCCATAGATGGAATCACTTAGTTAGCGATGACAACATAGGATACAAAAAGATTCATCACAGAATTGCAACATGAAGATCATTCAAAGTTTAATAGCACAGTTTTTGCAAAAAATGTGATGTATTATTCGGAGAGAAGAAAATCGACTACTCGGAAGCGAAAAATCGATCAATGGAATAGGAGAAACGACTATGTATGTAAAAAAAATGTTCAAACACCATAAACAATGACATGGAAGCTTCTGTGAAAAAAATAGCACGCTATAACATCGCTAATAGCATGCTATAGCGTTTTGAGAATTGTCTCGCTAAATAAATCATGTACAATGGCACGGTATAGCGCGATATAGCACGCTAATAGTATATTTCAAGGCCCGTGCTATTGTACTGTAGCATGCAATTTTTTCATTGATTCTGATTTGAACAAAATCTTAAGAAGATCTTGGGGGCGGGGCTTTCTTGTAAAAATCCAGAAGGGAAACTCCAAGACGTTTAGCACTAGATGCAGTGCATACAATGAACATGATGTTGTTGCTTACTAGTTTTTCTTCATACTATTTCTTGCATACTTTGGTAAATCAAGCAACCTGCTGGTAGCATCACCTTAATTACTTGTGAGCTTTGTGCTTAAACCTAGCTATTAATTGACTCATGAGTGGGCTTATCTAATGTGCGTGACATGTAGATGCAGTGCGTACTTGTACCTGTAACAAGATTAAAAAACCAACAAATACATTACCTATAGAACAACGACACTTATTTTGGAACAAAGGAAGTACTCCCTCTGTAAACTAATATAAGAGCGTTTAGATAACTAAAATAGTGATCTAAATGCTCTTATATTAGTTTATGGAGGAAGTATATATCATTGAAAAGGCCCTGTCTATCTAGCTTCTACACCAGCAGCTAACAACAAGACAGCAACACATCAGAGCTAGCGATCACCATCTCCTCCTAGCTCCCTCATCTCCTCCACCATCACCTTCCTAGTGACGACCTCACAGAGGTCATGGCGTATGCATCATTTTTTTTTCTTGGATTAACGGGTACACATTGATCTTTGCATTAGTAGATAGCCTACCGGCGATGCTTGAACCCGCTCTCCCCTCTTCTATTCCTTTTCTGGACCTATGTATTTCTGTTATGTCGCAGTAATGGAAAGGGGTTATGCCCGGTTTGAAAATAAAGATAGCCTACAGGTGGAGGAAACCTGGTCAAACACATGCAATGAAGCGACGCCAAGGCCGTGAGAGGGGGGGCAATTCATTAGTACATACTAGAGCAGGGGTAACCCGAGTACGTGCAATTTATTCTCTGAGTAACTATGTTTTTATTACCACCTTCACTATTTACCACTATTACTACAATATATACTGCATAAAACCATCAATGCTTTTATGTGATAGTGAGAGATTGCAGTGTTGTATCGAGAACAAAACAATACACTTGAAATGGTTCTAGACTATTCACTCATTCATGCCTGAAATTACAAAATATATTTGTGCCTTAGGTCGTGCGAGTCTACAAGTGATGATTTATAAAGCCTAAATGTACCCTCGTAAACTTATTTGTATGGTGCTACTTGTGAGATGTGTTGCGATTTTCTCGAAGAGGAGAGGATGGTGCAGTAGAGTAGAGATAAGTATTTCTCTCAGTTCAGAATCAAGGTTATCAATCCAGTAGGAGAACCACACTAAACCTCGTTAGCAGAACCTAAACACAAAAAAGCAAATACTTGCAACCAAGGCGAACAAGCGGGTTGTCAATCCCATTGGAGGTTACTTGCATGGATTAATTCTGATAGTGATAGATAGATAAGTAATTTGTTAAATAAAATAAAAGAAATAAAATTTCAGCAAGATATCTTTGGATTTTATATATGATAGATAAATGACCCGGAGGTCGTAGTATTCACTAGAGGCTTCTCTCCTGGACACAAAGCATACGGTGGGTAAGAAAATTACTGTTGGACAATTGATAGAAAAGCACATAGTTATTATGGATTCATGCCAATGATCATGTATATAGGCATCACGTCTGAGACAAGTAGACCGACTCCTGTCTGCATCTATTAATATTACTCCACCCATCGGCCGCTATCCAGCATGCATCTAAGGTATTGAGTATAAAATAGAGTAACGCCTTAAGCAAGATGATATGATGTAGAGAAAGTAAACTCGAGCAATATGAGTAAACCCCATTATTTAATCCCTAATGGCAATAAACAAATACGTATCGGATCCCAACAAACACACCGCAAAAAAACTTTACATCAAATAGAACTCTAAGAAGACCGAGGATAACATGGTATTGAAGATCAAAGAGAGAGAAAAAACAATCTAGCTACTAGCTATGGAAATGTAGGTCTGTGGTAAATTACTCACACGTCATTGCTACCTCTTGAGCATGCGTTGGTTTTTCCTTGAAGAGGAAAGGGTGATGCAGCAAAGTAGGGTAAGTATTTCCCTCAGTTTTTGAGAACCAAGGTATCAATCCAGTAGGAGGCCACACTCAAATCCCTCGTACCTGCACAAACAAATAAGAACCTTGCAACCAACGCGATAAAGGGGTTTTCAATCCCTTGACGACCACTTGCAAAAGTGAGATCTGATAGAGATAATAAGATAAATATTTTTGGTATTTTTATGATATAGATTGGAAAGTAAAGATTGCAAAATAAAATATATCGGAAACTTATATGATGGAAAATAGACCCGGGGGCCATAGCTTTCGCTAGTGACTTCTCTCAAGATAGCATAAGTATTACGGTGGGTGAACAAATTACTGTCGAGCAATTGATAGAAAAGTGCATAGTTATGAGAATATCTAGGCATGATCATGTATATAGGAATCACGTCCGCGACAAGTAGATCGAAACGATTCTGCATCTACTACTATTACTCCACACATCGACCGCTATCCAGCATGCATCTAGAGTATTAAGTTTATAAGGACAGAGTAACGCATTAGGAAAGATGACATGATGTAGAGGGATAAACTCAAGCAATATGATATAAACCCCATCTTTTATCCTCGATGGCAACAATAAAATACATGCCTTGCTGCCCCCATCATCACTGGGAAAGGACACCGCAAGATTGAACCCAAAGCTAAGCACTTCTCCCATTGCAAGAAAGATCAATCTAGTAGGCCAAACCAAACTGATAATTCGAAAAGGCTTGCAAAGATAACAAATCATACATATAAGAATTCAGAGGAGATTCAAATATTGTTCATAGATAATCTTGATCATAAACACACAATTCATCGGATCTCGACAAACACACCGCAAAAAGAATTACATCGAATAGATCTCCAAGAAGATCGAGGAGAACTTTGTATTGAGATCCAAAGAGAGAGAAGAAGCCATCTAGCTAATAACTATGGACCAAGGTCCAAGGTAAACTACTCACACAACATCGGAGAGGCTATGGTGTTGATGTAGAAGCCCTCCGTGATCGATTCCCCCTCCGGCGGAGCGCCGGATAAGGCCCCAAGATGGGATCTCATGGGTACAGAAGGTTGCGGCGGTGGAAATAGGATTTCGTGGTGCTTTCGGACGTTTTTTAGGGTATATGAGTGTATATAGGTGAAAGAAGTCGGTCAGGGGAGCCATGAGGGGGCCACGAGGGTGGGGGGCGCGCCTACCTCCTGGGCGCGCCTCCCTGCCTCGTGGCCGCCTCATTGCTTCCTTGACGTCCACTCCGAGTCTCCTGGATTGCGTTTGTTCCTAAAACGACTCTCCCGACTGTTTCATTCCATTTGGACTTCGTTTGATATTCCTTTTCTGCGAAACACCGAAATTGGCAAAAAAAAACAATTTGGACTGGGCCTCTGGTTAATAGGTTAGTCCCAAAAATAGTATAAAAGTGTATAATAAAGCCCATTAAACATCCAAAACAGATAATATAATAGCATGGAACAATAAAAAATAATAGATACGTTGGAGACGTATCAAGCATCCCCAAGCTTAATTCATGCTCGTCCTCGAGTTGGTAAAGGATAAAAGCAGAATTTTTGATGTGGAATGCTACCTAGCATAATTCTCAATGTAATTTTCTTTATTGTGGCACGAGTGTTCAGATCCGAAAGATTGAAGACAAAAGTTTAATATTGACATAAGAGTAATAATACTTCAAGCATACTAACAAAGTAATCATGTCTTCTCAAAATAACATGGCCAAAGAAAGTTATCCCTACAAAATCATATAGTCTGGCTATGCTCTATCTTCATCACACAAAATATTTAACTCATGCACAATCCCGGTTTCAGCCAAGCAATTGTTTCATACTTTAGTATTCTCAAACTTTTTCAATTTTCACGCAATACATGAGCGTGAGCCATGGACATAGCACTATTGGTGGAATAGGATGGTGGTTGTGGAGAAAAAAGAGAGGAGAAGATAGTCTCACATCAACTAGGCATATCAACGGGCTATGGAGATGCCCATTAATAGATATCAATGTGAGTGAGTAGGGATTGCCACGCAACAGATGCACTGGAGCTATAAGTGTATGAAAGCTCATCAAAATAAACTAAGTTGGTGTGCATCCAACTTGCTTGCTCACGAAGACCTAGGACAATTTGAGGAATCCCATCATTGGAACATACAAGCCAAGTTCTATAATGAAAAATTCCCACTAGTATATGAAGGTGACAATATAGGAGACTCTCTATCCTGAAGATCATGGTGCTACTTTGAAGCACAAGTGTGGTAAAAGGATAGTAACATTGTCCCTTCTCTCATTTTCTCTCATTTTTTTCTCTTTTTTTGGTGGGCTTCTTTGGCCTCTCTTTTTTTATTTGGGCTTCTTTGGCCTCTTTTAGTTTTCATAAAGTCCGGAGACTCATCCCAACTTGTGAGGGAATCGTTGCTTCCATCATCCTTTCCTCACATGGGACAATGCTCTAATAATGAAGATCATCACACTTTTATCTACTTACAACTCAAGAATCTTAGAACAAAATATGAATCTATGTGGATGCCTCCGGCAGTGTACCGGCATAATGAATCAAGAGTGACATGTATGAAAGAATTATGAATGGTGGCTTAGCCACAAATACGATGTGAACTACATGGTCGTGCAAAGCAATATGACAATGGTGGAGCGTGTCATAATAAACGTAACGATGGAAAGTTGCATGGCAATATATCTCAGAATGGCTATGTAAATGCCATAATAGGTAGGTATGGTGGCTGTTTTGAGGAAGGTATATGGTGGGTGTATGATACCTGCGAAAGTTGCGCGACACAAGAGAGGCTAGCAATGGTGGAAGGGTGAGAGTGCGTATAATCCATGGACTCAACATTAGCCATGAAGAACTCACATACTTATTGCAAAAATCTACAAGTTATCTAAACAAAGTACTACACGCATGCTCCTAGGGAAGGGTTGGTAGGAGTTAACCATCGCGCGATCCCGACCTCCACACATAAGGAAGACAATAAATAAATAAATCATGCTCCAACTTCATCACATAACGGTTCACCATACGTGCATGCTACGGGAATCACAAACTTTTAACACAAGTATTCCTCAAATTCACAACTACTCAACTAGCATGACCCTAATATTACCATCCTCACATCAAAACAATCATCAAGTATCAGACTTCTCATAGTATTCAATGCACTTTTTAAGATAGTTTTTATTATACCTATCTTGGATGTTGATCATATTAGGACAAAAATTTTAACCAAAGCAAATTACCATGTTGTTCTAAAGGACTCTCAAAATAATATAAGTGAAGCATGAGAAATCAATAATTTCTATAAAATAAAACCACCGCCGTGCTCTAAAAAGATATAAGTGAAGTACTAGAGCAAAATTATCTAGCTCAAAAGATATAAGTGAAGCACATAGAGTATTCTAATAAATTCGGATTCATGTGTGTCTCTCCCAAAAGGTGTGTATAGCAAGGATGGTTGTGGTAAACTAAAAATTAAATACTAGAATCATACAAGAAGCTCCAAGCAAAACACATATCATGTGGTGCATAAAAATATAGCATCCATTAAAGTTACCGATGGATGAAGACGAAAGAGGGGATGCCTTCCGGGGTATCCCCAAGCTTAGGCTTTTGGTTGTCCTTGCCCTTGGGGTACCTTGGTCATCCCCAAGCTTAGGCTCTTTCCACTCCTTATTACATAATTCATCAAATCTTTACCCAAAAACTTGAAAACTTCATAACACAAAACTCAACAGAAAATCTCATGAGCTCCGTTAGCGAAATAAAACAAACCACCACTTTAACATACTGTAATGACCTCATTATTTATTTATATTGGTATTAAACCTACTGTATTACAACCTATCTGTGGTTCATACCCTCCTATACTAGCCATAGATTCATCAAAATAAGCAAATAACACACAAAAACAGAATCTGTCAAAAACAGAACAGTCTGTAGTAATCTGTAACTTTCGAATACTTTTGGCACCCCCCAAATTCTACCAAAATAGTAAGTCCTAGATAATTTTTTTATTAATCTTCTGGAAAAAGAATCAACTGAAAATTACGTTTCTGTGATTTATGAAAATTATTCCCGTGCGCGCAAAAGTTTCTGTTTCTCAGCAAGATCAAATTAACTATCACCCAAGAAGATCCTTTAGGTTTTACTTGGCACAAAAACTAATTGAAATATAAAACCACATCCAACCAGAGGCTAGATTATTTATTTATTACTAAACATGATAAAAAAGTAAAGAACAAAAATAAAATTGGGTTGCCTCCCAACAAGCGCTATTGTTTAACGCCCCTAGCTAGGCATAAAAGCGAGAATAGATCTAAGTATTGCCATCTTTGATATTCAATTCATAGATGGCTCTCATAATAGATTCATAAGGTAATTTGATTTTCTTCCTAGTAAATTGTTCCATGCCTTTCCTTAATGGAATTTTGAATCTAATATTTCTTTCTTTCATATCAATAATTGCATCAATCCTTTTAAGGAATGGTCCACCAATACTATTAGGACATGAAGGATTGCAATCTATTTCAAGAACAATAAAATCTACGGGAACATAATTCCTATTTGCAACAATAAGAACATCATTAATCCTTCACATAGGTTTCTTAATGGTGGAATCCGCAAGGTGCAAGTTTAAAGAGCAATCATCAAATTCACGGAAACCTAACATGTCACGCAAAGTTTTTGGAATCGTGGAAACACTAGCACCCAAATCATACAAAGCATAGCATTCATGATATTTAATTTTAATTTTAATAGTAGGTTCACACTCATCATAAATTTTCTAGGGATAGAAACTTCTAATTCAAGTTTTTCTTCATAAGATTGCATTAAAGCATCAACGGTATGTATAGTAAAAGCTTTATTTTGACTATAAGCATGAGGAGAATTTAACACAGATTGCAACAAGGAAATACAATCTATTAAAGAACAATTATCATAATTAAATTCCTTGAAATCCAAAATAGTGGGTTCATTGCTATGTAAAGTTTTGACCTCTTCAATCCCACTCTTACCAATTTTTGCATCAAGATCTAAAAACTCTGAATCATTGGGACGTCTCTTAACTAAAGTTAACTCATCTCTAGTCCTATCATTATCAAGATTCATATTTCAAAACAAAGATTTAATAGGAGACACATCAATCACTTTTAGATCTTCATCATTATTATCATGAAAACTTGAAGAACTCACTTTTACAAAGCAATCTTTTTTTGCATGCATTCTAGCGGTTCTTTCTTTGCACTCATCAATGGAAATTCTCATGGCTTTGAGGGACTCATTGATATAATGCTTAGGTGGAATAGATCTAAGTTTCAAAGAATCAACATCAAGAGAATTCTATCCACGTTCCTAGCCAACTCATCAATCTTAGAAATTTTTTCTTCAAGCAAAGCATTGAAATTCTTTTGAGAAATCATAAACTCTTTAACACTAATCTACAAATCAGAGGGCAACTTATTAAAATTTCCATAAGAGTTGTTGTAGGAATTACCATAATTATTAGAGGAATTACTAGGGAATGGCCTAGGATTGAAGTCTCCTCTATAAGCGTTGTTACCAAAATTGTTCCTACCAACAAAATTCACATCCATAGATTCATTATGATTCTCAATCAAAGTGGATAAAGGCATATCGTTAGGATCAGAGGAAACACTCTTATTAGCAAACAACTTCATAAGTTCGTCCATATTTCCACTCAAAACATTAATCTCTTCTATCGCATTAACCTTTTTACTAGTGGATCTTTCGGTGTGCCTTTGAGAATAATTAATCATAATATTGTCTAGGAGTTTAGTAGCTTCTCCTAAAGTGATTTCCATAAAAGTGCCTCCCGCGGCCGAATATATAAGATTTCTAGAAGCAAAATTCAATCCGGCATAATTTTTTTGTATAATCATCCATAAATTCAAACCATGTGTAGGGCAATTACGTATCATTAATTTCATTCCCTCCCAAGCTTGTGCAACATGTTCATGATCAAGTTGCTTAAAATTCATAATATCGTTTCTAAGAGAGATGATCTTAGCGGGAGGAAAATACTTAGAGATAAAATCATCTTTGCACTTATTCCATGAATCAATACAATTTTTAGGCAAAGACAAAAACCAAGTTTTAGCACGATCTCTAAGTGAAAACAGAAATAGCTTCAGTTTAACAATATCATTATCCACATCTCTCTTCTTTTGCATATCGCACAAATCAACAAAGTTTTTTAGATGTGTAGCGGCATCTTCACTAGGAAGGCCAGAGAATTGAACTTTGATGACAAGATTCAACAAAGCAGCATTAATTTCGCAAGATTCAGCATCGGTAATAGGAGCAATCGGAGTGCTAAGAAAATCATTGTTGTTGGTAATGGAAAAATTACACAATATAGTATTATCTTGAGCCATCGTGACTAACAATCCGACACACAAGCACACAAGAGGCAAGCAAAAAAGAGGCGAACGGGAAAAAGAGGGTGAATAAAACGGCAAGGGTGAAGTGGGGGAGAGGAAAACGAGAGGCAAATGGAAAATAATGTAATGCGAGGGATAAGAGTTTGTGATGGGTACTTGGTATGTCTTGACTTGTACATAGACTCCCCGACAACGGCGCCATGAATCCTTCTTGCTACCTCTTGAGCATGCGTTGGTTTTCCCTTGAAGAGGAAAGGGTGATGCAGCAAAGTAGCGTAAGTATTTCCCTCAGTTTTTGAGAACCAAGGTATCAATCCAGTAGGAGGCTACACTCAAATCCCTCGTACCTGCGCAAAAAAAATAAGAACCTTGCAACCAATGCGATAAAGGGGTACTCAATCCCTTCACGGCCACTTGCAAATGTGAGATCTGATAGAGATAATAAGATAAATATTTTTGGTATTTTTATGATATAGATTGGAAAGTAAAGATTGCAAAATAAAATAGATCGGAAACTTATATGATGGAAAATAGACCTGGGGGCCATAGGTTTCACTAGTGGCTTCTCTCAAGATAGCATAAGTATTATGGTGGGTGAACAAATTACTGTCGAGCAATTGATAGAAAAGTGCATAGTTATGAGAATATCTAGGCATGATCATGTATATAGGCATCATGTCCGCGACATGTAGATAAAAATGATTATGCATCTACTACTATTACTCCACACATCAACCGCTATCCAGCATGCATCTAGACTATTAAGTTCATAAGAACAAAGTAACACATTAGGCAAGATGACATGATGTAGAGGGATAAACTCAAGCAATATGATATAAACCCCATCTTTTTATCCTCGATGGCAACAATAAAATATGTGCCTTGCTGCCCCTGCTGTCACTGGGAAAGGACACCGCAAGATTGAACCCAAAGCTAAGCACTTCTCCCATTGCAAGAAATATCAATCTAGTAGGCCAAACCAAACTGATAATTCGAAGAGACTTGCAAAGATAACAAATCATACATAAAAGAAAATTCAGAGAAGATTCAAATATTGTTCATAGATAATCTTGAACATAAACACACAATTCATCGGATCTCGACAAACACACTGCAAAAAGAATTACATCGAATAGATCTCCAAGAAGATCGAGGAGAACATTGTATTGAGATGCAAAGAGAGAGAAGAAGCCATCTAGCTAATAACTATGGACCCAAAGGTCTGAGGTAAACTACTCACACATCATCAGAGAGGCTATGGTGTTGATGTAGAAGCCCTGCGTGATCGATTCCCCCTCCGGCGGAGCACCGAAAAAGGCCCCAAGATGGGATCCCATGGGTACAGAAGGTTGTGGCGGTGGAAATAGGGTTTCGTGGTGCTCTCGGATGTTTTCAGGGTATATGAGTATATATAGGCGAAAGAAGTCGCTCAGGGGAGCCAGGAGGGGCCCACGAGGGTGGGGGCGCGCCTCCCTGCCTCGTGGCCGCCTCGTTGCTTCCTTGATGTCCACTCCAAGTCTCCTGGATTGCGTTTGTTCCAAAAACGACTCCCCTGAAGGTTTCATTCCGTTTGGACTCTGTTTGATATTCCTTTTCTGTGAAACACTGAAAAAGGCAAAAAAAAACAGGAATTTGGACTGGGCCTCCGGTTAATAGGTTAGTCCCAAGAATAGAATAAAAGTGTATAATAAAGCCCATTAAACATCCAAAACAGATAACATAATAGCATGGAACAATCAAAAATTATGGATACATTGGAGACGTATCAAGCATCCCCAAGCTTAATTCATGCTCGTCCTCGAGTTGGTAAATGACAAAAACAGAATTTTTGATGTGGAATGCTACCTAGCATAATTCTCAATGTGATTTTCTTTATTGTGGCATGAATGTTCAGATCCGAAAGATTCATGACAAAAGTTTAATATTGACATAAGAGTAATAATACTTCAAGCATAGTAACAAAGTAATCATGTCTTCTCAAAATAACATGGCCAAAGAAAGTTATCTCTACAAAATCATATAGTCTGGCTATGCTCTATCTTCATCACACAAAATATTTAAATCATGCACAACCCCGGTTTTAGCCAAGCAATTGTTTCATACTTTAGTATTCTCAAACTTTTTCAATCTTTAAGCAATACATGAGCGTGAGCCATGGACATAGCACTATAGGTGGAATAGGACGGTGGTTGCGGAGAAGAAAAAAAGGAGAAGATAGTCTCACATCAACTAGGCGTATCAACGGGCTATGGAGATGCCCATTAATAGATATCAATGTGAGTGAGTAGGGATTGCCATGCAACGGATGCACTAGAGCTATAAGTGTATGAAAGCTCATCAAAAGAAACTAAGTGGGTGTGCATCCAACTTGCTTGCTCACGAAGACCTTGGGGAATTTGAGGAAGCCCATCATTGGAATATACAAGCCAAGTTCTCTAATGAAAAATTCCCACTAGTATGAAGGTGACAACATAGGAGACTCTCTATCATGAAGATCATGGTGCTACTTTGAAGCACAAGTGTGGTAAAAGCATAGTAACATTGTCCCTTCTCTCTTTTTCTCCCATTTTTTTCTCTTTTTTGGTGGGCTTCTTTGGCCTCTTTTTTATTTGGGATTCTTTGGCCTCTTTTATTTTTCATAAAGTCCGTAGACTCATCCCAACTTGTGAGGGAATCATTGCTTCCATCATCCTTTCCTCACATGGGACAATGCTCTAAAAATGAAGATCATCACACTTTTATCTACTTACAACTCAAGAATCTTAGAACAAAATATGACTCTATGTGGATGACTCCGGCAGTGTACCGGGATAATGAATCAAGAGTGACATGTATGAAATAATTATGAATGGTGGCTTTGCCACAAATACGATGTGAACTACATGATCATGCAAAGCAATATGACAATGGTGGAGCATGTCATAATAAACGTAACGGTGGAAAGTTGCATGGCAATATATCTCGGAATGGCTATGGAAATGCCATAATAGGTAGGTATGGTGGCTGTTTTGAGGAAGGCATATGGTGGGTGTATGATACCGGCGAAAGTTGCACGGCACAAGAGAGGCTAGCAATGGTGGAAGGGTGAGAGTGCGTATAATCCATGGACTCAACATTAGTCATGAAGAACTCAATACTTATTGCAAAAAATCTAGAAGTTATCAAAACAAAGTACTACACGCATGCTCCTAGGGGAAGGGTTGGTAGGAGTTAACCATCGCGCGATCCCGGCCTCCACACATAAGGAAGACAATAAATAAATAAATCATGCTCCAACTTCATCACATAATGGTTCACCATACGTGCATGCTACGGGAATCACAAACTTCTAACACAAGTATTCCTCAAATTCACAACTACTCAACTAGCATGACCCTAATATTACCATCCTCATATCTCAAAACAATCATCAAGTATCAAACTTCTCATAGTATTCAATGCACTTTTTATGATAGTTTTTATTATACCTATCTTGGATGCTCATCATATTAGGACTAAAATTTTAACCAAAGCAAATTACCATGCTGTTCTAAAGGACTCTCAAAATAATATAAGTGAAGCATGAGAGATCAATAATTTCTATAAAATAAAACCACCACCGTTCTCTAAAAAGATATAAGTGAAGTACTAGAGAAAAATTATCTAGCTCAGAAGATATAAGTGAAGCACATAGAGTATTCTAATAAATTCCGATTCATGTGTGTCTCTCCCAAAAGGTGTGTACAGCAAGGATGATTGTGGTAAACTAAAAAGTAAATACTCAAATCATACAAGACGCTCCAAGCAAAACACATATCATGTGGTGAATAAAAATATAGCATCAAGTAAAGTTATCGATGGACGAAGACGAAAGCATAGGCTTTTGGTTGTCCTTGAATTTTACCTTGGGTGCCTTGGGCATCCCCAAGCTTAGTCTCTTGCCACTCCTTATGCCATAATCCATCAAATATTTACCCAAAAACTTCACAACACAAAAGTCAACAGAAAATCTTATGAGCTCCATTAGCGAAATAAAACAAACCACCACTTTAAGGTACTGTAATGAACTCATTCCTTATTTATATTGGTGTTAAACCTACTGTATTCCAACTTCTCTATGGTTCATACCCCCCGATACTGGCCATAGATTCATCAAAATAAGCAAACAACACACGAAAAATAGAATCTATCAAAAATAGAACAGTCTGTAGTAATCTGTAACTTTCAAATACTTCTGGAATAGCCAAAAACAAGCAGAAAACAACAACTGACATTGGGCACTAGGTTAATAGGCTAGTCCCAAAAATGATATATAATTACATATAAAACATCCAAGATTGAGACTATAATAGAATGGAACAATCAAAGATTATAGATATGTTGGAGACATAACAAGCATCCCCAATCTTAATTCCTCCTCATCCTTGAGTAAGTAAATGATAAAAAAAAGAATTTTTGATGTGGAATGGTACCTAACATATTTATCATGTAATTCTTCTTTCAATGTATGAATTTTAAGGTCTGAATGATTTAAAGCAATAGTCTATAATTTGATATAAAAACATCAATACTCAGGCATACTAATAAACAATCATGTCTTTCAAAATAAAAATGCTAAAGAACATTATCCCTACAAAATAATAGTCCTGTCAAGCTCCATCTTCTTAACATCAAGTATTTATCATGCACAAACCTGAAGACAATCAAGTAATTGGTTCATATTGTTTAACGCACTTCAGCTTTTTCAACCCCACGTAATATATGAGCGTAAACCATGGACATAGCACTATGGAATGCGGTGATAGAGATTAATAAGGAGGACAAAAAAGGAAGATAGTCTTAGATAGACGCAGTTAATTGACGGCTATATATGAAGATGCCCTTCAATTGATGTCAATGAGAGGAGTACGTATTGCATTCAACGGATGCACTACGGGCTATAAGTGTATGAAAGATCAAAATAAAAACTAAGTGGATGTGCATCCAACTTGCTTACTCATGAAGACCTCGGATATTTGAGGAAGCCCATCATCGTAATATACAAGCCAAGTTCTATAATGAAATGTTCTCACTAGTATATAAAAGTGACAACATAGGAGACTCTCTATATGAAAAACATGGTGCTACTTTGAAGCACAAGTGTGGAAATAGATAGTAACACTGCCACTTCTCTCTTTTTCTCTCATTTTTTGGGATCTTCTTTGCCTCTTTCTGTTCTCTCACTCTTTTTTTATTTCCTCACTGGGACAATGCTCTAATAATGATGATCATCACACTTTTATTTACTTACAACTCACAATTACAACTCGGTGCTAGAACAAACTCCACCTTGCCGAATATTCTCCACCACCTTGGATTCATCCGTGCATCAAACCCCTTGTACATTGGACTTGAGATACGCCATGAGCACCGTTGCTACTCCCAGACTCCATGTGACTTCACCTGCAACTATAATTCCTTCTTGTCCTCTTCGCAGTCAACACTCGAGCAAAATTAAGTCCCTTGTTACACTACTTTGTGCTCCCAACTTTTGGAGTATCCGTTCGACGCCATCCCACACCGATAACTAATATTTGTGAAAGTGAACACCTCACATATTGGACATCACATATACGAGTTACCTGAACTCAACATCAAGTTCTTGGAAGATTTGGTGTGCCGCTTCGGGGTCCCTGCCCGCATCATCACTGACAATGGCACCCCAATTCACGATCCGCGCTTTCATGCAATATGTTCATGCCCTCGGAAGAAAGATCACATTTGCCTCTGTTGCACATCCCAGAAGCAATGGACAAGCTGAGAGGGCGAACGCTGAAGCGCTGCGGGGCCTCAAGACAAGTACGTTTGTTAAGCCGCTGAAGTGCGGAAGGCGGTGGATCGATGAGCTGCCGGTGGTTCTTTGGTCCCTTAGAATGACACCAAATCGAGCTACCGAGCAGACTCCCTTCTCCCTACCCTACTAGGAAAATGCTTACAGGGTGACAATTAGGAGTAGCGTTGGTTATATACCCCACGCTAATGCTATTTAGCAGTAGCGCCAGCTAAAACTAGCACTGCAAGCGCACGTTAGCAGTAGCGCTTGTTTTCCAAGCCAGCGCTGCTGTTAGTGGGCCACACACTCGGCCCACTGCTGCAGCTTTAGCTATAGCGATGGGCCTCCTACCCCACGGTGTTTCTAAGCCCACATCTGCTTTCCCCATCCGGCCCGCGCGCGCTCTCTCTCTCTCTCTCTCACTCTCTCACTCTCTCACTCTCACACTCACACTTCCCCCTCCGGCCCGCCGCCCCCGTGTCATACGCCGGCCGCCCTCCCCCGAGCCAGCCCTCCTCCCCCACCGGCCGCCCTTCCCTTGCCGACCCTCCTCCCCGCCGCCGCCTCCCCAGCCCGCCATCCTCCCAGCACTGCCCTCTTCCACCGAGAGGTACTCCTCCCTACTTCCTCCTCCTCCTCCCTTCCTCCCTAGTTAGTTATTTTGAATCCTATATAGTTGAATTCTAATTAGAGATTAGGTAGTATGAACCCTAGTTAATTTGTATGAACCCTAGGTTTTTAAATTAGCTAGGTTATAAAACTAGGACAGAAATTTATCTAGTTTTTTAAATTAGGACAGAAATTTATCTAGGTTTTTAATTAGGTGTAGTTAATAGAATTTAGGTGTTTTAGGTGTATTTAACATAATTCTACGTGTTTTAGTTGTTTTAGGTGTAGTTAACAAATTCTAGGTATTTATTTAGTTAAAGCAATTGTTGTTATTTTTTAGTTAAAGCAATTTTTTCTGTTATGTGCGAATTTGCAGTGGACATGTCATATTTTGAACATGTCATATTTTGGACATGTCATATTTTGGACATGTCATATTTTTTCGAGTGGCCTATGTTTTGCCATATTTTTACGTTATGGCAAATTTCAGGCACTCGATATGTCCTGTTTTTAGCAAAGGTCATGATGAATTTTGCTAAGTGTTTATTAAATTTGTTTTCATAATTAAGCATTTGTTCTCGATGTCGACGATGCGTGGCCTGCATCCTCGTCGTCGACTCGGCGGAGGAGGCTTTCTTGATTATAGGGGCCATGTCCGGGACTGGGCTCCGCCTGGCTGGTACTGGGAGGTGCTACCTTCCGGGGCGCGTAGCTTGGTGAGGAGGCAGCGCGTCGTCGACCCGGACCTTATTTGGTGGCGGTCGCGTGGGCCAGTGACGGTGGGGAGGCCTTCGTCCACCGCAGAGGTGGTATCTCACCGTGTCAGCGAGGAGGATGAGCACGTCCGTCGCTACATGGTTGCGTTGGAGGGGAGGTCCGACAGTACATGGATGGTTATTCATGGATCTCACTGGAGCTATGATCCTGTGATGGTACCTTCTCTTTGGGTGTCCACTGCCCGCGCCGATACCTGTCATTCGCTAGGGTTCTAGCTGTATTAGTGATGTTATATGTAAGATACAATTCGAGATGTATTAGTGATAATATTCGACGATGTACGAAGGCAAGAGATGATTTAGTTTTCTTATTGAATGCATGCTAATTTGAATACTAATTCATTTTATGATTTAGTTTGCTTATTGAATGCAGGTCTGTTTCAACTATATGAACATAGGAAATGTCTAACGACGATAGCGAAAGGGAATTCGGTATGTGCGAATACTGCAAAGACGAGCGCGGCCTGTGCGACAGGCCTCACCTAGTTGGTGGTAGGCGCTTCAGCATCAAGCTGGATGAGAACTTCGTAGTGCATACAGTAAGTCACAACGACAAGCCTTTTTTCGTAATTAAGCATGACTTCTGCTTCTTTTGCTTCAACTTATAATTTAAATCTTTTACTATTCTACTAGCGTATCCCCTGCCATGCAAGAATATATGTGTTGGATAAGGTTGGTTTTAGTACTATGGAAACTATGGAGGTAAAAAAAGTTGAATTGAGGACTGAGCATGGTTATAGTTTTCTCGCAAAATTATACAATACAGACACCTACACCCATTTTGAATGCAAACAATGGAGAGCACTATGCAAGACTTATGCATTTGAGCATGATATGCTTATCCCCTTTGATATTCGTCCGGAAGATGATATTGAAGATAATATCGACATCTGGGTCGTTGTGCAGACGCCTCCAGTTCTACCTTTATGTAAGTTTCTCAACCATATTTATGTCTTGGGTATTGTTTATTCAAAAATAGTTGACAACTAATTTCTATTGACAGCTTATTTCCATTCAAGCAAACATGTCTGGCGCTTGGTAGACATGACCTACTACTGTCCCGGGGCTGAGCTAAACCAAGAGGAGACAAGTCATTATGTTTCATGGCTTGAGGATCTTCATATTGTGAAGACAAATTATTTTCCTGGACTTAGAAATGTTAGTACTCAAAACGTGCGACCAATAGTGTTCGTAGTGAACTACGGCCACATCTATTTAGGAAAGATGGTAAGAATTTTACTATTTGTCCTCAGTGCATCTTTTGCATACATTATTTTTTACGCTAAACCTAATAGCTAAGTATGCTGCTACGATGTTCTTCAACAGGGACTCCCGATGATAGTTGTGTCTCAGTGGATGATCGAAGCTAAAGGTCGCATGTCCATGGTTAGCATATGGCCAAGACTTCCTACATTGCACATGAGTGCATTCGGGATTTCTAGAAGCGAGCAAGTCTTAATAGTCAAAGACTAGAACAAAATTGTGAAGGATTGCAGAGAAGTACTAGGGGGCAGCAATCAGAAGCGTAGCCCACAAGTAGGAGACAGGTTCATCTGCATGCTTCAATATGATGAATCAGGAGCGCTCCACATGTTCTATGCTACTTTACCTGAGAGAGAGCAGTAGGAGTGGTTAGCTAGCTAGAATGAATTTCAAGACGATGATGATGTGCTACACTATGTAGCTATGATAATTAGACAATGTTGGTGGTAATGACTAGCCATGATGATTATTAGCTAGTAGTGTCGGTGGTAATTTTCCCTTACTTGCAACTCATATGCTGAATTAGAGGCTATGTTGATGCTACTACTAATCATTGTTGGTGAAGCAAATGCATCTGAATTTCCATCCATGAATACTGCATCTGAATATTTTTTTAATATCTAATTAATTAGCTGTAGCGTGGGGTGGAGAAAGAGGCGCTACTAGTACATACCATAGTAGTAGTGTGTGTTGATAAAGCAACACTACTAGTACTTAGCATACCAGTAGCGTGGGATGGAAAACACGCTACTGCTAATATTTAGCTATAGCACAGTAGCAGTAGCACGGGCACCCACGCTACTGGAATGAAAAAGACCCACACTACTGGTAAGCTTTCTCCTAGTAGTGCTAGTCTATGGGGCAGAAGCAGTTATCCCCACGAAACTCATTTATGGGTCACCTCGAGTACTTCCCTATGATGAAGTAGCGCAGGAACAACACTGGCATGATGACGTTGTGCTTCTCGAGGAGAACCATCGCTGGGGTGCTACATGTGCTGCACGCTACTAGCAGGCACTACATTGCTATCACTGCCGCAGGGTTCATGCCGATGTTTTGAGGAAGGCGACCTTGTCCTTAGGCGTGTTTAGTCCGCCAAGGGTACAAACAAGTTGTCGCCGATGTGGGAAGGCCTTTACCGAGTAGCACGAGTCACCAGACCTGGCGCGGTCCATTTGGAGACCGGAGATGGCATTCAATTGCAAAACTCATGGAATATTGAGCATCTCCGCAAGTTGTACCCGTAAGGCGCGGCTATCGGGCCCTGCCCGGCAGCCACCCTTTTTTACAGGCCTTGCCTTAGTTGCATGTAACCCCTCGTACAAAGCCAGGCGCAGACCCTGAGCAACAGAGAAATAAATGAAGCGATGGGGGGAGGGGGTGGGGCGACAAGTTGCATGCATGCATAAGCATATCATGAGCATCGCATGTTCATGTAGATAAGATCGCATCTGGCATCATTTTCATCTACATAAACTGTAGGCTTCTACGGTGGACTAAGTCCCCAAGAAGGAGATGAGAAGACAAGTCAGTGATGCGATCTCCGGCAAGCCAAAGAGATAAGTTATTCCTCTTATCCATACATGTTCCGTAAGTGAAAACTTGTGCATAACAAAACCCTGCTACCCTTTGAAGTTTAGGTGCTCCCACCCTTTGACTCGAACGCTGCTTCGGTCGGGGTGGTCGTAGTGGCCTTTGATGAATAAGGCCCGGCAGGGGGCTGGTCCCTCTTTACAGTTTGTGCCCAGTAGGCCTAACCTCGGCAACAAAACAGAGGGTACCGACAGGATAGCTTGCCGGGGGAACTCGTTTGTTTAAAAATATAGAGGCATCCCACCTCTGCATGGACATACACATGCACGAGTACCCGATCAGGTTCATGTTTTCCATTACTATGCTGATCAAACAAGTACATACCTTACATGACACAGACATGGATTCGAGAGATTACATTATGAGAACTAAAATTTGGCAAGTGCATATAGATTTAGGATTGAAAAAAGATAAGTGCCCCGTAAACTCCTCTCCCTGTCCCTCTTGTCCAAGGTATTGCAGTGGGAAGGGAAGGGGAAGGAGGAGAGATCAAGCAGGAGCCCACCGCGGTCCCATCACGGTTTATTGGGCGCAACCTGACAAGATCGGGAGTGGCGAGGCTACAAAGGAGGACGGCGGAAGGGGTAGCTCGGCGGTACCCTGGTCACCACCTCCAGGGCCAGTTAGAAGCCCCAGCTAGAGCACCGACAGGGAAAGTCGTCGGGGCTCAGCTTGAAGCCTGTTGGAGGAGGCGAAGGCGCCAAGAGAGCAGGCTCCTTCCCAACGACCGGGAGGCCAGTGATGATGGTTCCAGGAAGGGGAGGGGAAGAATGGAAAGACGAGGCGACAGGTCGCCAGTACGAGATGAACGCATCGGTGCTATCGTACTCTGACCTGACGGCCTGCCTCCCGCCTTCTCCGTCTTCCCTGGCTTCATCTTCATCAACACCTCTCCAGGGAGATGCTGGCCTCTCGGTCCAGCACCTCCCCCAAGGAGATGGCGGGCAGTCGCAGCGACCAGGATGCTCGAGGTGCACCGCTCCCCACCTTGGCGAACAGGAAGGCGCCCTCCTCATCGACATGAACCCCAGTTCCAAGGAAAGGGTCAATACTAGGATTTTTAATGATCCCAAGCCCTACACCTCGGACCGGGACCAGACTCACTCCCCAGGCGTCAACACAAGCACTTGGCATCATCAGCTCTAAGCTAGGGCCCGGGGCCTGACCCCAGGCTCTCCCTTCCAGCATACCCAAGACGAAGGAAAAGATGGAGGAAGAGAGGGATGTGGATGAATGCCTCCATTCCTCCCCAGCTCCTCCTTTTATAGGTGAGCTGGGGCTGGGGGCTGATTCCCTAGCGGATAACCGCCGTCCTCCTCCGCCAATCCAAGAAGACCGATCCCCTGCCTTGATGCTCTTCCGCACCACGCGCCTTCATTACCTACCCAACTCAATGCATGCAGCATACGTGGCTAAGGATAAGGGCTTGGTGGGAAGAGTGCATTGGCAGTTACCCTCCAGTGCGTTAAAGTCATTCACGAGCCATTACAAGGATGGCCCCACCAAGATTGGCATTACACCGGGCGCGGGAGAACATGAAACTGACCCGAATTCAAGTTAAGGAAGAAGCAAAGAAGATTTGAAAGGACAGAGTCGTTCATGCGCTCCTGCCTGTGCACTGGTTAGGGCATGCCTCGATGACGCCCAGCGGCGCGTTCGTGCCAGGCCCGGGGGCTCCTGTCAGTGCAACAAACCCTGGGTCCGTTGCCTAGACTGTGTGCAGGCCCAAGAGCAAAGTTACAGCACCAAGATCAAACTGAGCAAGAAGGATCAATTCTTCGAAGGGTCCAAGTGCAAATCAAGAAGACCAAGATGACCCAGAGAAGCAATATCACTAAGGAAAGAACCTCCCTTGCCGGGCAGGTGAGCCTGGCGAGGCTGAGTTTTCCCCGGAAGCATAGTTTCAGATCATCTTGGTAGGCCCTGCCAGGGCTTGCGGAGGCAAGCCACTCCATCGCTCCACCTCACGAGCGATGCAAGTCATAGATCAGTGCGGTGTCAAGCCCCAAGGTGACTAAGTGGCTTCTTTTCGCCACATGGCAGCCACTTCCTACAACGAACATCTTCATCTGACACCTGTCCTGAGACGTGTCAAGCAAGCAGACGCGAACATGGCCAAACAGTCCGGCAAGGGCTGCCGGGCACGTTGTGATGTGACACTCCACGGCGCATTTAATGCACTATGTCAGCCTGCAGAGTTAGCTACGATAACATTGTTTGCTATCTAATCAGTAAAGACTGATTTGCCACTGTGGTGACCCCTTAACCTATAAAAGGAGGCCCATGACAACCGTAGAAAGGTTTCGCGAGGTTGGCAAGTTCGGCCCTTCACATATCCATACGTGCGTAGCCACTTTCGCTCCGAGGCAACCCTGCTGGGAAAGTGTGCTGCGGCCACCACCACCTTTTCCACCATCAATCCACCAAAGCAGCAGTAGGGTTTTAAGCCTCGCGGTGGCCCGAACCTGGGTAAAAACTGCCTGTGCGGTCTCTGTCGCGCTGCGCCACACTTCTCTGCTCTTTGTGCAACGTGTCCACCCCCCCCCCCCCCCGAACCAAAAGGGGCTCGTAGCCCCATAGGTGGTCGTGGTTCCCCATGATATGTGGTGAATAAAAATATAGCCTCAAGTAAATTACCGATGAATTATAGACAAAAGAGGGGATGCCTTCTAGGGCATCCCTAAGGTTAGGTTATTGGTTGTCCTTGAATATTTTCATGTGGTGCCTTGGGCATCCCCAAGCTTAGACTCTTGCCACTCCTTAGTCCTCAGTCCATCAAAACTTTATCCTAAACTTGAAAACTTCACAACACAAAACTAAACAGAAAACTCGTGAGATCCTTTAGTAAAAGAAGAAGCAAACCACCACTTAGGTACTGTTCCAAACTCATTCCAATTTTATATTTGCATAATACCTACTGTATTCTAACTTCACCGTGGTTTATACCCCCGATACAACCCATAGATTCATCGAAACAAGCAAACAAAGCATCAAATATATAATCTCTCAGAAATAGAACATGCTGTAGCAATCTGGATAGCTTCAATACTTTTGTAACTCTGAAAATTCTGAAAACTTAGGACAACATGGGTAATTTGTATATCAATCATGCGTAAAAAATTCAAGAATTTTCCACGCTCCCGAAATTGCAAGGAGTTCTACTACTGGACGCAAAAGTTTCTGTTTTTCACAGAATCAAATCAACTATCTATGGATCTATGTGGCGAGTGGTGAAGGCGATCGACCCTGCCTCTGTTTTCTGCCCGTTTAGGGTGCCCTTTTCCTAATTTTTGGTTGCCCTTTCTTATTTTGTTTCAACAACTAGACAGCTTTAAATGTTACTAAGTGGTGTACTCGGCCACCAAAGCAAGGCCTGCTATAACGGAAAGAGCAGTAAACACATGGAGTCGCCATAAACCATATACACTGTAGGCAAGCCCAAGTTTTTTGTTTTGTTTTTCAGCTGTTTGTAACAAGGTTTTATTCGGATTTTCTCTTTTTTGGGTTTTTCTTTTTATTTTTCCTCGGTTTTCTTCATTTTTTTTAATCTTTTCTTCGATTTTCACAGCTTTTCTTCGGTTTCTTTTTTTATCTTTTTTTGTTTCACATATATCTATTTTTCTTTATACATACTGTACATTTTGTGTATACATCAGTAATAATTTCTAACATTCCTAAAATACATGATTTTTTCTATATATATGTATATATATATATGTTTTGATCCTCCGTATATATCTTAAATTTTCATATACAAATGAAATATTTTATTATATACTTTTAACCTTTTAAATACATGATTAAGATTTTTTCAAATACTTGTTTTGATCTTTTTTAATACATGTTGAATATGTTTTTGTATGATACGGAACATTATTTTAAACTGTATGAATAATTTTGTATGTTGGACAAAAGATTTTTAATAGTCATAAACATTTTGTTTGAAACACGTGAACATTTATTTAAATGTAACATGCTTCTTTTTTTTAATGTTACGGCACATTAATTTCAACTACACAAATATTTGTTTCAAAATCGTATAACATTGATGAAACCCCTGTGAATTTTCGTAGTGTCATATACATACAAATACTTTTTAAAAGCCGGAGCAATTTTGTAACTATTCTATTATTTCAGCATTTTTCTAAGTAGTTACACCACCCCGCCACAGCTTTTCATTAGAATAGTCCGTGTTTTTGGTTGCCTATGTTTTCCCAATCTCTATGCCACCAAAGCAGTGTGCGGCGGTCGACTGGCGGATGCAGTGATCGGTCGGTCATCCAAGCCGTACGATACGTTTGGAAAGCACATCTTGCTTCACCCCGCCCGCCTCGCTGCTGGTAAAAAAGAGATCCTGCTCGGGCTCTTTTTTATCAGCACACATGTCAGCTGTGGGCACGTCTCCATTTTCTTCACACAGCACCCTCGGGCGCTCCTAAACCTTTTCACATGTTCAGTTGCTAGACAAAACATAGATGATCCAACTTTATACTAACTTCGTACTAAAGTCGGTACCACATTTGAGCCATGTCACAAAAAACCACCAACTCTGGGACTAATCGGTACCGTGGAGCACTGACTGGTCGATTTAGCCGCGGAAACAGTGAAACCGACAGGTCGGACCCACCTGTCGGGCTAACGTGGCGTACCTATGTGGATAATTCGTTGAGGTGGCACAAGGCCCCACCTGTCGGGCTCTCTCTTCTTCCCCTCTCTCCCTCCAGTACACCAACCCCCACCACTGTCTAATCCCGCACCGCCGCCGGAGCCCAACCCCGGTGAGATACACCACCACCGGCGAGCTGCCCAGCCGCCCCAGCCACCTAAAATCCATGTTGAGCCGCCGCGCTGGACCTCGTACCTACTCCCATGACTAGGTCTCCCTGGATGAACGCATGTGTGCGCTGCATCGAGCATTGAGGACGGCGCGAGCTGGCGGCAAACCAGAAGCATCGGGCCGCCCCCTAGGCTTCTCCTACACGAGAGATCCTGCTCGGGCTCAGGCTAATGGAGGCGGTTGTAGCGTTGGGCCTAGTGGTCGCAATGATGAAGCGCACGTCGACGGTGCTGGAGCTACTGTGCCGGGCTGCCGGCGGCGGTGCGCAGGGAGGCCCTGGCCGCGCGCCATGGAGGGCATGTCCGTCCGCGGCCGCGAGTCCGCCATCGGCGTCCCCAGAGAAGACCACCGTGGGCGTCGGCTGAGTTTCTCCTTACCGCAGCTGCCTCGCGCGCTCGTTCCCAGTTCACCGCCGCACGGCCTCGCCCGGTGGTGGCGCCGGTGAAGACACGCACATAGCGTGTTTGTTGAAATGCCCATGAGAAAACTGAAGAGAGGAATAAAAAGAAAATGTGAAAAAAGATAAACACTCTAGTCATTGACAGGTGGGGCCCTTGTCCAACTCAGCAAATTGTCCACATAAGCACGCCACGTCGACCCGACAGGTGGGCCTGACCTGTCAGATTTGCTGTTTCCGCGGCTAAAACGGCCCGTCAATGCTCCGCGTTACCAATTAGTCTCAGAGTTGGTGGTTTTTTGTGACATGGCTCAAATGTGGTACCGACTGATTACCCTAGCCCTAAGTGTGGTGATTTTGGTTAAATAACTCTTTATTTTGAAACGGAGGGAGTAGTAGGAAGTTTCACCTTTGAATCGCTAGCCCATAACATTGCCTTACGACATTGGCACCATCTTGCCTAGGATACAGTAGCTAAAAATACTTTTCCTTTTCTTGGGTGAATAGCTAAGGATGGTTTAAGCAGCCTCACACTGCCATATGTACTAGTGGGCAAGACAGCTATGCATGTGCCTTCCACCACATAAATCTGCTCACGCGCGCATCACGACGTGGAATTAATAATGTGCATACTAGTATTCTATGCAGGCTAGGCTAGTAGATAGTAAGATACAAAAGGACAGCACAGAATTAACTAATACCTGAAATCTTAAAAGTGCACGCCCACTTTTTCATAGGAACGGGCGGCCGGGCTGGTTACTTACATGTGTGTCTTTTTTATTAGCTAGTGAATGTCTTTTGTTAGCATTAAATGCATACGAACTAGTCCTGGAAACAGATTCACGCACATTTATTTTGGCCACTTCAATTTTTAAAAAGTCGTATCTTCTAAACCACACGTCGGAATTCAGATCCGTCTTCACCGTTGGATTCATCGCGACGAGATCTTTGAAACTAGATCCTGCATGGATATGTTTCGACGAAATTTTTTTGATGCCAACTTTGGCGCTGTATTGTGCAACTTCAGTACTGCTTTGTGCAACTTTAATACTGCATGGTGCAATTTTTTTCAAACCCAGTTTTTTGGAGCTGCATCCTCAGTAGTTGTCGTTGCACACATAATAGTCCTAGTTGGCACATACATGGCCACATAGTTGCATAATCTGGTCCGCATAGTCGCATATGAATTATCATAGTTTGTAATGTAGTCTAGTTGCACACACATTGATGTTTAGTTGGCTTGTAACGTAGTCTAGTTGCGCACATATTGATGTTTAGTTGGCAGGAAGACTAGTTGCACACACATATGCTTAGTTGGCTTGTAATATAGTCTAGTTGCACACACATTAATGTTTAGTTGGCAGGACACTAGTTGCACACGCATTAATATTTAGTTGGCAGGACTAGTTACACACACATATACTCAGTTGGCACGGCAATGTAGTCTAGTTGCATAATGCAGTACTTTAGTTGCACCATATAGCACCAAAGTTGGCATCAAAAAAAATTCGTCGAAACATACCCATATGGGATCTAGTTTCGAAGATCTCGTCGCGATGAACCCAAAGGTGAAAATGGATCTGAATTCCGACGTGTGGTTTAAAAGATATGACTTTTTAAAGATCTAAGAGAAGAAAATAAATGTGTTTCACGGACCAGTCTGTACGCATTTGCTATACGCATTTAATGCTAATAAAAACATCCATTAACTAACCGAAAAAGACACACAATAGATAATTGCTATTTATAAATTATTAGAGGACCAAAACTTGCAATTTTGGGCCGGCCGCTTGCAAAGTGTAGTGAGCAGCCGGCCGCTCGCTAGACCGGTCCTAACTAATATTACACGGGATCTGGCCAACTTGGTTAAAACAAAGCAATGGCCAGTCTCAGATCTCTTGACTCACACTTCTTCCCTAACTAGCTAGCTCCTCGTTGCAGGGTTGGCCAAGCTGCTGCTCTTCCCTTCCTATCCGCCGCCGTCTTCCTTGGTCTGAGTTTTCCTCATTCCAATCCTGGATCATCTTGCTTCATCTGCACACGCCATCTCCTGTGTTCCTTCTCCTATTTACTCTCTAAGTAAGTGCCCTTGCAATATTTTCAGGTGTGATAAGTTTCAAATGGTAGATTTTTTTTCTTTTTTGCGAATGGTTATGGAGGGTAGATCTGATGAGCAGGTCCCATTGGAGCTGCGGATTTAGTTAGCACAAAACTTCATTACTTTGTACTCCCTCTGTTCATAACAATAAGTCTTTCTAGAGATTTCAATACGGACTACATATGGATGTATGAAGACGTAATTTGGAGCGTAGATTCACTCATTTTGATCTGTATGTAGTCTGTATTGGGTGCTCTAAAATAAAATTATATTTAGGAACAAAGGGAGTAGCTAGTAATTTGTTGTGCGTTCTTGAATGTGTGTGTGTGTGTGTGTGTGTATACAGCCTGCATGTGGTTTTTCTTCACAAGGTACCAGTTGTTGTCGTCCTTCAGTTTGTTTTTTGTGTTCCCTCATATAGTTGCTAGAAGTAAGTAAGAAAAAAAGAATAAGTAAATATATTTGTTCTCATGTAAAATGTTTTTGTGTTTGGTGTCAGATCTAAGCAGTAAATAGCAGATGGACGCCAAGCCACAAAAACCACGCACGGGCAGCGAGCCAAGTAAGATACCGTACAAATTTATAAGACAGATTACAAATGATTTCGATAAAGAGCGAATACTTGGGAGTGGTGGGTTTGGAACAGTCTACAAGGTATGCAGTACTATGACCTAAACTAATCTCATCGCGGCTTTTCATCATGATATGTGCCCACGAAAAAAATAGCGCGCTATAACGACGCTATAGTGCCGTTATAGCGTATTCAGAAGGAAACGCTATATTTTAGCAAATTCGGCCGCAATGACGTTATTCACGTAATTAGCGCGCTACATGGCGTTATAATGTTGTAGCGTGTAGCGTTATAGCGTCCAAATGATGAAAAATATTAAAAAAATAGGGAAACACAGGTTTATTTTGTGGTTATTGCACGATAGATGTAGGCTAGGTGTTCAGTGTTAAGAGTTAATATATGTTAAATAGATTGACTACAGTTTGACATTCAGTTTAAAATTTGTGCTTCCTATCTGGCTAGATTATGTCTCTCTACAACGGTGTCTTAAGGTACTGAAATACTTTATTTGTGGATATATTTAATTTTTTTGCAAACGCTATTTTGAAATATAGCACGCTATATTAGCGCGCTATAACTTGTGTAGCATTTTGAGAAAGGGCTCGTTATATTTTGTAGCGCGCTATTTTTTTCGTTGATATGTGCACATAACATTGTATATATGTGCTCCTTAACTTAGTGAGTTAATAGGTAGAGTTTCCTGTTGTTTCATTTTCTAGGAATGGGATATACTTCCTCTGTTCATAAATATAGGACGTTTCAGTGACTTGGGGAGTATTTGTTAACGTGGTTCATGTACGTACAGTGATCTGAGTTAGCTACCTGGTTAGCTCGACCAATTGGTCATTATTGTAGCGCGCGTGAAGATTGACCATCAGCAAATAGTGTGACGCATCAATTAATTTCAAAATGCAAATGGAACTGACTTGTGGGTTCACTTGAATGCGGTGACGTCTGCGGGTGCCGCCAGTCCTTCAGCTCGAGCGATTGGTTGGTTGTCGATACAGCACACATTGTAGTGCCCGCGACCGCGATGGCACATGTTGGTGGGCGGCGAGTTGGCTGGTTGGCTCCGGTCCGGTTAGGCGGTGTGGTATGGAATACGGGAGAAATCCTTGTCAGGTCTTCTGGCTCCGATGTGGTGACGCCTGCGGGTGCCGCCAGTCCTTCCTGGAGGGTGTCGGTGGAATCCATCCCCTACTCCCCTCAGCGTGCCCGGGGAAACCCTAGCACTCGTCCGGGCAGCAACGTCGTCGGCACTGCATTCCTGGTATCATGGTGGGTACACGGCGGATCAGAGCCTGGTATCGTGGTGGGTCGATTCCGGAGGGCGCTGCGGTGGCGGGTCATCCTTGCTTTGTCGAGCTGTTGTTGTTGGCATTTGTTTCCTCTTCCATTTTTTTTTCCTTTGGGCATGTTGTGCTGCTCGCCCCAGCATTGTCTTGTAGTCGGTGTTGGTTGCTTTGGAATACAAAGCGGGGGAAACCCTTTTTCGGTAGATTGACCATCAGCAAATAGTGTGACGCGTCCATTAATTTAAAAATGCAATGGGCTAGTCCATGGAACTGACTTGTGGGTTCACTTGGATGAAAAACAGATCTGCTTTTGAAAAACGAATTGTCCTTTGTAACCATCTTGCTTCACTAAAGTCTGAAGTAACAAATCAACGTGCCTTGACCGTCACGTTGTCTATCCAGATACTCGTCTAGGTGCCAAGTTGTATGCATTTGTTACATGTTCATGGTGGCTAGTAAAAGATGACAGCACATGTTATTGTTTGTTTTTCTACACTTCTACAATGCCATGTATCAGTGCTAGCACAACAAGCATGTCGAGTACTAACAACAAACATGCCCGGCAGGGTATCTATGAAGATGGGAGAGAGATTGCCGTGAAGGTATTACATAACATTTCCGGAGTAGATGATGAGGAATTTCGCAAAGAATTCAACAATCTTAGGGGGCTCAAGCATCAAAATATTGTTGAGTTAGTGGGCTTCTGCCATGAATGGGAAAAAGAACTTGCTGTGTTTGAAGGGAAACAGGTGAAAGCTGAGCGTTTGCGTATGGCACTCTGCTTCGAATATGTACAGAAGGGTAGCCTAAACAAACATATATCTGGTAACTAATTTGGTGACCTCTGCTATCTACACAGCACAGAAAAATGTATTCTTGTAGATCTATGGTTTGTTCTAGAAACACTCATTTTATTTGCTTTGTTTCAGATGAAAACACAGGATTCACCTGGCACGCACGCTACAAAATAATCAAAGGTGTCTGTGTAGGTCTACAATATCTTCGTGAAGGAGACCATCCTATAATGCATTTTGACTTAAAACCAGATAACATACTGCTAGATGAGAGTATGACACCCAAAATCGCGGATTTTGGTTTATCAAAGTTGTTTGGTGAAGAAAACACAAAAAAGACGATGAGTTCTGCGGGTACATGGCAAGTTTTACATGAGGCTTTTTTTGTATTTCTTTATGGTTGAAAGGCTTCATACACACGCATGCACGTAGATACGATAAACTAAGCGTGAGTGTAGAATAGCTTATTCTGCATCCTAGTAAGGCAGTAATGCTACATACAAAATATATTATTATTTTTAAATATAGTCAATTACAAACTTGATGTAAAAGGTTATTTTCAGAATATTTTCAGAATTACTATATTTTTAAACCCCCCCCCCCCCACACACACACACATACGTAGATACGCTAAAATAAGCGCGAGTGTAAAATAACTTATTTTTCATGCAAAATATAATATCTTTTTTATGTACTAGATTACAAACTTGAATAGTAAAAAAATATTTTCAGAATTACTACATTTTTAACACCGTGTTACTAGATTTTGTATGTGGCATTACTAAAGGTGTAGAATAATGTATTCTACACTCACGCTTCGAATAGCACTACCTTATATAGAAAAAATACACTCTACCAGGGGTAGTTACTCCACAGGTCCTATATACTATCATGTAGATGACGAGGTTCTTCAGCACCAACGTCTTCAGGAAGGGAGCGACACTCAAGCGTCGCCATTGCCGTATTCTACCATATGGCCAGAATCAAGGTTTTCACTCTAAAGAATCAGTCCGAGCAATGCCTTCAACAAGGTAACACCGTAAGAAACATAGCCATTGCCAGTATACCCACTCGGGTTCTGATCTAGGCTTTCACCCTAGATAACGAGACCGGGTTCTGGAGTAGTGCCACCATCAAAGTCACTCATGTGTTCTCGCCACAACATTTCTGCGATCCCTGCAGCAAATGTGATGTGACCGCCACCACTGCACAGTCATCCCTCAGCCTTATGTTGTTGTCCATAATTTGTTTCTCACTGACAAAGGCAACCACGGAATCTGAAGAGATGACCAGTCCCGAAGAACTTTTGATAGGAAGTCGCTGCAGTACAATTTGCACTTATCACCACCATCCTGCCGATCAGATCTGAATCACCACCACCAAGCATGGACCGTAGCTCTGGGTGCTGTCCACCGAATGCACGGAAGGACAACACCTCCCCGCCGTGGTCAACATCCAGCGGAGAGCCCGACACACACCAAAACCCCGATGCCAAATCTGATCAGATCTGGCTGGAGACTGCCTGCAAACAAAGGTCCCCACACATCACCACCCCACCCTCCACGCCTCTGCATCCGGGCTGCCGCACCCAGCCATCAGCTCCATGCTGCTGCCCTGTGCCGCCGCCGCACTTTCGTAGATCAGTTCAGAGAAGCACACCCACGACCTTGGTGCCCTGTGCCACCCGACTATCACAACAAAGAGAGGTGATTCCCCACCACCGCCTTCGGCATTCCGGGCTTAACCTAACGGCTTCCCCTGGTGGTGAAGGAGGGGTTGAAGGGAGGTGCGGCGAGAACAAGTGGCTAGGGTTTATGTGCCTTCCGGAGTCGCCCGTGTGGGGGACGACTCGGGGTCTGATGCGAGTGTGTGTGTGTGTGTGTGTGTGTGTGTGTGTGTGTGTGTGTGTGTGTGTGTGTGTGTGTGTGTGTGTGTGTGTGTGTGTGTGTGTGTGTGCGCGCGCACCCCTGTTAAGATGTGTAGTTTAGACCTTTACATGTTGACTTTTTTTAGGGAAAAGGTGTCGGCCGAGCCCGAAAAAAGGCTCGAACCTAACCCGGCTTTGAATTAACAAAGCCATCAACTGGCGAGGATTACAAGAAAGCGTACAACAGGATAGAAACAGAAACGGCAAAGATACAGAGAGCTGTAGCAGCTTACGACCTATTTGTGATACAGGCAAACAAGAGATAGTAATAGGAGCCTAGCCAAGATCACCAAGGTCAGACGCCATGAGCAATAGCCACACCAGCAGCTGGGTGAGGGAAGGAAGAAACCAACATCGACAACCAACATCTACTCGCCTACTCCCGCAGATCATGCCAAGGCCGACAAGCCACTCGCTTCTACCTCCGAAGAAGACCACAATCCTCTCGCCCTAGATCGAAGGGCGCCGAACCGTCGGAAGGTAGAGTGCTCACCCTAGAGCCGATTGGACGATGCCGCCTGGCAGCTCGGGCATGAGGGAGCAGAGCAGCACCTTCGCTGGGATCCCACGACCTCACCACCACCTGGGCAGCCACCCAACCAGATGCAAGCTGAAGAGCGCCTACACAAGATGAAGACCGCACGGAGAAGACGAAGAACAAGGAACATCTCGCCGCCACACTGCCCTCACCAAGCAGAAAAGAACCATCCACACCTCCACGAACCCCAGACGACGCCTCCAAGAAGGGAACGACGTCGACACATCGCCGTCGCCCACAAGGGGATCTAGGACTTTCGCCCCATGCAGGAGCGTGGAAGAAGGAAGCAAACGGGGATCTCGACGAGGCCTCCAAGAAGGGGACCGACTCCAAGAAAATGGAGACGGCCTCACCGTAGCCACCAAAGGCCAAGGGTTTCCCCCGGTCCCACACTTCACTCCCAACCACCCGAACCTGAGAGCACGGGCCGACGCGACAAAGCCGCCATGGCCGGATCAGGCCGGTGGGTGCATCCACGAGCGGAGGGAGTCGATCTTCACCAGACAGAGCACGCATGCCACAACCTCGTCACCCGCACGACCGAGGTTGCGGTACAGCCCTCGCGACCGCCGCTCGCCGTAGAGCCGGCGCCACCCCGGCATCCACCCACCACGAGCATCTCCACCAACACAGGGAGCAGCCCCGGCACCACGCCAGAACGGAGGACCAGACCACCATGACATCCACCGGGGAAGGGGGCCTGCGGCGCTCAAGCACCTCAGATCTAGCCGGAGGGCAACCCCAAGAACCGGAGCAGGGGCAGCGCGCCCAGGCCGAGCAGAGGGGCCACATCCCCAAGTCGTCCCCCCGCCGGTCAAGAGAAGGACCACAGGCCGCCACCAGCGCGGATCTGGAAGGGAGGCCACCATAGCGGCCAGACGGGCGGCTGGATCTCAAGCCACCCCGAAGCACGGCCGGGAAGACAGCCGCCATGGCCGACGCCGCAGAGGCCAGATCCTGCTCCAAGTTACACGTAGAATAGCGTTACCATATATATATATATATATATATATATATATATATATATATATATATATATATATATATATATATATATATATATATATATATATATATATATATAGGATTGACTATTCGTCACCACGGTGAGGAATAGTTATTCTTCACCCTCTATTTTGTTGGGGGCGAGTAATTTCAAAAAATTCCTACGATCACGCAAGACCATGGTGATGGCATAGCAACGAGAGGGAGAGTGTCCGTCCACGCCCTCGTGAGACCGAAAGCGGAAACTTTATAACAACGCGGTTGATGTAGTCGTGACGTCTTCACGATCCGACCGATCCAAGCACCGAGCGTCACGGCACCTCCGAGTTCTGCACACGTTCAGCTCGATGGCGATCCCGGACTCCGATCCAGCAAAGTGTCGGGATGAGTTCCGTCAAGCGACGGCGTGGCAGGACGATGTTGATGCACCACCGACGAGGGCTTCGCCTAAGCGCCGCATGACGATATGACTTCTCCGGCGCGAGGGCTTCGCCTAAGCTCCGCGACGTTATGACCGAAGTGGAATATGGTGGAAGGGGCACCGACACGGCTAAGGAAAGATCCGTAGATCAACTTGTGTGTCATGGGGTGCCCCTGCCCCGTATATAAAGGAGCAAGGAGGAGGTGGCGGCCAAGGGAGGAGGCGACCAGGGGGAGTCCTACTCCCACGGGAGTAGGACTCCTCCTTTCCTAGTAGGAGTAGGAGAGAAGGAAGGGAAGAGAAGAAGGGTGCGGCCCCTCCCTAGTCCAATTCGGACTAGGCCTTGGGCGTGCGGCCTGCCCTAGGCAGCCCCTCTCTTTCCGCAGGGCCCAATAAGGCCCATTACTTCTCCCGGCGAATTCCCGTAACTCTCGGTACTCGAAAAATACCGAATCATTCGAACCTTTCCGAACTCCGAATATAGTCGTCCAATATATCGATCTTTACGTCTCGACCATTTCGAGACTCCTCGTCATGTCCCCGATCTCATCCGGGACTCCAAACTCCTTCGGTACATCAAAACTCATAAACTCATAATATAACATCATCGAAACCTTAAGCGTGCGGACCCTACGGGTTCGAGAACTATGTAGACATGACCTAGAACTATTCTTGGTCAATAACCAATAGCGGAACCTGGATGCCCATATTGGCTCCTACATATTCTCGAAGATCTTTATCGGTCAAACCGCATAACAACATACTTTGTTCCCTTTGTCATCGGTATGTTACTTGCCCGAGATTCGATCGTCGGTATCCAATACCTAGTTCAATCTCGTTACGGCAAGTCTCTTTACTCGTTCCGTAATACATCATCTCATAACTAACTCTTTAGTTACAATGCTTGCAAGGCTTAGGTGATGAGTATTACCGAGAAGGCCCAGAGATACCTCTCCGACAATCGGAGTGACAAAACCTAATCTCAAATCGCCAACCCAACATGTACCTTTGGAGACACCTGTAGTACTCCTTTATAATCACCCAGTTACGTTGTGACGTTTGGTAGCACCAAAGTGTTCCTCCGTGGCGGAGTTGCATAATCTCATAGTTACAGGAACATGTATAAGTCATGAAGAAAGCAATAGCAACATACTAAGCGATCATGTGCTAGGCTAACGGAATGGGTCATGTCAATCACATCATTCTCCTAATGATGTGATCCCGTTAATCAAATGACAACTCATGTCTATGGCTAGGAAACTTAACCATCTTTGATTCAACGAGCTAGTCAAGTAGAGGCATACTAGTGACACTATGTTTGTCTATGTATTCACACATGTATTATGTTTCCGGTTAATACAATTCTAGCATGAATAATAAACATTTATCATGAAATAAGGAAATAAATAATAACTTTATTATTGCCTCTAGGGCATATTTCCTTCAGTCTCCCACTTGCACTAGAGTCAATAATCTAGTTCACATCGCCATGTGATTTAACATCAATAGTTCACATCTATATGTGGTTAACACCCATAGTTCACATCGACATGTGACCAACACCCAAAGGGTTTACTAGAGTCAGTAATCTAGTTCACATCGCTATGTGATTAACACCCAAAGAGTACTAAGGTGTGATCATGTTTTGCTTGTGAGATAATTTTAGTCAACGGGTCATCACATTCAGAGCCGTAAGTATTTTGCAAATTTCTATGTCTACAATGCTCGCACGGAGCTACTCTAGCTAATTGCTCCCACTTTCAATATGTATCCAGATTGAGACTCAGAGTCATCTAGATTTAAAACTTGCATCGACGTAACCCTTTACGATGAACCTTCCATAATCGAGAAACATATCCTTGTTCTACTAAGGATAATTTTGACCGCTGTCCATTGATCTACTCCTAGATCGCTATTGCACTCCCTTGCCAAGCTTAGTGGTAGGGTATGCAATAGATCTAGTACACAGCATGACATACTTTATAGAACCTATGGCTGATGCATAGGGAATGACTTTCATTCTCTTTCTATCTTCTGTCGTGGTCGGGTTTTGAGTCTTACTCAATCTCACACCTTGTAACACAGGCAAGAACTCTTTCTTTGACTGTTCCACTTTGAACTACTTCAAAATCTTGTCAAGGTATGTATTTATTGAAAAACTTATCAAGCGTTTTGATCTATCTCTATAGATCTTGATGCTCAATATGTAAGCAGCTTCACCGAGGTCTTTCTTTGAAAAAACTCCTTTCAAACACTCCTTTATGCTTTGCAGAATAATTTTACATTATTTCCGATCAACAATATGTCATTCACATATACTTATCAGAAATGCTGTAGTGCTCCCACTCACTTTCTTGTAAATACAGGCTTCTCCAAAAGTCTGTATAAAACCATATGCTTTGATCAACCTATCAAAGCGTTTATTCCAACTCCGAGATGCTTGCACCAGTCCATAGATGGATTGCTGAAGCTTGCACATTTTGTTAGCTCCTTTAGGATTGACAAAACCTTCTGGTTGCATCATATGCAACTCTTCTTTAATAAATCCATTAAGGAATGCAGTTTTGACACCCATTTGCCAGATTTCATAAAATGTGGCAATTGCTAACATGATTCGGACAGACTTAAGCATCGCTACGGGTGAGAAAGTCTCATCGTAGTCAACCCCTTGAACTTGTCGAAAACCTTTCGCAACAAGTCGAGCTTTGTAGACAGTTATATTACCATCAGCGTCCGTCTTCTTCTTAAAAATCCATTTATATAATATGGCTTGCCGATCATCGGGCAACTCCATCAAAGTCCACACTTTGTTCTCATATATGGATCCCATCTCAGATTTCATGGTCTCAAACCATTTCGCGGAATCTGGGCTCATCATCACTTCCTCATAGTTCGTAGGTTCATCATGGTCTAGTAACATGACTTCTAGAATAAGATTACCGTACCACTCTGGTGCGGATTTTACTCTGGAAGACCTACGAGGTTTGGCAGCAACTTGATCTGAAGTTTTATGATCATCATCATTAACTTCCTCACTAATTGGTGTAGGAATCACTGGAACTGATTTCTATGATGAACTACTTTCCAATAAGGGAGAAGGTACAATTACCTCATCAAGTTCTACTTTCCTCCCACTCACTTCTTTCGAGAGAAAACTTCTTCTCTAGAAAGGATCCATCTTAGCAACGAAAAACTTGCCTTCGGATCTGTGATAGAAGGTGTACCCAATAGTTACCTTTGGGTATTCTATGAAGACGCACTTCTCCGATTTGGGTTCGAGCTTATCAGGTGAAAACTTTTTCACATAAGCATCACAACTCCAAACTTTAAGAAACGACAGCTTAGGTTTACTACTAAACCATAGTTCATACGGTGTCATCTCAACGGATTTAGATGGTGCCCTATTAAGCGTGAATGCAGCTGTCTCTAATGCATAACCCCAAAGCGATAGTGGTAAATCGGTAAGATACATCATAGATCGCACCATATCCAATAAAGTGCGGTTACGACGTTCGGACACACCATAACATTGTGGTGTTCCAGGTGGCGTGAGCTGTGAAACTATTCCACATTATTTTAATTGAAGACCAAACTCGTAACTCAATTATTCGTCTCCGCGATCAGATCGCAGAAACTTTATTTTCTTGTTACGATGATTTTCTACTTCATTCTGAAATTCTTTGAACTTTTCAACTATTTCAGACTTTATGTTTCATCAAGAAGATATACCCATATCTGCTCAAATCATCTTGTGAAGGTTTAGAAAATAACGATACTTGCCACGAGCATCAACACTCATTGGATCGCATACATCGGTATGTATTATCTCCAATAAGTCAGTATCTCGTTCCATTGTTCCGAGCAACGGAGTTTCAGTCATCTTGCCCAAAAGGCACGGTTCGCAAGCATCAAGTGATTCATAATCAAGTGATTCCAAAATCCCATCAGCATGGAGTTTCTTCATGCGCTTTACACCAATATGACCTAAACGGCAGTGCCACAAATAAGTTGCACTATCATTATTAACTTTGCATCTTTTGGTTTCAATATTATGAATATGTGTATCACTATGATCGAGATCCAATGAACCATTTTCATTGGGTGTGTAACCATATAAGGTTTTATTCATGTAAACAGAACAACAATTTATTCTCTTACTTAAATGAATAACTGTATTGCAATAAACATGATCAAATCATATTTATGCTCAACACCAAATAACACTTATTTAGGTTCCACACTAATCCCGAAAGTATAGGGAGTGTGCGATGATGATCATATCAATCTTGGAACTACTTCCAACACTCATCGTCACTTCCCCTTCAACTAGTCTCTGTTTATTCTGTAACTCCTGTTTCGAGTTACTAATCTTAGCAACCGAACAAGTATCAAATACTCAGGGGCTACTATAAACACTAGTAAGGCACACATCAATAACCTGTATATCAAATATAACCTTGTTCTCTTTGCCATCCTTCTTATCCACCAAATATCTCGGGTATTTCCGTTTCCAGTGACCATTTCCTATGCAATGTAAGCACTCAGTTTCAGGCTTTGGTTCAGCTTTTGGGTTTCTTCGTGGGAGTGACAACTTGCTTGTCATTCTACTTGAAGTTCCTCTTTCTTTTCCTTTGCCCTTTTCTTGAAACTAGTGGTCTTGTCAATCATCAACACTTGATGCTCTTTGTCGATTTCAACATCACGAAGAGCTCGGGAATTATTTTCGTCATCCCTTGCATACTATAGTTCATCACGAAGTTCTACTAACTTAGTGATGGTGACTAGAGAATTCTGTCAATCACTATCTTATCTGGAAGATTAACTCCCACTTGATTCAAGTGATTGAAGTACTCAGACAATCTGAGCACATGCTCACTAGTTGAGCGATTCTCCTCCATCTTTTAGCTATAGAACTTGTTGGAGACTTCATATCTCTCAACTCGGGTATTTGCTTGAAATATTAACTTCAATTCCTGGAACATCTCATATGGTCCATGACGTTCAAAACGTCTTTGAAGTCCCGATTCTAAGCCGTTAAGCATGGTGCACTAAACTATCAAGTAGTCATCATATTGAGCTAGCCAAACGTTCATAACGTCTGTATCTGCTCATATTGAGCTAGCCAAACGTTCATAACGTCTGCATCTGCTCCTGCAATAGGTCTGTCACCTAGCGGTGCATTAAGGACATAATTCTTCTGTGCAGCAATGAGGATAAACCTCAGATCACGGATCCAATCCGCATCATTGCTACTAACATTTTTCAATACAATTTTCTCTAGGAACACATATAAAAACATAGGGAAGCAACAACGTGAGCTATTGATCTACAACATAATCTGCAAAATACTACCAGGACTAAGTTCATGATAAATTAAAGTTCAATTAATCATATTACTTAAGAACTCCCACTTAGACTGACATCTCTCTAGTCATCTTAAGTGATTACGTGATCCAAATCAACTACACCATGTCCGATCATCACGTGAGATGGAGTAGTTTCAATGGTGAACATCACTATGTTGATCATATCTACTATATGATTCACGCTCGACCTTTCGGTCTCCGTGTTCCGAGGCCATATCTGTTATATGCTAGGCTCGTCAAGTTTAACCTGAGTATTCGCGTGCGCAACTGTTTTGCACCCGTTGTATTTGAGCGTAGAGCCTATCACACCCGATCATCACGTGGTGTCTCAGCACGAAGAACTTTCATAGCGGTGCATACTCGGGAGAACACTTCTTGATAATTTTAGTGAGAGATCATCTTATAATGCTACCGTCAATCAAAGCAAGATAAGATGCATAAAGGATAAACATCACATGCAATCAATATAAGTGATATGATATGGTCATCATCATCTTGTGCTTGTGATCTCCATCGCCAAGCAACGTCATGATCACCATCGTCACCGCGCGACACCTTGATCTCCATCGTAGCATCGTTGTCGCCTCGCCAACTATTGCTTCTCGACTATCGCTACTCCTTAGTGACAAAGTAAAGCAATTACATGGCGTTGCATTTCATACAATAAAGCGACAACCATATGGCTCCTGCCAGTTGCCGATAAGTCGGTTACAAAACATGATCATCTCATACAATAAAATATAGCATCACGTCTTGACCATATCACATCACAACATGCCCTGCAAAAACAAGTTAGACGTCCTCTACTTTGTTGTTGCAAGTTTTACGTGTCTGCTACGGGCTGAGCAAGAACCGTTCTTACCTACGCATCAAAACCACAACGATACTTCGTCAAATAGACTCCGTTTAACCTTCTCAAGGACCGGGCGTAGCCACACTCGATTCAACTAAAGTGAGAGAGACAGACACCGCCGGTCACCTTTAAGCAACGAGTGCTCGGGCGGTGAAACCAGTCTCGCGTAAGCGTCACGCGTAATGTCGGTCCGGGCGCTTCATCTCACAATACCGCTGAACCAAAGTATGACATGCTGGTAGGCAGTATGACTTGTATCGCCCACAACTCACTTGTGTTCTACTCGTGCATATGACATCAACGCATAAAACCAGGCTCGATGCCACTGTTGGGGAACGTAGTAATTTCAAAAATTTTCCTACGATCACGCAAGACCATGGTGATGGCATAGCAACGAGAGGGGAGAGTGTCCGCCCACGCCCTCGTGAGACCGAAAGCGAAGCGTTATAACAACGCGGTTGATGTAGTCGACGTCTTCACGATCCGACCGATCCAAGCACCGAGCGACGGCACCTCCGAGTTCTGCACACGTTCAGCTCGATGGCGATCCCGGACTCGATCCAGCAAAGTGTCGGGATGAGTTCCGTCAAGACGACGGCGTGGTAGCGATGTTGATGCACCACCGACGCAGGGCTTCGCCTAAGCGCGCTGACGATATGACTTCTGTGGAAGGGGCACCGACACGGCTAAGGAAAGATCCGTAGATCAACTTGTGTGTCATGGGGTGCCCCCTGCCCCGTATATAAAGGAGCAAGGAGGAGGTGGCGGCCAAGGAGGAGGCGCACAAGGGGAGTCCTACTCCCACCGGAGTAGGACTCCTCCTTTCCTAGTAGGAGTAGGAGAGAAGGAAGGGAAGAGAAGAAGGGGTGCGGCCCCCTTCCCTAGTCCAATTCGGACTAGGCCTTGGGGGGGCGCGCGGCCTGCCCTAGGCAGCCCCTCTCTCTTTCCCGCAGGGCCCAATAAGGCCCATTACTTCTCCCCGGCGAATTCCCGTAACTCTCCGGTACTCCGAAAAATACCCGAATCATTCGGAACCTTTCCGAACTCCGAATATAGTCGTCCAATATATCGATCTTTACGTCTCGACCATTTCGAGACTCCTCGTCATGTCCCCGATCTCATCCGGGACTCCAAACTCCTTCGGTACATCAAAACTCATAAACTCATAATATAACTGTCATCGAAACCTTAAGCGTGCGGACCCTACGGGTTCGAGAACTATGTAGACATGACCTAGAACTATTCTTGGTCAATAACCAATAGCGGAACCTGGATGCCCATATTGGCTCCTACATATTCTACGAAGATCTTTATCGGTCAAACCGCATAACAACATACTTTGTTCCCTTTGTCATCGGTATGTTACTTGCCCGAGATTCGATCGTCGGTATCCAATACCTAGTTCAATCTCGTTACCGGCAAGTCTCTTTACTCGTTCCGTAATACATCATCTCATAACTAACTCTTTAGTTACAATGCTTGCAAGGCTTAGGTGATGAGTATTACCGAGAAGGCCCAGAGATACCTCTCCGACAATCGGAGTGACAAAACCTAATCTCAAATCGCCAACCCAACATGTACCTTTGGAGACACCTGTAGTACTCCTTTATAATCACCCAGTTACGTTGTGACGTTTGGTAGCACCCAAAGTGTTCCTCCGGTAAACGGGAGTTGCATAATCTCATAGTTACAGGAACATGTATAAGTCATGAAGAAAGCAATAGCAACATACTAAACGATCATGTGCTAGGCTAACGGAATGGGTCATGTCAATCACATCATTCTCCTAATGATGTGATCCCGTTAATCAAATGACAACTCATGTCTATGGCTAGGAAACTTAACCATCTTTGATTCAACGAGCTAGTCAAGTAGAGGCATACTAGTGACACTATGTTTGTCTATGTATTCACACATGTATTATGTTTCCGGTTAATACAATTCTAGCATGAATAATAAACATTTAACATGAAATAAGGAAATAAATAATAACTTTATTATTGCCTCTAGGGCATATTTCCTTCATATTTTACCATCAATACACCGTAATTTTACGTTTCGTAAGTTTTTTCTTATTTCCGGCGTAAAAAGAGACCGTAAGAAAATATATAATCGTCATAAAAATATTTTATGTCATGTAAAATTATAAGCGTAAAAACATAGTGTAAAATACACATAAACTGTAAATTTTCTTGTCTTATGACATATAAATTTATTTTCTTATGCCAAATTTTATGTAATGAATCAATAGGAATGTAACTATTTGAATTCGAGCGTAATTTAATTATGAAATGATCATAAGATTACCTCGGTGAAGAATAACTTATTCTCCACCCTGGGTGATGAATAGGATCACTATATATATATATATATATATATATATATATATATATATATATATATATATATATATAATAATCCATTATAATTTGTTGTTTTACTTGTCTGATGGTTTTAACTTACAAAACATGCAGCGGATACTGGCCACCGGAATACATAAAGCATCAGATAATATCCCGAGAGTTTGACATATTTAGTTTAGGTGTTATCATTGTAAAGATAATGAGCGGACATGAAAGCTACAATTCAATTGTTGAGATGCCGAGACGGAAATCTGTTAAGCTTGTGAGAATAAGTCTTTTATATGTCGATTCCAACATCAATATGTTGTTATTTTTGGCCAATTCACCTGTGTGTGCTTTCCCATTGTAACTTAACTCTGATGTTGTAGGTATGTGAAAGCTGGAGGAAAAGGCTACGTGCAGTATCGAGTCACACGTCACATGAAGTATACTGCAACCAGGTGAAAAGATGCATTGAGATAGCATTAGATTGCTTGATTTCAAACCGACAAGAAAGGCCTAATATACAGAAAATTGTTTCCAATTTGAAAGAGACTGAAACAATGATAAGTGACCAAATGATACAGAAGGAACAGGTACCATCACTTTTGATTTATCAGTATTTACCTTATAATCATTTTGTCAAAAATATAAAATGCACATGGTTTCGTGTGTTCAACGTTGACCCAGAATTACTCAAACTATATGAAGGTTACATAACACAAAACATATGTCACCAAAGGGAATTTAAATAAATTTAACAATATTAATTTTTATCCATAGTGCATACATCAATTCAGCTTGGATTGGTTCGGTGCTCGCTGGCAACAGCGGATGGCCGGGCCGTAGGAAGGTTGGCATGGATCGTCGGACCGAAGAAGATTGGTTGGGGGCTTAGTGACCGCTCTTGACCTACATAGATGCACCTTCCCTTGTGCCTTTCATATATGTTTATGGTTTTGTGTCATCAGAGTGCAGCATTCACCGAGATCAGTGTGTTGTTTGGTCAGAGTTGCAACTCTCCGCCCTAGTCTTCCTGGGTGATGACTCCTCTCTCTTCTAGCTCATATGCCCCTCATAATATAACCTCTATGTCTATTTTCCTGTCGGGTCTGCTGCATTTTTATACCAAGGCTCTCACCAGATTGTGTGGTCTATCTCCTGCTTTCGGAAATTCAAATGTTACTTTCTTTCGTTTTGGGCACCGCGCGCATATAGATCTGCAACTTCGTTCTCTCCATCATCAAGATTGTGGTCTTTCTCTTCTGATCTGTCCGAGCCAACAGACCTTGTGGTTTTCAGAGCAACCAGTCGACCACCCCGGCCCTCCCCCACCCAACCCTTATTGCGTATCTCTGGGTGCTCGTCCTGTCTCATGATGGTTGCTGGCTCCATAACTTTTCTTATCCTTTTGCCTTGTTTGTCCACCTTAACTTTTTTTTTTCACTGTTGTGCCTAGCACTCCGAGACAACACCTTCTTTATCAAGTGATCAAATGTTGGGGTTTGCAAAGCCCGTAAAATTAGCAAATTTGCAAGTGATCAAATGTTGGCTGACATGATAGCCCCGTGGCCGTTTTCCCTGCCGAATTGGTTTTAGCCTTAATTCATCAAATTAACGAGTTTATGACCTAAATCAATTAATTCCCGAGTAGTTGGCCTAAAGCGTTCAATTTGAGTTACTGTACTAATGGTGCATTTCACTCGCTTTTCCTAGTTAGCAGAGGCTAATCAAGTCAAGGAACTCGTCGTGGAAGCAGATGCTGTGCGACGGAGTCACACATGCATAGTCCTAGGGCTTCTCTAAATGGGACTGTTAAACTCAACCTAGGGCAAACTAATCCATACCAACCGTCTTCATGGGAAAACTCGAAGTCTCAAACCACCTTTTTCCCCATTTGAACCACTCTAGTTGACACCAACACCTGTCCTTAACCCATGGGTACAACAACCTTCAGTCGAAGTATTATGGTCCAAGTATATATGTGTTGAAATAAATTGTATCGCCTCTCTCCATCAGTTTACGCTTTTGTGTGATTTGGTTGGTGCATATGTTATTCAAGCATATAGGTGTCGGCACTTTTCTTTTTTTAATTATTAATTGTTTTCTTGATATGTATAGTTCTATCAAGACCAGGGAGAGTGTACCCTGCGTTCCGATCTCAGCAGCATCACCATCAACTCCGGTCCTTTTTCAGGTTAGTGCTAGCTACCTGATCTCTAATTAACTAACCGGAACACTGGGCATTTACACGCGGGTGAGTAGATGTCTCTGATTTACGATTAATAAATTACAAGGACCCGCTGAAGCTAAGCTAATACTTGCACAGAAAATTTTCGGGTTGTGGAGCCAAGGATTATGCCATTGCGCTTATTAAAGGAGATGACAAATGATTTCTCTGAAGATCGAGTTCTTGGTGAGGGTGGGTTTGGAAGAGTTTACAAGGTATGATCAACATTATTTAAATTTCCAAACACTGGCTTCTCACCTTATGCCTAATAAAATTGAGATGTCGAAAATAATTAATAGGGAATCTGTGAGGAAGGACGACAAGTCATTGCCGTGAAGATGTTACATGACCTACCGAGATTTATTGGCAAGGAGCTACAGAATGCGATTGAATTCCTTGCAAGGCTCCATCATCAAAACATCGTACAGTTGATTGGCTACTGCCATGAGACAGAAATAGTATATGTACCGTTTGATGAAAAAGTTGTGTTAGTTGATATAGAAAAAACGGCGCTGTGCTTCGAGTATTTGCAAGGAGGATCCCTTGAACAGTACACTACATCAGGTATATCTGGCACTGCACTATTCAATGTAATATATCAGGTGCATGCCTGTCGTTTTTAAAGAAAAGAGAATGATGATACTCTTGGATGCCCTCATTGTTTATGTTTACAGACGCGGAGTCTGGACTCGATTGGCAGACACGGTACAGAATTATTAAAGGCATATGTGACGGTTTAAAATACCTCCATGAGGGACCGAAGGGCCCGATTATCCACAAGAACTTATGTCCTAGCAATATATTGATGGATGAGAAGATGATGCCGAAAATAGGTGGTTTTGGTTCTGCAATGCCCTTTGGTGTGGAACTTACCCTTGTAGTAACAAATAGTTCTAGGGGAACAATGTGAGCTCCCTTATTTGTACTGGCCAATGCATTTGCTTTACACTGAAGATAACTGTGATACTATTTCTAATGTTGTTATGCAGGAGGTACTTTCCACCAGAGTTCATTGGCAAACAAGTGATCTCAAAAGGTTTTGACATATACAGCTTGGGTGCTATAATTCTTGAGTTGATGACAGGGCAACAATTGTACTCCAAGGCGTTTATCGAGATGGTAAGTAGGAGTGGGTCATTTCTTGTACCGTCAGTAATCGTGCCAATTAACTAAATGTCGTAACTACTTCAATTTGTGCGGTGTGTACACCTCCTTCCATCGAATTTCATAGGCACTAGGAAAATGGATGGAGCGGCTACAAAAAACAGAGGACGTCACAACAGTTGAAAGATATTTACAGCAAGTTCAGAACTGCTTGGAGATAGCACGGACGTGCATGGATGCTGACCGACACAAAAGGCCCGGCATCGGAGACATTGTGCAAATGCTGAATGAAACAGAAACCATCTTGATTCCACAATTAGACTCCGAGCTGCTTCTTCACGTACATCCCTTAGAGCTCCCACTCATGTCGATGTCATCATTAGAATTACCAGGAAAGAAGGTAGCCGTGATTCCTTCTAGCTGCTCACTGCAGCTAGAAAATAAAGGAAACGACCGTGTTGCATTCATTCTTGTAGCAAGCAGGCCCGATATGTATCTGACAAAGCAGCCGATCTGTGGCGTCGTACCGCCAAGATGTGCCTACACCCTTGCTCTCACAATGCGGAACAACAAGCAACCACCATCGTTGATGTCGTCGACTGATAAAGTTGGTGACTACTTCACACTCTATAGTGTCGGATTGGGCCAATACGACCTCCTGAATGTTGGCAAAGATACCAGCCCGACTGAGTACGGTGAATTTCTAACGAAATCCAAGGAGAAGGACAGCCATGAGGTGCAAGAGGTGACGTTGAAGGTTCTCTGTTGTCAGCAACAAGTTCATAGTATTTTCTTCAGTAAAAGAATTTCTCACCTATTGGAAAAAATAAAACTACTTGACCGTGCAACTTCATCCAAGGTATGTAATTTAGTTAACTACTCTAGTGCATGTATTTTTATTCCTAACTAATTCTTGTTTTCTTTGTTGCTTGCACATGGGGCGTGATTGATCTGGATGGCAGCCAACTCCGCCCACAGTTGAGGTGATTTTCTTCAATCCTTTCCCTTTCTTGACTATCCCTTGAATCAGCCTTGCAAATTGTGTGAATGCTGTGCTGAATTTGGATCAGATCATAACCACGACTAATGCTCAGCAAGTTTCATCCATCGATGTACATCCAACCGAGCCATGGTGAGTGTAGGTGTGCACATACTAGCATCAGTGTTGTGTGTGTGTGCGCCAGGGCATGTGTGCGGCATCCATATATAGTTTCCCGCAAGAAAATAATATCTCATACTCATCCGTCATTTGTTAATTTGTTAATGATCCTAATATGCAGGATATTGACGACGCATCACATGGGGAGTCTTCGTGTTTGGAACTACAACACAATGGTGCATTGTAGATCAGCACTGCATATCATTTATCATTTATATCTAAATAGCTAGCTCACAATAACCTATTTATTTCAACATGCAACCATGCCACCTCAACATTCAACATGCATAAGAAAAAGTCACCTCAACATGCAAACATGCGTATGAATTTCTATTCTATTATGATATTTATATAATACAATAACCAAACAGAATAAATCACATGTATTTTCAGTTTTAGTTCTCATATTATTACTCCAAATATTCATGTTGCGTACAACCAATTCTCATTGAAATATATTGCGGCATATCATCAAGTATATTCTAAATGTATGTTATGTACAGCTGATTCAATTTACATGTTTTTATATCCGCAGGCAATGCTGAAGGAGATTAAAGACATCACTGATGAACCAGGCACACACTCATATACCTAAGTCATACGTGATTTATTCCACTAGTTAATAGCTTACCAATTTTATTCATTAACTTCTCAAGCATGCAAACATCATCATCTACATCATAATTTGTGTAGTTCATGTGGCAAAATTTATCGCAAGGGAGAAGTGGATCATCAATGGCGATCGCAGCGGGCACATCCATGTTCACAGCCATCACAGAAACAAAGAAGTAGTGAGCTTCAATGCTCACAGTAGTTGCATCATAACTTTGGCTGTGCATCCAACAAATCCATTTGTTCTATCGTCATCTAATGATGTTGATCACCTGATAAAGCTTTGGGACTGGGACAAAGGTTGGGGATGCACAAAATTTCATGGACACACAGGCACGGTGACACAAGTAACCTTTAACCCAAATGACTCCAATACTTTTGCTAGTGCTTCCTTGGATGGCACGATTAAGGTTTGCTCTTGTTCCTGTTAGTATTTATATATGTTTTCTTCCAAACGTGTTGGTGATTTTATATTTTGCCCTTACAATAATTGGTAGATTTGGAGTATTTGCTCTGATGACCACGGTAGGATCATCACATTGAAATTGGATGAGCAGGGGCACTCTGTTGATTACTTCACACGCCATAATCAACAACATCTGATCGTGGGCTGTAAAGATAAGACTGCACAGGTGTCGTCTTTTACCTTGCCACATAGCACGCTTAACTGAAGAATGCACGCAATGACTTCAGTTGCCTTACACCATATATGATTTTTTTTAATGATTTTCCTCACCTGTTTTCTTGTCGTGGTTGAACCAGATTTGGAAATTGGAGACGAGAGGCTGTGTTGATGAGCTAGAAGGGCACACAGACCATATAAGTGCCATCAAGTTGCACCCAGAGCTTTCAATGTTAATTACAAGTTCACTTGACGGGACCATACGCGTATGGAACTCCGTTACCTACAAGTATATACTACTTCAATTCCTCCTTGTTTTCGTAAATATACTTTGAGGTTCTTAATTAACACTGCATGAGGCATCAATCCCCATCATTACAGGCTTGAGAACATAATTGGTTTCAACCTTGGTGCAGTTTATGCTTTCGGATGTATAAAGAGCTCAAGAAGGTAATAAACAGCACATTCCTGTCCTTTCTCTAGTTTACTACTAATAGGAATTAATGGCCAATGTTGTATATATTATGTATTTTATATTTTCTAGAAAATTGTTAACGAACATGAAAATAATGAATTACATAACATTTTGACGTTCAATATACAAAACTTAACTGGTAGCTAGGTATGTGGGACTGATTGCTCGCTAGTTAGTTATATATACTAAAAATCTATTTTTGAAATATCCTTACGTAAGTGAACATCACACACGTGTCACAACTACATGGATGCAATGAACACACATCTATGTTTCATATTGATACTGCTTTGTAAACTCTGGGATATTCCTTCACATGTTTGCCTGATCATGAATTAATTATTGTCTTACTTTTCTCGCAAAATCTTTAAAGTGATTGATAAACAAAGTACATACTGGTTGATTTGTGTAGGATCGTGGTCGGATGTCACCAGGGAATAGCAATGATGGATATTCCCTTGCCTTGAAAAGTAAGCTGCTAGCAGAGCAACACAACAGGAAAACATCAAGAGGAAAACAAATTTAGCAACTGTTGCTTACTGATGACTAAGACTTGATGTCTGATTGCATTTGGGTCTGTGGTTATATTTTAGGGCATTCTAATGTATCGAATAAATATGTTAGAAGCATAATATGTGTAGAAAGCACATCGGAACTTCTGCCCTGTAAGCAAACTATTTAGTTAGCACTAGTGCATCGAGAAACCTTTTTCCAGGTTTTGTGAAACTGAACAAATATGGTGCGTACTGAACTTTCAAAAGTAGCACGACTATCCAGTCCTGTCGATGATTATCCTAGCCTATCACGGTCAGGTGACGGGTGCATTTGTACCCATCATTTAATTAATTCAGTCCTGATACTGTCTCGGATTATCTCTTTAATTTCCAGCAAATCACTAAGTAGATGCAAGATGTTGCAAATCTCGTCACACAATGTTACCAACAAGGAACTTTTTTTAAAGGAGGGCATCCCCGGCCTTTGCATCAGAATGATGCATGCGGCCATCTTATTAATTAGAGCCAAAGCAAAACAAAATCTACAGTTCGGTACAGCTCACAGAAGAAGCATAATAGAAGCTGAAAATAAAAAAGGCCACAACTGGCGAAAAACTGGACAAGATCAAAGATATATCTTTACCAAGAGATTTCCAATTGCTTTCAAGGCCATCAGCACCAGCAGAGTGAAAGCTTGGCTACATGAGTAAGACAAGGATGAGCCAACTTTCATGGGTGCTGCGTTCCTGCCAAATCATGTACCACATGTTCGACAATGCAATCAGCATGGTATATGCGAGGAACAGTTCCTCGTTATCTATTACCTAGCAAACTCAAAGGACCAGTTGCAGGAGTGAAGGCGATCAGTGGTGCTGCTGGGTGGCGGTGAAGCAACCAGCAAGCTGCGCGTCGTGCTGGAAGTCAGAGAAAGGAATCTGTAAGTGTCGTCACTGTTAGAAGTATAATTATGTTTAAGTTAGAGTTTAGGAGTTAGAGATAGAATAGGGTTAAATTATGTACGACTTGTCCTCTACTTCAAGTCTCTCTTTCTCATATTGTACTACTACTATATATATCCCTACGAGGGTCAGATCAATACAACAACGCAAATATTCAATCATCTCATAATTTCTACAGTCACAACCGAATCTGGAAGTGTCCACATATTGTCCTGTGCGGCTAAATGGAAAACAATCATGGTAGTTGTCCCCTGGCGTTCGTGGGACAGATTCATGCCCGAGGGCCCCACCAGGGGGTGGTGCGGTGGGGGCTTGAGAGAGAGAGAGAGAGAGAGAGAGAGAGAGAGAGAGAGAGAGAGAGAGAGAGAGAGAGAGAGAGAGAGAGAGAGAGAGAGAGCAGAGGGGTTGAATCTCCCTTGTTTCCGAATAGGGGATTGGTCATGTGACAATTCAGAGTTTGTGAACCTCTCCTCATGTTAGGTAAGTACGACATGGTGTCCGTCTCGGATGTTGTACCCTGTCCGTGTAGTACTAGAGTTCTTTCCAGAGTAGGTTTAGGTAAGGTACAGCTGGCTCTAGTAGTATATATGCGTGTAAACCCCCGTGTAAAAAACAAAAGAAAAGAGAAAAGTAATACAAAGCAAAGGCTCGACACGGGCCTTTAGCCATCAAAATCGATCAGTTTTCCGTTCGCAAGTTACTAGAGAATCCGCCTAGATCGATCGCGTTGTTACTAGCCCAAGCCACCCTCACGTACAGAAGTACGTGGCTATACACACACATACACTGTTTATCAATCAACTTGCTAGGCAGCTTGCTTGGTTGTTTTGTCACGTCGGTGTGCAGAGGTCCTGGTGATTTGATCTGTCGATCAAAAACCAACAATTGGTATCTAGAGCCCCAACGATCTACGATTTACGATGACGGACAGCGACGCTGAGTCGGTCAAGTCTGGCAACGGCAGTTCCAAGGCGAATAAGAATGGCGACAAGGTGAAGAAGGGCGGCAAGTCAGCAACCAGTGGTGGCGGAACGGGCGGCGCCAACGTGCAGGCGCATCGCAACATCCCCATCCAGTACCCGACGCTAACTACGGCGTGTGGGAGGTCAAGATGAAGATTATTCTCCGAACCCTTCAAGTGTGGGAGGCCATCACTGACGACGACGTCGACGAGGAGTGCGACGAAGGTGCCATGTCCGCCATAGCCCAGTCTGTGACGGATTCCGTGCTGATGACATTGGCAGGGTTCGAGACAGCAAGAGAGGCGTGGAACACACTCAAAGAGATGAGGATCGGAGAAGATCGCGTCACGAAGGCTCGGGCACAAGTGCTGAAGCGCCAATTTCACAAGTTGCAGATGGAGGAAACTGAATCGGTGAACGACTATGCCATGCGTCTGACTACATTGGTGAGAGAGATCCGCGCGCTTGGTGCAAAGCTCGAGGAGACCGAGATTGTGGAGAAGTTTTTCAGTTCGGTGACTGATAAATTCACGTACATCATCGGCACGCTCGAGCAGCTTTACTACATCGACGACATGACCATAACGGAGGCGATCAGACGCTTGCGGACATGGGAAGAGAATGCTCGTGGTTGCCGGAAAGGCAAAGGAGGAGGTGGTGACCAACTCATGTACTCGCGCGCAGATTGGGAGTCCCCAAGTAGCAAAGGAAGGCGCAACGTTGGCGAATGCTCAAACAACGCGAAGAGCGGCGGACAAATCGGAAAAGGCAAAGGAAAAGGCAAGCCACAAGGTCGTGGTAAGGCGGACCGATCTAAAGAGCGGAAGCCACGGAACTTGGATATGTCCGAGGTCAAGTGCTATAACTACAACGAGATGGGTCACTTTGTGAAGGATTGTCCAGAGCCTAACAAGCCGGAGATGAAGGCAAATTTGGCGAAGCAGGAAGACGAACGTCTAGGTCTTCTCATGGCCGAAATTTGTGATCTCGTCCAAACGGCGGTTGTGAAACCATACCGGAAGGTGCTACTTCATGAGAAAAAAGTAACACCAAAGTTATCCGGAAGCCAGAACGTGTCGTGGTATCTAGACACGGGTGCCAGTAACCACATGACGGGGTGCAAGGAGAAGTTCCTCGAGCTAGAATATGATTTTCAAGGCTCGGTCAAGTTCGGTGATGGTTCAAATGTGGAGATTTGCGGGCAAGGTTCTGTCCTCTTTGAGGGTCTCACGGGAGACCATCGCATACTTACCGGAGTGTACTACATCCCGCGGCTTCGTAACAACATCATATCTGTCGGGAAACTTGACGAGAATGGATGCAAGGTGGATATTGAGAATGGAGTGATGACGATTTTCGACAACCTCTGAAACGTGCTAGTGCGTGTGAATCGCACGCGGAACAGGCTCTATATTCTCAACCTTGATCAATCTCAACCAGAGTGTTGGCTCGCCAAGAGTGATGATGATTCGTGGTTATGGCATGCTAGATTTGGACACGTTAACTTCTACGCCTTGAAGAAGATGTCGAAGATGGAGATGGTATCTGGGATGCCATTTATCGACCATGTTGATCGAGTATGTGACGGGTGCTTGATTGTAAAACAGCACCGCAGGCCGTTCCCTGCTCAGTCTACCTATCGTGCAAGTGATGCACTCGAGCTGCTCCTTGGTGATCTATGTGGCCCTATCACCCCAGCAACTCCCGGAGGAAATAAGTACTTCTTCCTTGTGGTAGATGACTACTCGAGATACATGTGGGTCGTTCTCCTACGATCTAAAGATGAGGCATTTGAAGTGTTCAAGAAGCTGAAGGCTGCAACGGAGATGGAACACAAGTTGAAGGTTCGCGCTCTACGGACAGATCGCGGCGGAGAGTTTACGTCGAACGAGTTCAACGACTACTGCGAGAAGATTGGCATAAAGAGGTTCCTCGCGGCACCTTATATGCCACATCAGAACGGGGTTGTTGAAAGGCGCAATCGAACCCTCGTTGACATGGCAAGAAGTTTACTCAAGAGCAAGAACTTATCGGGGACATTTTGGGGAGAAGCTATCTTGACGGCGGTCTATCTTCTCAATCGGGCTGCAACGAAGGCGGTGATCGGCAAGACTCCATATGAAGCTATTTACGGACGTAAGCCGAATGTGTCTCATCTACGGACGTTCGGGTGCGTGTCACATGTGAAGACGGCAGAGCTGCATCTCTCAAAGCTTGCCGATCGTAGCACCAAGATGGTGTTCATCGGATACGAGAGGAGTTTTGGCACCAAGGCATACCGCTTCTATGATCAGCAAACCAAGCGTCTACGGATTTCACGCGACGTTGTGTTTGAAGAAAACCAAGCGTGGAATTGGAGCGCAGCAGCCGACGATGCTCCAAACGGCAACATATTCACAGTTGAATTTCCAACTGATGATGATGCAAGGGAGAACGTCCAGGTGGTTGGCAAGACGCCAAACCATGGTGACCACAAAGGTGCCGACACGGACGACGACGCGCATGGGTCGCAAGGTGATAGCGACAACGACGCGCAAGACACGGGTAGAGATCTCGGCAACGACATCGACAACGAGGCGCATAGTGATGATGACAATCAAGATGATGGTCACGATCACGGTGACTACGCCGACGACGCGGATGCCAACGACCCGACATCTACCACGCTCGAGACTCAACGGTCTTCCTCATGTGCATCGACACCGACACAATTTGTGTCGCCCCCTTCGCAAGCCACGACGGATTCTTCCTTGCCTCGTCGCTACAAGCCCCTCAAGAAAGTCTACAAGTACGCAAAGCCAGTTACACTCGAGTACTCTGATTTGTGTTTACTCGGAGTTGAGGAGCCAGCGAACTTTGTAGAGGCGAGCAAAAGTTCAAGTTGGACGCACGCCATGAATGAGGAAATGAAGGCGATCAAGAGCAATGGCACGTGGACTCTAGTAACCCGGCCTCCGAACCAAAAGACGATAGGTTTGAAGTGGGTTTACAAGTTAAAGAAGGACATGAAGGGTGCCATTGTGAAGCACAAGGCAAGACTCGTTGCAAAGGGCTACATACAACGTCAAGGAGTTTACTATGAGGAGGTGTTTTCACCGGTTGCTCGAATCGGGACGGTGAGAGTGCTCCTAGCTTTGGCAGCACAAGAGGATTGGAAGGTTCATCATATGGATGTGAAATCCGCTTTCCTCAACGGCGACCTCAAAGAAGAAGTGTACGTGGAACAACCCCTCGGCTACGAGAAGAAACGCAAAGAAGGGAAAGTTTACAAGCTCAAGAAGTCACTTTACGGGTTGAAGCAAGCGCCAAGAGCTTGCAACTCAAAGTTAGACCAAAGTTTGGTCGCACTCGAATTTAAAAAATAGGGACTGAGCACGTAATAACTTACGTATAAAGACCGGGCTAGTGTAGAAACGCCGCGATGCCTGGTACAAAGGGGCACGGAGCCTTCTTGAGTCCGTACAAGGACCGCGAAAGCAGGCACACGTGGTCTGGCAGTGCGGGATCAACGAACACCGTGGGCTGCTGGTAGAATCCCTGCTCCTCGAGGTGACCATGAAGGAAGGAGTTGAAGACATCCATCTGGTGCACCGGCCAAGCACGGGAGACCGAAAGGTGGAGAATGGTGCGAATCGTGCCAGGCGTAACAACCAGAGCGAAGGTGTTGGTGAAGTCGATGCCAGCATGCTGCCGAAAGCCACGAACAACCCAACGCGCTTTATAGCGATCAAGGTTACCATCAGGACGGAGCTTGTGTTTGAACATCCACTTCCCGGTAATCACGTTGGCGTGCCGAGGACGGGGAACAAGCTGCCACGTCCGGTTGCGCAGCAAGGCGTCAAACTCCTCTTGCATCGCTGCGATCCAGAGCAGGTCACGAAGAGCGGCTCAAACGGAGGACATCAATGGCGATGGCGTAGAGGTGGACACCGCGAGGAGAAGTAGAACATGGGAGGCCGCCAAAGCTTGGGTCCCATGAAGGCCACATCCGGCATACACAGCTAGTGTCTTGCCCGGTTCTTGTCTTGCGAGGAACTTCGTCAACCCCACATCGGCTCCACGGAAGAGGCAGCCCCTTCCCATACCAGTGAAGCATCAGGGGGTTCCACTCCGATGAGTCGTAGCATATACCTTTGGGGCTCCTGGCAGTCCAGTGACCAGGGTGTCGGACATAAGGAAGACAGAGGGAACATGGACATGGTGATGGAGAAGCGTGAGGAGTAGTTCCGGGAGGCGCAGGCCGACGCCTCCTACAACCACCATGCACTCCAGGAGCACCTGTAGGCGGAGGAGTAGATTGCTGCGGAGCAGGCTGAGTAGGAGGCCCTGCTCGAGTTGTACCGCTTGACCCGCGAGAGCCGCCTCGCGCACTAGCAGTACATCATGCGGGTGGCGGAGGTTGCGGCCGCCTAAAAAGAGGGTGATGAAGCAGGCGAGGCGCTGTTTGGTGAGACCAACGACGAGGCGGGGGACTTGCCGGATCCGCCGAGGCCCCGCCCCGCCGGCACCGAGGCGGAGGACTTCGCCTGCTTCGGCAAGGCCCTGCTCCACTAAGGCCCCGCTAAGGGAGTCCTGGATTAGGGGGTATCCGGACAGCCGGACTGTATACGACGTCCGGACTATTGAAGCATGGAGATGCAAGACTCAAGACTTTGGCCCGTGTCCGGATGGGACTTTCCTTGGCGTGGAAGGAAAGCTTGGCGATCCGGATATTATATTTCCTTCCTTGTAACCGACTCCATGTAAACCCTAGCCCTTAGAAGGCCGATCACAACTACAATCATACCATCATAGGCTAGCTCTTAGGGTTTAGCCTCTACGATCTCGTGGTAGATCTACTCTTGTACTACCCATATCATCAATATTAATCAAGAAGGAAGTAGGGTTTTACCTCCATCGAGTGGACCTGAACCTGGGTAAACATCTGTGTCCCTTGCTTCCTGTTACCATCAGCCTTGACGCACAGATCGGGACCCCCTACCCGAGATCCGCCGGTTTTGACACCGACATTGGTGCTTTCATTGAGAGTTCCTCTGTGTCGTCGCTGTCAGGCTCAATGGCTCCTCCAATCATCATCAACAACGATGTCCAGGGCGAGACTTTCCTCCCCGGACAGATATTCGTGTTCTGCGGCTTCGCACTACGGGCCAACTCGCTTGGCCATCTGGAGCAGATTGACAGCTACGCCCCTGGCCACCAGGTCAGGTTCGGAAACCTGAACTACACGGCGGATATCCACGGAGACTTGATCTTCGATGGATTTGGGCCTATGCCAGGAGCACCGGACAGTCACGACGAGCATGGCTTAGACCTGCTGTCGGACGAAGCTCGGGGCATCACCCCCGTACTATCCCCGGACCTAGATCCGGAGCAGGCTGCGTTGCCTAAGGACAGAGGGATGGACCCCGCCCCACAGGTCGCACACTCATCGGTGGTGGAGCCGACCACGGGCCTTACCTCTGCGGTGGCCTGTGACTCCGAACCCCCGGATTCGTATCCGGACGTTGGTTCCAGTCCGCACACTCCCGAGCCCGTCGGGCCAGGATGGGCTCCGGTAATGGAGTTCACCGCTGCGGATATCTTCCAGCACTCGCCCTTTGGTGACATGCTGGACTCATTAAAGTCTCTCTCTTTGTCAGGAGACTCTTCGCCAAACTATGTCCGGCTCGAGTGGGAGGCAGGCGACGAAGGAATTCGTTGCCCGCCCACCACCCACTTCATTGCCACGGTCGATGACTTAACCGAGGTACTGAACTTCGACTCCGAAGACATTGACGGTATGGACGACGATGCAGGAGAAGAACATGAACCACCACTCACTGGGCGGTGGACAGCCACCTCTTCTTATGATATATATATGGTGGACACTCCGAAGGAAACAAATGGCGCAACGGAGGATAAAACCTCAGGGAAAAAAAAGCAAAGACTGGGCGTTGTCGGCACCACTCCCAGCCCCGCCACACCAATACCGGCCCAGGAGACGAAAACAGTCCGAATGGTGTCGAAGAAGAATACAACCCTGAACAGCCCGCCTTCGAGCAGGTCGAACAGGAGGATGAGCAGGTCAGCCTAGAAGAACAGGCAATGGACGAATACCCAGAGGAGGACAGCTACATTCCCCCCTCCGAAGACGAGATTAGCCTCGGTGACGACGAGTTCAGCGTGCCTGAGGATCCCATAGAGCAGGAGTGTTTCAAGCGTCGGCTTATAGCCACTGCGAGGAGCCTGAAAAAGAAGCAACAGCAACTCCAAGCTGATCAAGAGCTGCTCACAGACAGATGGACTGAAGTCCTGGCAGCCGAGGAATACGGACTCGAGCACCACACGGCTGACCGGCCACCTCGTGGCCGGGATAAAACGGCATACCAGTCCGCATACCAGCCAACACCCCCACGCCAACATACTACGGCCCGGGGCAACAAATCAGGAGAGCCAAGATCGATCTACGGATCGCGGGGGCACGCCTCGGTACGCGACGAGGACCGTCACGCCGGACACACCTTCAACAAGTCCGAACGAGCCGAATATAGCCACCCAGAGCAATTCGACCTGCGTAGCCACATAGCCCGGCATAGAGGCGCCGCGCAGCCCCCTCTGCTTCACTGACGAAGTAATGGATCATGAATTCCCAGAAGGGTTCAAACCCGTAAACATCGAATCATAGGATGGCACAATAGACCCCGCAGTACGGATCGAAGATTTTCTTCTCCACATTCACATGGCCCGCGGAGACGATCTGCACGCCATCAAGTATCTTCCCTTAAGCTCAAAGGACCAGCCCGACACTGGCTAAATAGCCTGCCAGCAAACTCCATTGGCAGCTGGGAAAACCTGGAAGACGCCTTCCTCGACAACTTCCAGGGCACATATGTGCGACCACCTGATGCGGACGACTTGAGCCACATTACTCAACAACCCGGAGAGTCAGCCAGGAAATTCTGGACTCGGTTCCTAACTAAGAAGAACCAAATAGTTGATTGTCCGAACACCGAAGCCCTGGCGGCTTTCAAGCACAACATCCATGACGAGTGGCTCGCTCGACACCTCGGCCAGGAAAAACCCAAGTGCATGGCAGCTCTCGCAACACTAATGACCCGCTTTTGCGCGGGCGAGGACAGTTGGTTGGCCCGCAGCAGCAGTACGCCATAGTCTGGCAATTCGGATGGCCGCGACAATAACGGCAAGCCACGGCGTAACAGACATAATCGACGAAACAACGACGACATCACTGAAGACACGGCAGTATACGCCGGATTCAGTGGATCCAAGCCCGGTCAGCGGAAGAAGCCATTCAAAAGAAATAATCAGGGACCGTCCAGTCTGGACTGCATACTGGAAAGCTCGTGCCAAATTCATGGCACCCCGGACAAGCCAGCCAACCACACCAATAGAGATTGCTGGGTATTCAAACAGGCCGGAAAGATAAACGCCGAGGACAAGGACAAGGGGCTGCACAGCGACGATGACGAGGAGCCCCGACGTCCGAACACGGGGAGGGGGGGGGGGCAGAAGAAATTTCCCCCAGGTGAAAACGGTCAACATGATCTACGCCAAGCACATCCCCAAGCGGGAGCGGAAGCGGGCACTAAGGGACGTCTATGCGATGGAGCCATTCGCCCCCAAATTCAACCCTTGGTCAGCTTGCCCGATCACCTTTGATCGTAGGGATCACCCTACTAGCATCCGTCACGGCGGCTCGGCCACATTGGTCCTAGACCCAATCATCGACGGATTCCACCTCACGCGCGTCCTTATGGACGGTGGCAGCAGCCTGAACCTGCTTTACCAGAACACAGTTTGCAAAATGGGCATTGACCCTTCAAGGTTCAATCCCACTAAAACCACCTTTAAAGGTGTAATTCCTGGAGTAGAGGCCCGTTGTACGGGCTCTATAACATTGGAAGTGGTCTTCGGATCTCCGAATAACTTCCGAAGCGAAGAGTTAATCTTTGATATCGTCCCTTTCCGCAGTGCTTACCATGCACTGCTCGGACGAACCGCATTCGCCAGATTCAATGCGGTACCACACTACGCATACCTCAAGCTCAAGATGCCAGGACCACGCGGGGTCATAACGGTGAACGGAAATATGGACCGCTCTCTACGAACAGAAGAACATACCGCAGCACTTGCGGCGGAAGTACAACGCGGCCTTCTCCGACAAACCAATCCGGCGACAACAACTTCGAGCACAGTCAAGCGAGTCCTGAGCACCCCGCAACAAGATCATCAGGCACGCCAAGACCGCGACTAGTAGTCCGGCCTCCGCTCAAGCCCCATCAAAGCAGCATTCGTGCCACGCGCACACAATTACGCACTTAAAATACCATGGGCATAGGCGGAGGCGCATCAACGACTCAGTCAATTGTGCGGGTAACCACCAAATACTCTTTTCCTCTTACTTTTCAGGACACTCAAAATAGCCGAATTGCCGGACTTATAGGGAAGAGACATCCAAGGAGGCAACAGACGTTGTGCACGAAAGGAAATACCCAGGTGGAATCTATTTACGATCATTATACCTGCTTTATCTATCTAAACACAGCCTGCTCCTGGATAGGACATGTCAAATAGTCCTATTTTATCTCTGCTTAACGCATCCATTGTAAATATACGCTTAAACGTATTTTTAGTCAATGGGAGATTATATATAGCGTCAGCTTATTATTCTTATTTGAGCGTTTTTCTCTTATAAATTTTTATTTGATATTGCATCCGTACACCTTGGTGCGGCCGGTTTGCCAGGGGCTTCTTGTGGCGCCCCGCTATATGGCCACTAATGTCCGAACACTTTCAACAGTGCGGCACCCCGAACTTATAGCACTATATGCATCAGCTCCGAATCATGTCTTGGGTCTACAGTTGGGATAGCCCGGCTCCCTTGTTTTGGTGCCTTACGTTCCGTTATATCGGCTAAGGTAGCGCAGGGAGAACTACTGCGATTGTGTCTCGATTCTTCTGGACGAGCACCTCAGTAGAGAAAGCCGAAAACTGACCAGCATGATGTGGCGAGAGCTGGTCGCTGTTCGAGAGGTTTTAAAATCCTTAAATATTTTCCGCTTTAGGCGATAAATCGGCTTCGTCTGATCTACGCGTGTATAGCACCCCGATTCGGTCTTCCGGATTCTAGGGGCTTCGCCGAAATTTTAAATTGTAGACTTCTATGGCTAAGTGAAAGTTATAAAGCCGCATAGTCCGATTGCCTTGTTCGCTGCGCCGGACACGTCCTTAAGGGACCAAACATTTGGATAAAGAGTGTCCGGGTTTTCCACGAACACCCCAGTGCTAGTCACGTGGGGGCGGAAGCCGACGACGGGCCTACTTTCAGGATTTTATAAACAGCCGCACAGAAGGTAATATTTTAAATAACAAAAGCGCTACATAGCGCAAGTAACTTCGTCTTTAATTACAAACATGACAGAAGTGAATTCATTCCAAAATGGCGTCCTTGGTACACTAATTGGCGACGAGACGAGTACCCTTCATAACGCCATCATAGTACATTTCGGGATGGCGATGCGCCTTGCCCTCCGGTAGCCCGTCCTTGACCAGCTTCTCCGCATCCAGCTTGCCCCAATGCACCTTGACGCGGGCAAAAGATCGGCGGGCACCTTCGATGCAAACGGATCGCATGATCACTTCAAGCCGCGGGCAGGCATCCACCATCCGCTTGATCAGGCCGAAGTAGCTACTGGGCAGGAGCACACCAGGCCACATCCTGACTATGAAGTCCTTCATCGCCAGTTCGGCCGCCTTGTGGAGTTGGCCCAACTGCTTCAGTTGGTCGCTCAGAGGCATCGGATGATCGGCCCCAGCATACTGGGACCAGAACAGCTTCTCCGTTGAGCTCCCCTCCTGGGCACGGTAGAACTCCGCAGCGTCTGAGGCGCTGCGTGGCAGATCTGCAAATGCCCCTGGAGAGCTCCGTATTCGAGTAAGTAAAAGAAATGCCTCCTCCACATGTTTGCTTTGCATAAAGAATTTCTTACCCGCTGCTATCTTTTTGGCCTCCTGGATCTCTTGCTGTGCTTACTCGGCCTCGGCCTTGGCATCTTTCAAACTTACAAGGGCCTTCGCAAGCTCGGCCTCCTTTGCCTTCAGATCATGCTCCACGGACTCGCACTTCTTGCCGAGGTCCTAGAGCTCTTGCTGTACCTCGCCCACTCTAGCATTTTGCTTTTCGCGCTCCTTGCATTCCAAGGCCGCTTTGTCTTCGGCCTCGGACAGTGCTTTCTTCAGGGACGCCACTTCAGTGGTAGCCCCAGCTACACAGTCACGACGCTTTGGCGTTAGATTGACAAATTTTTCCTATCTTTAAATACATAAGAGCGGGGATCACTTACCCTTGTTCTCTTCGAGTTGCCTCTTCTTGAGGACGAGCTCTCACTGCGCCTGCTCCAGGTCCCGCTTCAGTTCGGCAACCTCGGCAGTACGGGCAGCAGCTGCAAGCAGCACAACCTACTTATTCATAACAATGCTTATTATTAGACTCCTGCGGATTATAATTGACCCTCCGTTTGGCTTTTCTTTCTGAACACCAAAGAGAGTATCATGAGCTACTACCTATCGGGTGATAATTTCGTACATTTTTATTACTTACCTCAATGCCCGTCAGGAGGCTTGTGCAGGCTTCGGTTAGTCCGTTTTAGGCGGACAGAACCTTTTGAATCACCGCACTCATAAGAGTACGGTGCTCTTCTTCCATGAAACGCTTCCACCAGACTATCCGGCGCCGTCGATGCGACGGAAGCCTTCGGCACGGACGGCTCGCCCTCCCTAACAAGGGGCTGCCCGCCTAAGTGCGGAACCATCGAAGGTTCCGGAGGAGTGTTTGGTCGGGAGCCCGCCTTGTTGTGGCTCTCATCGACGCGATCCGCGGGGATCTTGAACCCCGCATGTCCGACATTCAGAAGTCCGCCTTGGGGCGTCTCCAGTGCCACCTCCCCCTGCTCAGGGAACCTTCGGGACAACACCTCCGTGTCATCCGCAGGCTGAGGAGTGGTGGCCGTCGGGAGCGACTTCATCTCTGAAGCGCTCAGAGACCCATCCGAGGACGACACCTCCGGATGAGCCCGGGCCGGACTGCATCAACGTTTGGCGTCACTAAACAATTATGAAGTGAAAATCATGGTAGAGTGCGGACACTTACGATTGCGCCGGGGGCTTCCCCCTGGGCAGCCACCCTTCCTCGCTATGAGCGGCCGTGGTGGAGTAGTCTGGCAGGGACGTCTTTCCCTTCTTGTTCGTCCCAGCCTCCCCCTCCGGGGCGGCTCTCCTCTTTTTCTCCTCCCCAGTACGGGGAGGTGGAATTTCTTCTTGGTTTCCCCCGCCTCCGCGGGAAGAATTTGTTTCGTCGTCGTCGGACGACGTAGGTATGACGGTCTTGCGTCGAGGGCCTCTCTCGGCCCCACGGCCCATCCCCTCGGGCCTCTCATCCTTTCCGGACGGGGCGGCTTCTCCTTCTTCTTCCTCCTCCTCGGGGGAGGAGTGCGCCTCATCGTCTTCGGACGAGGTTTCTGGCACGACCTTACGCCGGAGACCCTTTCGGGTCCCCGGGGCCTTCTTCTCGGCCTTCTTCTCCGGCACCTTGTACGGTGCCGGGACCAGCATCTCCGTCAGGAGAGCATCCGCCGGGCCTTCTGGCAGCGGAGCCGGACAGTAGACCTGCTCCGCTGTCTCCACATAATCCTGAAGCAAATATGCATGATTACTTAAGGGACTCCCAGGAATATATTGGGAAAAACTGGGTCCGGTAGCAGTCTGAGGACTCACCTGGCTAGGAGCCCATGCGGCATGAAGCCCGCGGTCCTCGGATGTGGGAGGAGGTACTTCGGAGGCCTTGAACAACACTTTCCATGCGCCTTCGTGCGTCATGCCGTAGAGTTTCCGGAGCGTCTGGTGTTCTGCCGGGACGAACTCCCACAGATTAACTGCCCGCCTTTGGCAGGGCAGGATCCGGCGAACGAGCATAACCTGGATCACGTTGACAAGCTTGATGTTCTTGTCCTTCATGTCTGGAGTCCGGCCAGTTCCATTGAATCGCCCCAGGACAGGCCCTTCTTTTCCCAGGAGGTGAGCCGCATAGGGGTTCCGGATCGGAACCCGGGGGCGCTGCCCAGCTGGCGCCACGTGGCTCGATGATGTAGAACCACCCCGATTGCCATCCTTTTACGGTTTCTGCGAAAGAACCGTCCAGCCAGGTGACGTTAGGCATCTTGCTCACCATGGCTCCTCCGCACTCTGCTTGCTGGCCGCTTACAACCTTCGGCTTCACGCAGAAGGTTTGCAGCCATAGGCCGAAATGAGGCCGGATGCGGAGGAAGGCCTCGCAAACGACGATGAACGCCGAGATGTTGAGGACGAAATTTGGGGCTAGATCATGGAAATCTAGCCCGTAGTAGAACATGAGCCCGCGAGCGAAGGATGGGTAAATCCCAATCCCACGGACGAAGTGGGCGGCGACCACGACTCTCGTGGGGTCCCGGGTCGGAATGACCTGCCCAGCATCCGGTGGCAGTGCGCTATGTCTCTGACCAAGTATCCGGCCGCCCAAGATTGTGATGTGCTTCTCCTCGGCGGTGGAAGCCACCCACTTGCCTCCTGCTCCGGACATGTCTAGCTGTGCGGAGGAGACTTAAACTTAGGCGCTGGTGCTCGAGGGGCAAGAATGGGTAGAGAAGGAAGAAGGCGTGGGTAAAAATGAGGAAATCTTATCCCTTTATAGGCGACAAAAGCGGTCGCCTCCCCACTTGCCGTTAGGGAATCGCCCATAGCGCCATGATTAATGATGTGGTGGGATTACCCGTACCCGTATTGATGAGAATCCCGTGATAAGGGGGCACGATCTCTGCTTTGACAAGACGTGTCAAGGAAACTACCTTGCAATATGCGCCATGGATGGTTGTGGAAAGATGGTTCGAATAATGACATGACCGTAATGACACGTCGCGTTGCCTAAAAGTTGTCAGCAGATTGCATTTGTGAAACGTCGTTCTCTCTACGGTGGCATGCGAAAATCATATTGTGGATCCGGACTCGGTTTGAGTGTTCGATAATTACCTTGGAGTATTCGGAGGAGGAACCCGCCTTGCAATGCCGAAGACAAGACTGCGCGCCGGACTCATCGCCATTGAAGCCTGGTTCAGGGGCTACTGAGGGAGTCCTGGATTAGGGGGTATCCGTACAGCCGGACTGTATACAACGTCCGGACTATTGAAGCATGGAGATGCAAGACTCAAGACTTCGGCCCGTGTCCGGATGGGACTTTCCTTGGCGTGGAAGGCAAGCTTGGCGATCCGGTTATTATATTTCCTTCCTTGTAACCGACTCCATGTAAACCCTAGCCCTCTCCGGTGTCTATATAAACCAGAGAGGTTGGTCCTTAGAAGGCCGATCACAATTACAATCATACCATCATAGGCTAGCTCTTAGGGTTTAGCCTCTACGATCTCGTGGTAGATCTACTCTTGTACTACCCATATCATCAATAGTAACCGAACCGGGGTAAAGATCTGTGTCCCTTGCTTCCTGTTACCATCAGCCTTGACGCACAGATCGGGACCCCCTACCCGAGATCCGCTGGTTTTGACACCGACACCCGCCCCACCAATAATGAGGCAGAAGACATCGCCGGCTCCGATGAGGCCCTGCCCCGCCAGCACCAAGGCGGAGGACTTCGCCGGCTTCGGCGAGGCCCTTCTCCACCGAGGCCCCACCCCACCAACAACGAGGCAAAGGACATCTCCGTCTCCGCCGAGGCCCCGCCCTGCCGGCAATGAAGGGGAGGATTTCCCCCGCTCCGCCGAGGTGCCGCCCCGCCAGCAACGAGACAGATTCTGTCGAGGCCCCGCCCCACTGCCAACGAGGCCGCACTACGCACAAAACGAGTAAGAGTAGAACACGGTAGGTCACAGCCGCTCGGGTCAAAGTAAGGCCACTGCTGCTACCCTCCGGTTGAAGCCTAGCTTGGCAGGTTGAACATTGACGGCCGATTAGCTGCTTGGCCGTGTCGTGGAGTCGGAGAGCTAGGCTGGAGAAGAAGCTTCTGTTCGGCTCAGCTGGACACAGGAAATGGGCGCCGGAGATCGTAGATTAGGTTAATTGTTTATACCTCCAGTGCACCCGTTTTTAGTTGAAGAATGTATGAAATGTAATGAAATCCGACATGTTTTTATGAAATCCGGCCGTGTATGAACAAATTTAGTTCAAATTCTTGCATCACTGGTGTTGGATGAACATGCAAAACAATATGTACTAGCATTATTGTCAGGACGCATGGTGATCACCTCGTTTGGAGCAGTTTCACACGTACAAAAATTTTGAGCAGTTTTTAGCGTGCCTGTACATTGCAATAAAACTCATAGACCTGGCAATTCATAGAGAACATTCAAAACAATCGATGGTTATGTATCTCAGTGACTCACATGTTAGAGCCAATATTTACTTCAAAACTAAAGAACAAAGAAAAATTGATCGATGTTGCTGACGGCAAAGGGCATCCCATTCAAAAATATCAAACACATGTCTTCTTGCTAACATCACTGAGAAAATTTTGTCAAGGTTGCCCCATTCCAAAATATCAAATGCTTGTCTTTGCATACATCAATGATCAAACTTTCACAAGGTTTTCATATTCCAAAGTATCAAATGCCTACGTTTGCGGAATGGGCGGGGTTTGCCATCAGTTTGCACATGGATTTGTCACCTTGTGCTAAATTAACCAGTTGTTATTTTTGTGTAGTTCAATGGAAATCAACCAACTTCGCACATATCTTGTAGGATTTCGCCTTTATATGTTGCAATGCCTTGAACGTATCGGCACTGCCTTTCTTGTAGCTAATTTTGTGGCTGGAGCTGGAAATGAATGATTCGAGATAATTCGATGTATTGTGCATGATGAAGTATAATGGAGGGAACGAACTAACATAACATTTTGTGCAGTTCCCATTGAAATCAAACAGAGCATCCCTTTTTGCATAAATACAAAGAAGTGATTAGTACAAAAAAAACTATATTATGAATTTCCAGTTATGAATCTACAGTTTAAACAGGCACCAACATGATCCATGCAGAGCACATATTTAAAATAGTGGAACTCACCAGAAAGAATCCTAAAACAACATTGTATTGGACATCACAACAACAAAGATGGAGATATCTGAGTCCTTCTGAGCTGAAGTTAGTTTGTTCTTGTGGGCAGTAATGTAACCATCCTTCAACTGCTCCTTCTAATAAGAATAGAGGTTTGGCTTCTTCATCCTCGCATAATCGGAACTAGGCACTTCACATACTCCATATTCTTCTTCAGAGGAGGATGATCTTGTTGTGCATAGAAAAGAGAACAACTAAATGCTAGTATCCCTGTTTGCTCAAAAAAAGGAAATGAAATATTTAAAATAGCCATTACAATAAAAATGGGAGTAACTGATGAAATGTATAGTCACAAATAGATGCATCCTCATTATCCTCATAGGAAATGCTATGATACCAAACACAACAGCTCAACTTGAACTGTATTATTACTTAATTCATCAGTGGCTATAATGGTGGCAAACCGGTGCCTCAATTTACTAGCAGCCTTAGATTAACATGTGAAACAATACCACTTTCTCAAGACAGTAGCTAAACAGTAGCACATCACCAATAGAGATGACAAAGCTCAATCATATGGATGAAATCCGTGGGCCGTTACCAACCTGTGTCAGGAGGCTGTGGTTGCCATGCTTATTATAAACTCCTCGATTAGTTTAATGTTTCCAACATCTTCTTGTGCAGTTCCACTAAAATATATGTTATCTTTAAACAAGATCCCTGTTTGCACAAGTAGACATAATTAGATATTACATCAGGAGTAGTATCAAATCACAGTGCCAAAACAATTGCTCGTTTCAGCCATAGCAATAAATTAAGATGCAAAAGTATATCATTACTTGTGTCATCACAGTTCTAGTGCTTCATTACAGCACCGCGAGTTGTTTTTTTATTCTTCTTGCGCTTGTTCTTCCCCTTCATCAGTTGGTTCAATAGCAGACAAGCTTCGCCTTCAATGTAAGATTTGGGATGTCATTTAGGGAGCACAAGTATAGCACTAAACAACAACATTACTTTTCTGATGATAGTAGCAAAATATAGGCCAACCGTTGTGAAATATCATTATTTTACCTCAAAGGGATTTTACGGTGAACATATAGATTGGAAGTCTGGTCTCCTTTTGTGCAGTTCACCAAAATCAAGCAACATTACAGTATAAGTAGCACAACATATGCAAGCACACTGCACAATCATGTGGAACAAGGCCAAAACTGACCTCTCTTGATGCAGAATTCAAACAACTCACAAGAAGAATATCTGAGGCAAATTTGCCAACACAGATAGGAAGTCAGATCTCCTCTTGTGCAGTTCCACTAAGATCAAGAATTAAAGCAACATTGTCGATGTGACATGTTGGTTGAACTTCACAAAACATTGATAAAACAAAAGTGTTTTGTGCAGTGCAACAAAAGGTCTCAATAGAAACGAGGTGAAGTAGATATCCCTATTTACATACAGGTGCAAAGAAAACAATACTGGTCAACAACGCTTGATGACATAGAAGCCCACAAAAAGAAGCATCTAACTTATCTAAAAGGGAAAGAAAGCAAGACAGTAGCATTTCTCAAACAGTGGCACTGATTCATATTAATGGAGAGATTATATTAACAATAGAATTCTTAAACATGTGATTTGCTTTCAAACGGTGGCATTGCTTCAATTTTCCAGCAGCATTATTAGATTAACAATAGCTAAAGTGTTGTATGGGAGAGTGGACGCACCAGCACCATGTGCATCTACCGATGTATAAAAGGGTGATGCATAGTCTGTTGCACAAACAACCAATGAGCACATTTGTGTTGGTCCCATTTTTGTTCTCTTTAGACACATTTCCCTATGTGAGGGCAACAAATCTAGTGCTGCTCAAACTCTACAGCCTTGTCCCCCACATACAGAAAGATTAGTTCCTTACAGATGTCAGCACCTTCATACTAAGCAGGCACTCAAAGAAGATTTCCTTCTCTTCTTTGGTAAGAGCAGAGCAGGCAGGACCATCATACTAGTTTGGAAGCATGCCATCTTTTTCGTGCACACGTTGTTGGTCCTCCCGTGCCTCCCGTGTATCTTTTCTATTCCCATACACGCCCAAGAAGCCTAGAAGGTTCAGGCAAATATTCTTCGTCACGTGCATCACACCGATTGCAAAGCAGACCTCTAGGTCTTTCTAGTAGGGTAGCTCCCAAAATATAGATTCTTCTTCGACATGGGTGCACGTCCCTCAGCGTCATTCGGAACAGATAGTCCGCCGGGACCGAGGGAGTCCTGGATTAGGGGCTATCCGGACAACCGGACTGTGTACTACGTCCGGACTATTAAAGCGTGAAGATACGAGACTCAAGACTTCGGCCCGTGTCCGGATGGGACTTTCCTTGGCGTGGAAGGCATGCTTGGCGATCCGGATATTATATTTCCTTCCTTGTAACCAAATCCATGTAAAACCTAGCCCTCTCCGGTGTCTATATAAACCGGAGAGGTTGGTCCTTAGAAGGCAGATCACAATTACAATCATACCATCATAGGCTAGCTCTTAGGGTTTAGCCTCTACGATCTCGTGGTAGATCTACTCTTGCACTACCCATATCATCAATATTAATCAAGCAGGAAGTAGGGTTTTACCTCCATCGAGAGGGCCCGAACCTGGGTAAACATCTTTGTCCCTTGCTTCCTGTTACCATCGGCCTTGACACACAGATCGGGACCCCCTACCCGAGATCCGCCGGTTTTGACACCGACATTGGTGCTTTCATTGAGAGTTCCTCCGTGTCGTCGCTGTCAGGCTCGATGGATCCTTCAATCATCATCAACGATACTGTCCAGGGCGAGACTTTTCTCCCCGGAAAGATCTTCGTGTTTGGTGGTTTCGCACTACGGGCCAATTCGCTTGGCATCTGGAGCAGATCGACAGCTACGCCCCTGGCCACCAGGTCAGGTTCGGAAACCTGAACTACACGGCGGACATCCACGGAGACTTGATCTTCGATGGATTTGGGCCTATGCCAGGAGCACCGGACAGTCACGACGAGCATGGCTTAGACCTGCCGTCGGACGAAGCTCGGGGCATCACCCCCGTACTATCCCTGGACCTAGATCCGGAGCAGGCTGCGTTGCCTAAGGACGGAGGGATGGACCCCGCCCCCCAGGTCGCACACTCATCGGCGGTGGAGCCGAACACGGGACTTACCTCTGCGGTGGCCTGTGACTCCGAACCCCCGGATTCGTATCTGGACGTTGGTTCCAGTCCGCACGCTCCCGGGCCCGTCGGGCCAGGATGGGCTCTGGTAATGGAGTTCACCGCTGCGGATATCTTCCAGCATTCGCCCTTTGGCGACATGCTGGACTCATTAAATTCTCTCTCTTTGTCAGGAGGCTCTTCGCCGAACTATGTCCGGCTTGAGTGGGAGGCAGACGGTGAAGGAATCTATTGCCCACCCAACACCCACTTCATTGCCACGGTCGATGACTTAACCGAGGTACTGAACTTTGACTCCGAAGATATCGACGGTATGGACGATGATGCAGGAGAAGAATATGAACCACCGCTCACCGGGCGGTGGACAGCCACCCCTTCTTATGATATATATACGGTGGACACTCCGAAGGAAACAAATGGCGATGAGGCAACGGAGGATAAAACCTCAGGGAAAAAAGAAAAGATGGGCGTCGCTGGTGCCACACCAATACCGGCCCAGAAGTCGAAAACAATCCAGTTGGCGCTGAAGATAAATATAACCCCAGTCGGCTTGCCTTTCAGAAGGCCGAACTAGCCACTGTGGGATACTTGGAGAGGGATAACTATACGCCCTCCTCCAAGGACGAGGCAAGCCTCGGCAATGACTAATTTGGCATGCCTGATGATCCAGTGGAACAAGCACGCTTCGAGCGACTGCTCATGGCCACGGTAAAGAGCCTGCAAAGGAAGCAACAGCAGCTTAAAGCTGACCAAGACTCGCTGATGGACAGATGGGCCAAGGTCCTGGCCACTGAAAGATATGGACCCGACCGCCCGGACAAAGGGCACGCAGGGCACAACCGGCCGCCCCAACCTAAGCAGGAGAACTCAAGGCACACGTCGCGACGTCAAAACACCGCTACTGTCCAAAACAATACGAAGGACAAAAGAAAAAACATGCTCAAGCCTCGGCGCAATTGTCATAAGCGTCAAAACAAGAAGGCTGATGCTAATTCCAGCAACTCCCAGTCCGGTCAGCGGACAAAGAACAGCTCAGACCTATCCGGCCCGAGCCACACACTCGACCAGCCATGTGAAATCCATGGTACTCCTAGAAGGACGGCAAAGCATACCAATAGAGAATGCCGGATCCTCAAAACAAAGCGGCTAGTCACGTGCCGGGAAAAATGAAGGGAGGCATGTTCAAGAGCCCCCCCCCCCCCCCCATAGCATAAGAGTACGGCCGATCGCCCCCGACCGCATTAACCAAAGCAACTCAATTGCAGTACCTCCGGACATAGAAAACTGGGGGCCCCATAACACACAAAATCCCCGCAGGTGTGAAACCGTAAACAAACATCTAGGGAAATGGCCGAATTCTTCTGGCCCATCATTCTAAACATTTGTCTTCGGATCACCAAACAATACTTCGCCAAAGAATAAATCTTCGGCACCTTCCCACCATGTGGTAATTTACCGTATGCTAACGGGACGAGCCACGTTGACTAGATTCCACGTGGTCAATCACTCAGGCCAACACCATGTGATACAATCACACGGCCGAGCCTGGCCCTCAGGGCGGAAACCATACAGCTGCCGGAGTAGCGAGTCGTGCATGCCTATCAAATTTTTGATATGACAGCCTACTATTCGGGCACCAATTGAGGAGTCCGCGCTACCCAACGGTATAACGGCTGGGTTTACCAGGGACCGATCAGGAGCCCTCGGACCAACCACAAGAGGACGCTCAGCTACCCCCGAGTATTTTCCTTACAAACTTACTTTAACGCAAAACAGGGTTGGTGACGTGGAATCGGCCCGGACACACAAGGATTCCTCCCCCCTAGACGAAGGAAGCTCGGATTCACTCTTGATCCACTGACAACTCCCTCCAGTCCGGCCATCACAGGTTCCGCCGAAAAACACCTCTTTTCATAATCATACATCGTATACGTATGCCTAGACATATCATTCTACTACAATGCGTAGACCTAAATAACACTTACCAGCCGTCACTTTTCATCGACACCTCGTGTTACGCCCGACTAGGCCAGGGGCCTCATAATACGGCAATAAAGTCCGACCACCTTCTCGGTCGTCCGGCACCCCGAACTTATAGCACTATATGCATCAGCTCCGAATCATGTCTTGGGTCATTGGTTGGGTTTGCCCGGCTCCCTTGTTTTGGTACCTTACATTCCGTTATATCGGCTAAGGTAGCGTAGGGAGAACTACTGCGATTGTGTCCCGGATCTGCCGGACGAGCACCTCAGTAGAGAAAGCCAAAAACCGACTGTCATGATATAGCGAGAGCTGGTCAGCTGTTCGAGAGGTTGTAAAATCCTTAAAGATTTATTCCGCACAATGCCATTATAAATGCAGAGTGCGATGGATCGGTCTTCTGATCAGGCGCCAATAGCGCCCCTAGTTCGGCCTTCCGAACACTAGGGGCTGCGCCGACCATACTCGAATTCCTATGGCTAAGTGAGAGTAATAAAGCCTTATAGTCTGATTGCCTAGTTCGTGGAGAGAAACGCCTCTGCAAAAGGACCCAATTATGGGATAAAGAGCGTTCAGATATATCCCGAACACCCCCGTATTCTTTCTACGTGGGGGCAGAAGCCGACGACTGGCCAACTCTCAGGATTCACATACAATAAAAAGCCGCACAGGAAGAACATATGTTCAAACAAAACAAGCAATATATAATAAATGCCACTATCCCATATTACAAAAATCGGCACGAATGCCCTCAGGGAAATATAATGTCTTTGGTACATTTATCCGCCGCAAGGCGGGCTCCCTTCAGTACACCTTCATAGTACAGTTCGGGCTTGCGATGCTCCTTACCCTCTGGCGGCCCCTCAGTCATCAGATTCTCCGCATCAAGCTTCCCCCAATGCACTTTTGCACGGGCGAATGCCATACGTGCACCCTCTATGCAGACCGATCGCTTAATAGCATCAAGTCGAGGACAAGCGCCCACAATCCGCTTCACGAGCCCGAAGTAACTGCTCGAAATTGGCTCCGCCAGCCACAGCCGGACAGTCAAGTCCTTCATGGCTAGTTCGGCCTCCTGGTGCAGTTCGACCAGCTGCTTCAGCTGATCAACAAAGGGCACCGGATAGTTCGGTGCCAAATACTGCGACCAGAAATCCCTCTCCGCATACTTCTTTTCCTCGGATCGGTAGAATTGGGCGGCGTCTGATATGCTACGAGGAAGATCCGCAAACGCCCCTGGAAAAATAAGAGTTCAGCTTGCCGCTTAGAATTCTTCCCATTATCATGAACAAATGGCTAAGAACACAGAAGGCCTTACCAGCCGCAACTTTTCGGGCATCTTGAATGTCCCGTACAGCACCTCGGGCTTCTTCCCGAGCATCTTCCGCGGCTTGGAGCGCTTGGGCGAGTTTGGATTCTTTCCCTATTAGACTCTGCTCCAAGTCCTCGCTTTTCTTCACAGCCTCATGGAGCTCCCGCTCAGCCGCGACAACCCTGGCCTCGTGTTTTTCACGAAGCGCCTGTTCGGCGGCAGCCTTCTCGTTGGCATCATCCACAGCCTTTTTCAGTGCCTCATGTTCGGCACTTGCTCCTAGGGCACAAATACTTTTCAATAAGCACATATACTTACCTGTGCCTAATGCATGACAATGTTTTATCATACCTTGTTTCTCTTCTAATTTCTTTCTCACGCGACCAAGTTCTTCCTCGGCCCGCTCCAGGCTCCGCTTCAGTTCGGACACTTCTGCATTATGAGCGGCCGTCTTCTCCGCAGATGCCTGTGTTCAAACAAAGATGTAAACGTCGTTAACATAAGTTCCCACGACAAATAAGGATTTGATCCCCTGCCCGGCTCCCTCTCTTTAGCCGGACGGTGTATCAGGGGCTACTACTCATACTATGACGATTCATCAAAGGTTTATCAGGAAACATACCTCAAAGGCCTTTATAAGGCCAAGGCAGGCCTCGTTGAGCCCACTCTTCGGGACTGAATCTTTTCAACCACCGCACCCAAAAGGGTCCGATGTTCATCGACGATAGACGCGTTCTTTAACGCTGTCGATAGACTGCCTGGCAGCTCTGCTCGAACAGAGGTTTCCCGCAGAATAGGCAGGCCGCCCACCGTTGAAAGTGGTTGCTCGCCTGATCCGGGAGCCTTAGAGGTCTCCCGGACCTGGTCCGGCTGTTGGCCGAACCCAAGATCGCCCCCGCTGACGGCACACTCCGCGGCCATTGCTCCCGTGTGTCCGTCTCCAATGATATGCCCCCCTGGTCCAAGCCCCGTCGAGACGACACCTCAGTGCCACGTCGGGACTTTGGGAAGGGGCCTCTGGAGGCGTCTCGCTCGCCAAGGCGTCCGAGCTGAGCAAATCCTCGGATAAGGACTGGCTGGGGCGAGACCTTGCCGAACTATGCAAAACATAGCAGCAGTTAAAATTACTATACCCGAAAACAATCCCAGACGCGTACGCGTGTTTCGATTTTGTACACTTACGACTTTTCCAGGGGCTGGGCCCTGGGATCCCACTCCGGGCTGCTATCAGCAGCCGTGGTGCATGCCTCTGGGAGGGAACCTCTTCTCCTCTTGGGCGATTCAGCCTCCACGGACGAGGGAGCTACACGCATCTTCCCACCTTCAGAGTGAGGCTCGTCCTCCTCTGCTTCTTCCTCTTCGTCTTCCGAAGAAGGAGCGTCGCTTGAGTCTTCAGAATCTGCATCTGAAGCCTCTCGGTGACGGAGGCCACTCCGGGTCTTCTTGACCTTCTTGGAGGCCTCCTTCCTTGCCTCCTTGTAAGGCGTGGGGACCAGCATCTTCGTCAGAAGAGGTCCGGCCGGTTCCTCCGGCAACGGGGCCAGACAATGTATCCGCTCCACTTTCTTTATCCATCCCTGAGGTCACGATGAGACACGATTAGGATGTCTCCCTCACGACATGCCAACTGAAGCATGAATAAACAGAGCTTGACTGTGACTTACCGAGCTTGGAGAATGGGATGACTGATACCCACGGTCCTCGGTGGGGCCCGGCCACGATTTGCCGGGCTTAAAGAGCACCTTCCAAATATCCTTATGGGAGGAATCATAAAGCTTCCGAAGGGTGTGATGCTCGGCTGGGTCGAATTGCCACAGAGTACAAGCTCGGCGCTGACAGGGGAGAACCAGGCGAACTAGCATCACCTGGTCTACATCCACAAGTTTGACGTCCCTATCGACCACACCTTGAAGGCGCGTCTGGAGTAGTGACAGCTCATCGGACGAGCAGCAGTTCGGTCCCTTCTTGGGCCAGGACGTGAGCCGTAGTGGGGCTTCGGACCTAAACTCTGGAGCCACCACCCACTTTTTTCCGTGTGGTTCGATGATATAGAACCATTGCTGCTGCCACTCCTTGACGGAGTCGTTGGAAGCGCCCTTCGGCCAAACGGCCTTGGGCATCTTGCTCACCATGGAGCCGCCGCACTCGGCGTGTTCGCTACTCACCACCTTGGGCTTTGCATTAAAAATCTTCAGCCACAAGCCGAAGTGAGGTGAGATCCGAAGAAAAGCCTCACACACGACGATGAACGTCGAGATATTGAGGAAGGAGTTGGGGAAAGATCATGAAAATCGATCCCGTAGTAATACATGATTCGACGAACAAATGGGTGTAGGGGAAACCCGAGCCCGCGGAAAAAATGGGGAAGGAACACGACTCTCTCGTGAGGTTCCGGAGTGGGGACGACCTGTCCCACCGTGGGGAGACGGTGGCTGATCTTGAGCGGATACCCGGCGTCCGGAGCTTAATATCCTTCTCCCGGACAGTAGAGGCCATCCATCTGCCTCCTGCTCCGGATCCGGACATCTTTGGAAAGCCTCTCTTTGATGGAAAGGAAGAGTGCTTGGGCGTTAGGGCTCGAAAAGAGGGGAATGAGCAAGCGGAAGGAGAAAGGCGTGGGTAAAGAGAGAGATGCCTTGTCTCTTTATAGGGGCGGTAAGTACTTTTTACACCTCCCCACTGGCCTGGTTGAGCCCGTCTGCCTCCCGCTCGCCGCGATTAGCGGTGCGGTTGGATTACCCATTCCCGTATTGATGAGAATCCCATGATAAGGGGGCACGATCTCTGCTTTGACCATACGTGTCAAGGAAAACGCCTCGCAATATGCACTGTGGCTGGCCATAGGAAGACGGTTCGAATAACGACTCGACCATAATGACACGTCACATTGTCTAAAGAGTTGTCAACAGATTGCACTTGTGAAACGTCGTTATCTCTGCGGTGGCATGCGAAGATCATATTGTGGATCCGGACACAGTTTGATTGTTCGATAATTACCTTGGAGTATTCGAAGGAGGAACCCGCCCTGCAATGCCGAAGATAAGACTGCGCGCCGGACTCGTCATCATTGAAGCCTGGTTCAGGGGCTACTGAGGGAGTCCTGGATTAGGGGGTATCCGGACAACCGGACTGTGTACTACGTCTGGACTATTGAAGCGTTAAGATACAAGACCCAAGACTTCGGCCCGTGTCCGGATGGGACTTTCCTTGGCGTGGAAGGCAAGCTTGGCGATCCGGATATTATATTTCCTTCCTTGTAACCGATTCCATGTAAACTCTAGCCCTCTCCGGTGTCTATATAAACCGGAGAGGTTGGTCCTTAGAAGGCCGATCATAATTACAATCATACCATCATAGGCTATCTCTTAGGGTTTAGCCTCTACGATCTCGTGGTAGATCTACTCTTGTACTACCCATATCATCATATTAATCAAGCAGGAAGTAGGGTTTTACCTCCATCGAGAGGGCCCGAACCTGGGAAAACATCTGTGTCCCCTGCTTCCTGTTACCATCGGCCTTGACGCACAGATTGGGACACCCTACCCGAGATCCGCCGGTTTTGACACCGACAGGGACCCTTTCGAAAGATTACTTGTAAATCCTTGACCATAGCAAGTATGCACTACTAGGGAAAAGCCTAGTAGCAGCGCTGGTTCTAAGTATATCAGTAACGCGGGACTCGGCGCTACTAATAAGGCGCTACAGCTAACCCGTAGCAGCAGCGCATGCACGCCCGCGCTACTGCTATACAAGTGTAGCAGCAGCGTTCTTCCTGGAAGCTCGCTACATAGCTCTAGCGTGCTTCTCCTGTGCGCGCTACTGCTACTGCCGCGCTGCTGCTAACTTTTCTCCACTCGCTACTACTAATTTTAGTAGTTTTTAATTTTTTTTCTGTATGTTTGTTTTGTATTTGAACAAGCTTTATACAAGAATCTTTAGCACATACAAATGTCATCATGATATACATACAAATGGCTGCGTGACCATAAATGTAATTATAGCATATACATACAAATAGTCTCATCATAATCATCATCCAACACAAAGTGGTATCTTGTCATCATCTTGAAAATAGCGATACATGCAAGTCTCAAATACTTGCAACTACAACGTCATCCATCTAAGCAAAGGTATACGCGAGAAGAGCTATCACTATGATTGAGAGCGGAACTATGCAGTACATGAGGCGGCGGTTACGGGTCCTCTCTCGCGCTAGCGTGAACCTCAAGTAACTAGCTTGTCCTTCTTGTCTGCTTTTGAAGCCTTTATGGCTGGCGTCCGAGAACCCATTCACTTGCGCCTGACACTCAGGCCACTCGTTGTACACCCCCGGAACCTTCCCGTTGTACACGACATAGCACTGCCATCTCGCCATCAAGAAGCTAGGTACCTATTAGAGATGCATCTTCATCAAGAGGATGTACAATCATATGCAACAAAATATACTAGAGCAACACAAAAAAGTAACGGGTAGCAACTAGATGCAACATATAGTATGCAAACTAATTAACTAGAGGTACGCAGGTCATCGTACCCAAACTAACAAAGTAGCGTTAGGCAAGTTCGGCGCGTACCGTGGACAACACAAAGTTTCATCGCTGCAGAAAGTATACAAGTTCAACCGACACATATCATAATCATCATCGGCATCGTAAATCACTAGAAGTTCCATCCTTCCATATCATGCAGGATGGACCCTAGCATCTTGAACGGCGTGAGGTCATGACGTTGCATACCTATGCGAGTTCGGGCGCCAGCTCACGATATAGGTCCGTGGTGGAACATCCCCTTCTCATCAACGACTTGTTTTATGATGATCGTCGCAATGTCCCTTTGGATGCGAAAGAAGTCATCTCTTCTGAGTATATAATCCGCTTGTCCATGAGATTCCACCCACTTGTGGATATGATCATCATTTCTGCCTGTCATGCGAAGCTTTTGGTAATCCGTGCTGAACTCAATCATGAGATGCAGGATGTAGAATCCATATTTCTTGCTTGGTTTTGGGACTTGGATGCAGCAGAAGTTAGTTTTATGCGCGAAACCCATCTTCTTGTTCCTTTGTTTCCTGATCTGCATGTGGCGACCTCTAATGCTGAAGCCTTGGGGAGCATCTTCTAGAATATTCATTATGTGGGTGTAGTCCTTCTTCTTGTAGTCTCTGGAAGGGTCGAAATACACGGCGTGGGAGACTCGCGGGTAAAGAATGATAAGGACGGCGCGCCCGTTGCTGCGGGGAAAATACACCTCAAATTATTCTCCATATGAGCGAGAAGGAATGATTAAAATGTACGAAAGAGTTATCCGGAATTGACTTACTTTGGATGATAAGGCAGGAGGACAATTTCCTGGTCCTTATTATGTACCATGAAGTTTTGGAGGTAGTCCCTAGCCGTTTCACGCTCAAAGTCGCCGAGACTCAAGAAAGAGTGGTGCATGTAGTACGAATCCGCCATCCAGATTTGCGAGACTTCTTCTCTCTTCATGATGGAGCTCATACGTAGCGCAAAAAGGCAGACGATTGTATAATCGAGCCGCTTTGTCAGAAACATCTCAAAGATATGGTCAAACCGCAGGAAGAACACCTCCTCAGGCACACGAGCCGCGTATGTCGGATATCCTGGATCCTTCGAGGCTAGTAGGCGTTTCTCAGCCGACAGCACATGGTCGTGCAGTCTCCTGAGATCCCCGGATAGTGCCTCTAGCGGTTTTAGCGGTAGCATCGGCTCGCCCGTGAGATGGAACAAGGTCGCACCTTTCATGGGTACACGCTCTTCAGAATCCATCGTCTGGCTGCTATGTGCTCTGGCTTGTTTGGAGGAAGTTATCTTTGCCGATCTCTTCCTCTCCTTTTTCTTTGGCACACCTTCCAGACCCGTCCTTAACCCCTGCCCCAGTGTTGTCGGGCTAAGCACTGTATGACGCCCGGCTAGTTGAGCTTGTGTTGAGGCGGCATCTTCAGGCGTGTCCTGTGAGGATTTCATGAAGAGAGACTTCTTGCAATCCCTGCTACGACCTTCCTGCCCGGGCAAATCATCCATATCCTCATTAGCATGCTGATAGCTCGATTCGTCATATGGTTGACTCATCATATCTATGTCATAATCATACGCGTTTGTATTGACGAAAGCCATTGGGTCGACCTCCGTCTCATCATCCATTCTCTGTTCTGCAGGACCGATTACATCAGCCAGTACAATTGCACCCCCTTCATCACACTGTCCCGTCCGTCGCCGCTCCTCCTCGCTTCGACACGCGCCCTGGCCAGCGATGCATGCGGCGCAATGTAGGCAGGCAAGCAGCTGAGGTGGCGCAGTGGTAGAGCCTTCACGAAGATCTGGATGCCGCCACGCACGCGTGTGCTAAGTTGGCCTAGAAGCTGCATGTTGCGACAGAGGTGCCTACCCAGCTGGTTGGGATGGCAGCTGCATGTGAACGGCGGTGGAGATTTGGTTGGTGCGGGCCTAGCAGTGGCCCCGCTGATGCCCTTGGCAAGGGTCTTGCCGGGTGACCCGGCAAAGGTCTTGCTGTGGCGCACTGTCGTCCCCGGCAAGGATCTTGCTGAGGGTCTTGTGTGTTTCCTCGGTAAGAACCTTGTCGGGGATTGTTGCCTTCCAATCCTCATCTGATCTTGAATATTCTTTGTCTTCACAAAGATCTGCATGCCACCATGGAGGTGCCTCCCAAGCCCCGGCCCAACGTAGTTGATGGTGTTGGAGGCCGTGGGTTCGAGAGTGGCTCACTCCGCTGGTGTGGGCGAGCCGCCCCGGCAAGGGTCTTACCCGGGGAACCTGCTTCGTCCATCGCTCCCTGTAGTCTCGGTGTTTGGCGTTTACGCTGATCATCTTGCCACTTCGACTCCCCCCTTTTGCCTTGCTAAGTGTGGCTTCGGCCTGTGGCTCTGACTTCCCGTGCACAAGTAAAGGGGTAAAATGTAGTGCCCCTACTTTAGTACACCAACGGGAGCCCCCGGGCCTGGGCCACACATAGGCGCAACGCGTTGTTGGGCCAGGCCTAAAACGGTGCGCGCGCAGGCGGGGCGGTTTTTACCGCAGTAACTTTCCGTCTGCTGTGCTTCCCCATGACCCGCGTTAAATGCGCGACGTGGGGGACGCGCGTGCGCGCGTGACCGAAACACGCGGCGTCATCTTGTGGTGGACAGTAAAGAGGCGACTTGCGTGTCTCCTCGAGACCGCGGGGCCACTGCTCATTTACTGCCCATACTTGGGAACCGTCGCTCCAGACGTCCCATTGCGCCCATCTCTTGCGCCATCACTAGTAGAAAAAGGGTCAAATGTGAAGCACAATAGTGCCGGTTGGAATTTCAGCCGGCACTAATGTGTACACTAGTGCCGGTTCGTGGCGGCGATCAATAGCACCGGTTCGTGGCGAACCTTTAGTACTGGTTCATGCCATGAACCGGTACTAAAGAGGCTGTGTCAGCCTGCGGTCAGGCTATGGCCCCACCATCACCATTTAGTGCCGGTTCGTACCACGAACCGGTACTAATGAGGTTATGGCGAGCTGTTTTTAGTCCCACCTCGCTCCCCTAACAAGCCTTTTACCACCTTAAATATGTTATTTCTCAAACTATCACAAGCACTTGGTCTTCATTGAACTCTATGTGTGGAATTTGCGGCCGCAATATGAGTCTTCATCGGTTTATAAATCGTTGATGACTAATATTGACAATTCAGATTGTACACACAAAGATCATTGATGATCAAAGTATTTTTGATGTTATAAGATCATATTGACAATTTAGACTGTAAAGAAATATAAGATCATGATCTAAATGCTCTTATATTTTTTGCGTTAAGTATGCACCATTCAAAGCGACGCCATCAACTTTCAACCGTTTATGCCTTCATTTGCTATTTTCCATGCATTTAATGATTTGTTTTGAGAACTAAATGACCTGGAAATTGAAAAGCACTACAAATGAACTCTGAAAAAGTTGAAACTTGGCATGGTATCATCATTTTACCCACATATCATGTTCAAAAAAGTAGAGAGGGTTACGGCAAAAACTTGATGCACTTCGTTTACAAACTGGACAATCTGTTTCGAAGTATTCGGGTTTATGAAGAAATTAAACTCATATGTTACAAAGGCATTTCATTTTTTAAAACTTATTACAAGTCCAGACTTTTTGTGCATTCAGTATGCACCATTCAACTGCTAGGCGGGAGGCTCTTAAGTACCGGTTCCAACTGCTAGGCGGGAGGAGCTCTTTAGTACCGGTTCCAACTGCTAGGCGGGAGGAGCTCTTTAGTACCGGTTCGTGGCGAACCTTTAGCACCGGTTCGTGCCACGAACTGGTACTAATGAGGTTGTGTCAGGTAAGGCTGGGGCCCCACGAGCACCTTTAGTACCGGTTCATGGATGAACCAGATGTAAGCTGTTTTTTAGTCCCACCTCGCGAAGTGAGAGGGACTAGGAGCGGTTTATAAGCCCTGAATGCAGAGACGATGAAGAAGAGGCTCAATGCTCACGTTGCTTAGCTTCAAGCCTTCAGGAATACGGTAGACTGCACGGAGCTATGCGCAGTGCAGTTTACACTATTCCGAAAAGCTTGAAGCCAATTAACGAGCATTGCACCTCTTTTTTATTTTTAATGACTTATTACAACTCCGGACTTCTTCTGTTATGGCAAAAACTAATTGCACGTCAACATTTCTTTTTTTTTAAGTTATAACTCCAGACTTTGACCATCAAGTTTTACAGAAAAGAAAAAATAGCAGAAAAGAAAAAATAACAGAAAAGTAGAAAAACTATAGCCGAAAAGAAAAAAACTATATAAAAAAACTACTCAGAAATAAATAGAAGAAAATAAATATAGCAGAAAAGAAAAAACTACTGAGAAATAAATAGAAGAAAAAATAAAGTAGAAAAGAAAAAAATTATATTTGCTATTTTTCAATCGTTTACAAAATGACCGCGAAATTGAAAATCACTACAAAATGAACTCTGAAAATGTTGAATTTTGGCAAACTAGATGAAAAACTACTCACAAATAAATAGAAGAAAATAAATATAATAGAAAAGAAAAAACTAAAGACCACCCTTTAGTACCGGTTGGTGGCTCCAACCGATACTAAAGGCCTCGTCTTCCCGCCACTTCGCCTGGCCAAAGTTGGCCTTTAGTACCGGTTGGTGGCTCCAACCGGTACTAAAGGATTCTCCTATATATACAACACTTACGAAAATTTCAGTTACATCTCCTACTTCTTCGCGTCTCTCCAACCTCTCGTGCGTCGCTGCTCTCGCCGCGCCCGTCGCCCGCCACCCGTCGCCAGCGTGCCACCGTCGCCCGCCGCCGTCGTCGTCGCCCGTCGCCCATACGCCGTCGTCGTCCCATCGCCCATCGCCGTCGTCGTCGTCGTCGTCACAAGCATTGTATGTATACGTACACACACACACACACATATATACACACACATACACATGTACATACACATACACACACATACACACATACACACACACACATACACACACATATTTTTTTACTTATTTTTGTTTTCTGTTTTTAGAACATTTAATTAGATATTAATTAGCTAGGTATGTGAGATTTGAACTAGTTGAATAATTAATATAACTAGTTTATTTTAGTAATAAAATTGTCGAACTAGTTTATTTTTAGGTATTTGAGATTTGAACTAGTTGAATAATTAATATAACTAGTTTATTTTAGTAAGAAAATTTTCGTATCTGAGATTTGATGATTTAATTAAAATATTATTTGTTAATGAGTTTTTCTGTTTATTTAATGTTTTTATATATTTTGAGTTTATATAAATGTTAGATTAATGCCCAATGTTAGATGAATTAGATAGAAAAGTTAAATATATAATAATGTCAATTGTTAGAGATAAATATATATAGTTAGATATATATTTGAATTGGCTAGATATTAATTAATGTTAGATAGTAATAAGTGTTTAATGTTTCACCTATATGAACATATAGGAAATGTCATCTGATGACGAAAGAGATTTCATTATGTGCGAACACTGTGAAGACCAGCGTGGCCTGTGCGACAAAAATTTCCTTGTTGATGGTAGGCGCTTCAGCATCAAGCTGAATAAGACATTCGAAGTGGATACGGTAAGTCAAACCGACAATTATTATTTGAATGCAAAACTTATCCTTCATTTGCTTCAACTTATAATTTTAAAGCATGACTTATGCTTCATTTGCTTCAACTTATAATTTTAAATTTTCACTATTCTACTAGCGCATCCCCTGCCATGCAAGAATTTTTGTCTTGGATAATATAGGTTTTAGTGCTATAGATGATATGGAGGTAAAGAGAGTTTACTTGAAGACGGAGCATGGGTATACTTTCAACGTCAAATTATATAATGGAGACACATACACCCATTTTGAATGCAGAACTTAGCAAGCACTATGCAAGGCTTATGCATTTGAGCCTGATATGGTTATCACCTTTGATATTCGTCCGGAAGATGATATTGAAGGTAATATAGACATCTGGGTCGATGTGCAAACGCCTCCAGTTCTACCATTATGTGAGTTTTTCTCAACTATGGATGCGTATGTTTATGTCTTTGATACAAACTATACAAAAATAGTTGACAACTAATTTGTATTGTCAGCTTATTTCGGTTCAAGCAAACATGTCCAGCGCTTGGTAGACAGGACCTACTACTGCCCCGGGGCTCAACTAAACTGCGAGGAAATAAGTCATTATGTTTCATGGCTTGAGAATCTTAATACTGTCAAGACAATTTTTTTCCCTAAACTTAGAAATGTTAGTACTCAAAACGTGCGACCAATGGTGATCGTATTAAACTACGGTCACATCTATAATCGAAAGATGGTAAGATTTTAACTATTTGTCCTTAATTAGTGCATCTTTTGCATATATTATTTTTGAAGCTAAACTTTCATTGCTTAGTATATTAATTACTATACGATGTTCTTTCATCAACAGGGACTTCCGATGACAGTTGTGCCTCAGTGGATCGAGACAAAAGGTCGCATGTCAATGGTTAGCTTATGACCAAGATTTCCTACATTACACATGAGTGCATTCAGGATTTCTGAAAGTGAAGAATGCTTAATAGTGAAAGATTGGAGCAAAATTGTAAACGATCGCAGAGAAGTACTAGGGGGCAGCAAGGAGAAGCGCAACCCAAGATTAGGAGATAGATTCATCTGCATTCCCTAGTATGATGAATCCGGAGAGCTATACATGTTCTATGCTATTCTACCTGAGAGGGAGCAGCAGGAGTAGCTAGTTCATGCTCTTAATTAATTAGTACTTGTCCTCTCTCATGCATGTTCGTATTGTCCTGAACTTCGATGTTGGTGATGATTATGTTGAACTCGTTGATATCTTTGCTTCTGTTACAAAGTGAACTTGATGATTATGTTGGTGATTAGATAGCTAGCGGTAATGACTATGATGATTAAATAGTGGTAACTAATGACGACTATGATGATTTTTAGCTAGCTAAAGTTTATTTATTTATTAATATGCGATGATGATGATGACCACTACAACTCATTATAACGTAAAACAATCCTAAATTAAATTGATTACACAAATTTAATTGAAAAAAATAAAACAAAACCACAAACATTTAGTACGGTTGGTGTTACCAACCGGTACTAAAACTCCCCCCTTGAGCTGCCTCGTGCCACGTGGTTGGCCTTTAGCACCGGTTCATGCTGAACCGGTACTAAAGGGGTGGGGGCCTTTAGTGGTTACACTTTAGTGCGGTTGTGGAACGGCACTAAAGAACCTACTGAACAGTGCTATTGCCCGGTTCTGCACTAGTGCATGTTTGCTGCATGCATGACGCAGAGCGAATGACAGGTGCGCGGGATACGGGAAGTCACGCGCTCGTGGGTCGATTGCCACGTGCCTTCAATTGAGCGGGGAGGGCGGTCGACGACCCTGCCCGTTGTCACTTCGTCAAGCCGGATTGGCCGAAAGGGGCGGCCGTGCCCTGCCCCCGCCCCTTTATAAGGCGGGGAGCGGGAGGAACGGCGCCCCTCAATCCTTCGTCATCCGCTTCTCCCCATTCCTACTTCCTGCTTCCTTCTACCATGGCGAGGGGGCGTGGCGACGCTTCATCGGTGGTAGCAAGGGTCTCGGCTAGACAACGCATCACTCCTCCCCAAGAGCTCGTGGCGGCAGAGCCAGCCGTCAGAGGAAGGAGGAGGGGCGAGGTCGAGGCCGTCGCGGCGCCCGGGGAAGAGGAGGACGGGGCGGCGCGTCGGCCTCGCCTCCGCTAGCGGGCCCTCCCCTGGTGGAGGGCCACGTCGGGGACAACCCCTACGAGTTCTTCCTCAGGCTGCGCCAGCCACCGCGCCATCGTCTTCGTCTCCCGACCCCATTTGCGCGGGAGATGGAGCTGGACCCGCCGCAAGCACTGCGGCTGCATATGAGGGGCTGTGGGAACAGTGGTACATGGGCCGACGTCGAGTTCCCCGCCCCACACGTCATGTATCTTCGCCGAGGGTGGAAGACCTTTGCCCGCATCCACAGCCTGACGGAGGGGCTCACTCTCCATTTCTAATTAATGGAGAGCGGCCTCCTCTCCGTCAAGGTCTTTGGGCACTTCGGGACTCGCGTAATGCGTGGAGAGCTCCTCCTCCGACGGAATCTCTTCCTCAAGCGAGAGTGACGAGGAGGACAGCAGGGAAGATGACGGGGACGAGTCCGACTAGGCGTTGGACGCCCCGCGCTTGGGCGGGTGCGGCAGCAGCAGCATCTGCACCTGGCCACTCCTCCGGCGGAATCTTCCGGGGGAGGGGCCAGCTCCTTGAACTTCTCGGGGTCGTCTCCTTGGGCGGATAGCGTTGGGAGGCTGCGAAAGAGGAAGAGGGCGGGCAGCAAGGCCGTCAAGTCAGAGTGCGCGGGCACCAACGCCTTCATCGCGTACTGACGTCCTGCCGCCTCGTCTTCGAGCTCTTCCCCCGGCGCCGTCATCACCAGCCAGCCTTTGGACGGCCTCCGAGATGTTCTCTTGGTGCTTCTGTCGCTTGTAGCTCGCCTAGGCGCCCCTTCTGCCCTTTTTCGCTTCCTTGACCTGCCTGCTGAGGAGATGGACAAGAAAGGGATTACGGGCATCTTATCTCTTTTTAGTCTGTAAGCCTTCGAGCCTTCATTAAATTTAGAACTTGTAATCCCCTTGCTCATGTTTTTCACTTCGTATGAACTGTACCTGTACGAGATGTTTTTAATGAAAAAGGGATGTTTGCCGGATTTTTCGTTCGTGGGTGAAACCCGCGACAAGGAGCGAATCCTCGTTATTGTTTAAGACAAATGTTTTTCGCCCGGCAATAGGCCTTGCCGTCTCCCACTTTGCTCGACCTTTCTCGCGCCCTTGGTGGAGGCAGGGATGAAGTGGGCTTAGCCTCCTCGTTTCATTTCCTTGCTGCCGCGACTACAACCAAATCTGGACCCAGGAGATAATCCTTGGGTACAGAAAAAAGGGAGCACGGTAGCCTAGAAATAAAACGAGGTTTCACATATCCCAGCTCCATATCGAAATGCATGATAGGGGATAAAAGACTTATCTGGATCTGCAGCCCCCGGCAACCTTGGCTTGCCGCGGTTGGATCCTTGTACTTGCAGCCCCCGGCAACTTTGGTTTGCCGGGGTCGGGACGCCGGTCCGTTCCCTTTCTTCCAAATAGCTCGGCAGAAGTGCTCATGTGCCCTACGAACCAAAGAGGACAGAAAAGAACAGAGACACGCACACTCGACCTCTAAGCTAGGGGTTAGCCGCCGCTAAGCACTATCAACCCTAACCGAGGAAGAGACTCGACCTAGGATGCATGCTATAACTTAGGGCGCCAGTGCTTCGTTATTTATGCTCAGGGTCTGCGCCTGGCTTTGTACAAAGGGTTACATGCCTTGCTGGCAAGGCTTGTACAAAAGCTGGCTTGCCGGGAGGCCCGCCAGCCGCGCCTTATGGGTAAAACTTGCGAAGATGCTCGACGTTCCGGGAGTTGCTCACTGGAATGGCATCTTCGGTCTCCAGGCGGACTGTGCCGGGCCTGGTGACTCGTGTTACCCGATAAGGGCCTTCCCACTTCGGCGTCAACTTGTTGGAATTCTTGGCCGACTGAATGTGTCGAAGAACAAGGTCGCCTTCCTCAAAGCTCCGGGCATGAACCTTGCGGCTTTGGTAGCGGTGCAAGGCTTGCTGGTAGCGTGCTGCTCTCACAGCCTCCCGGAGACGATCTTCCTCAAGGAGCATTGCGTCATCTTGCCGCAATCGCTCTTGCTCGAGCTCATCATAAGCGAGCACTCGAGGTGACCCGTATATGAGTTCCATGGGGAGAACTGCTACTGCCCCATTGACTAGGGCAAACGGTGTCTGGCCGGTGGCTTGATTTTGGTGTCGTTCTAATCGACCAAAGAACCGCCGGCAACTCGTCAATCCAGCGCCTTCCACTCTTGCGCAGATTTGCTGCCGAGATCCTCAATGTACTGCATGAAGGCGTGGCTCCCCTGGAGGGCCCTGCGCCGCCTGCGGGGGGCCCGACTCCGTCTCTGGAGCTCGCAAAGCGTGGCTCGTCGCCCGGCGTACGAACGACGCCGCTCACCAGGCCTGGACCGCCAGGGTGATGTGGATGTTCACGGGCCGCGCCACGGGTCCTCTCCATGACTGGTCCGCTACTGGTCCGCACCGGTACTGGCAGTCCGGTCCCGGACGAAACGATCACCGTGGTCGTCTTCTTCTTAGGAGCCATGGCGATGAAGAACTGCTAGGCCAACTACTAGACCAGATTCTCACAATTGCCCCCCTACCTGGCGTGCCAAATATGTCAGTGGGAAACAACACCTATGGGATCACGAGGATCCCTTCTGCAGTTGCAGGGCGCGGGATTGTGAGAAGAGCAGGATTAGCAACCAGCACAAGGATCCTTTACCCAGGTTCGGGGCGCGAGGAACGCGTAAAACCCTAGTCCTGCGTTGGTGGATGTATTGTGTGTTTCTGAGCTCTTGAACTAGCTACGGTGACTGCGTGGTTCCAAAGAGCCGAATCCCTCTCCAGTACACCATGGGTCTCCTTTTATAGTCGAAAGGGGCTGCCACAGTGGCACACATGAGGTGGAAAGGCCTACGGTGCTATGAGCTTATCGCTCGTATTAAAGGACCAGGCGCATTTAATGTGTACCTTAGGTGTCCTCTTGCTTTATCGGGGACGGGAGCGGGGCTCGTCCCGTCCGTCGCCACTCCTCCTCGCTTCAACACACGCCCTCACTACTAGGGAAAAGCCTAGCAGCAGCGCGGGTTTTGGGCCTATTATTAGCGGGGCCGGCGCTACTAATAAGCGCTTCTGACTAACGTATAGCGATGGCGGGTGCCACCGCTACTACTAATCCTTTAGTAATGGCGTGGTTAAAAACCCGCTACTACTACCAGCGCGGGTTTTTTTTTTGAATTTTTTCGAAAAAATATTTTGATTTTTTCCCTAATTTTCAAATTTCCGAATTATTTTAACCTCAAATCTCTAATCACCCCTCATCGCTGCTCAATTTAATCTCTAATCACCCCTCATCATTCCAAATCATCTAACTTCCCGGACAGTCACGCATCCTCTCACTACTCCAGCCTGATCACGCTTGACTTTCGGGTTCTATTCTCCCTCGTTTCCAAGTCTGCACTTGTTGTTTTCCTGACAATAGTAAGATGTCGATCCTATTAACCTCAGGAATTTATCTTGAGCATGAAGTCACACATTTCACTAATTGACTTTGAAACTATTGTTCTAAAAAATCAGTAACACTAATATTTCTTGAATAATTGTTTGACCATAGTTTGACCATAGTTTGACCACAGTTTGGCCATAGTTTGACCAGATTTGACCAAAATTCGAAAAAACTAAAATAATTATTTAGTAAAACTAATATTCTAGAATAATTAGTTTGACCATCGTTTGACCACAGTTTGACCACATAGTTTGAATTTTTTTTGATTTTTTCCACTCTAGATCTTCAAAGCCCCATAACTTTTTTCTGTTGGGTTTTTGAGGATTTTGAAAATGTTTAACGGGGTTCCACCGGTTAAATTTGGATGTAACTTTTCGAGTAGATGATTTTTCATATAAAAAACTTTTTCATCCGAGTTAGTATGCAAAAGTTATGCCCATTTTTACAAATTCTCGCGAGATTTTGCAAATAATATCGAAATTCATATTTGCAAATTTTCCCAACAACTAGACCACATATCACATGGGAAACTTATTTTCTTTTATTTTTTTTAACATTTTCATCATTTTCTTTTATTTTTTTTAACCTGAAAATGCGATCCAAGGGGGTAGAGTTTGAAAATGGGACCTTTAGTAGTAGCACGGTTTTTTACCCCTCGCTACTACTATGGCACCACTTAGTAGTAGCGAGGGCTAAAAACCAACGCTACTGCTATCAAACTTAGTAGTAGCGAGGTTTTTAAAACCCGCGCTACTACTATGGCATGTCCTGGGGGGCACAGTAGAGACCGCTTAGTAGTAGCGAGGTTAAAACCCCGCCATCGCTATCAACTTAGTAGTAGCGAGGTTTAAAACCTGCGCCATCGGTAAATGCGATGAGCGAGGGTTTTTAACCCTCGCTACTAGTAACTTTCTGTGTATAGGCTTTTCCCTAGTAGTGCCTGGCCAGCGATGCATGCGGTGCCATGTAGGCAGGCAAGCAGCTGAGGTGGCGCGGTGGTGGAGCCTTCACGAAGATTTGCATGCCGCCACGCATGTGTGTGCTGAGTTGGCCTGGATGCTGCATGTTTCCACGCAGGTGCCTGCCCAGCTGGTTGGGCTGGCAGCTGCATGTGAACGGCGGTGGATATTTGGTTGGTGCGGGCCTCGCAGTGGCCCCGCTGACGCCCTTGGCAAGGGTCTTGCCGGGTGGCCCGGCAAGGGTCTTGCCGTGGCGCGCTGTCGTCCCCGGCAAGGATCTTGCCGAGGGTCTTGTGGGTTTCTTGGCAAGAATCTTGTCGAGGATTGTTGCCTTCCAATCCTCATCTGATCTTGAATATTCTTTGTCTTCACAAAGATCCGCATGCCACCATGGAGGTGCCTCCCGAGCCCTCAGTTGATGGTGTTGGCCGTGGCTTCGAGGGTGGCTCACTCCGCTGGTGTGGGCGAGCTGCCCCGGCAAGGGGCTTGTCGGGGCTGCTGAGGCTGCCCCGACACTACTAGGAAAAGGGCTATAGATGGAATTGACACTAATGGCGCACTGGACATGTGGTGTGCCATTAGTATCTCTAATGGCGCACCACCTCGATGCGCCATTAGTGTTGAAAACTACTAATGGCGCACCTGCCCACGGTGCGCCATTAGTACCAATTTTTTTTGAACTAGTGCGCCTGTCCAAACATACTAATGGCGCATCCTCTGGTGGTGCGCCATTACTAGTTGTAACTAGTAATGCGCACCAGCCAGAAGGTGCGCCACTAATGTTTTTTTATTATTATTGTTTTTATTCCTTTTTTTACAAAAGTACTAATGGCGCACCACCAGGGGGTGCGCCATTAGTAACCTGGATTACTAATGGCGCATTTGTTGCTGGTGCGCCATTAGTAAGTGGGCAGCAACAAGATATTTTGGACAGCCTCTCCTCCCACACTCACTTCTCCCCACTTCATTCTCTCCACCGCCTCCTCCTTTTCTCGGGTGCCTCCTCTTTTTCACCTCATTTCCACCATAGATTCATTCAAATTAAGTGGTTAAGTTACCTTGTTTTGCTAGGTAAGTAAGGGGGGAAGCTATATTTATGTTGTTCTCCCTACAACAATGTGCACATGCACTTTTTATGGCCTAGCTAGATCTATGTATGTTCGTGGTGTTGCATATGTTTGTGGTGTTGCATATGTGTTTGTGTTTGGAGGTGTACCGGTATTTGAAATGCGATAGTTGCCAATATTTTGCCGGAATGTTGATTCATTTCCGTTTCGGCGAGAATTTTGGCATTAAGAATTATTTTTGGTCCTATTTTTAGGGAAAGTCATGCCAAATTTTTTCTTGGTTCTAAAATATCGTTTTGCTCTACCCCGCAGGCGACCAAGGTCCGCATGATGACCGAAGGCATCGTGAATAGGTTTTTGAGGTCCGCGAAGGACGAGATGCTTCAAAAGAACGAGACGGAGATAAGATGTCCGTGTCGAAGATGCAAGCTGAATAGCCTTATTGCGGACCCGGATTCCGGGCAGGTGCGGGACCACCTGCTCTTGCGTGGTTTCATGGATGGCTATCGGTGGCAACGTGATGAAGATGACTACGAAGTCGTCCATGGGGGCCGGGCAAGAAATGAGGAAGGGCAGCAAGACAACCACCGCGGCTCGGGGGAGAAGACGAAGAATCCCGTGGAGATGATCACGACGGTGATGCTGTACAGATCATCATGTAGAAGATGCAGGACATGATGATGATGCGGAGGCAGACGACGCTGGACCATCGATGGGCTGGGTGCAGGACCCTCATATTCAAGAGCTGCTTCTCAAGCGGACGGATAACGCAAGAGCTGCCGCCGAGAGAAAGCCAAGATGGATCAACTTGAGTTAGACGCGTTACTCCATTGTATGAAGGATGCAGGCCGAGGATACCCGCTGAAAGTAACACTCATGGCTCACGGAGATGAAGGTAAAACACAAAATGACCGACGCATGCTTCGACGAGAACATGTCATTCTGGCACGAACGTCTTCCCAAGGGGAACAAGTGCCCGACCAGTTTGGAGGAGGCGAAGAAAATCGTCTGTCCTCTGGAATTACCACACGTGAAATACCATGTGTGCATGAACAATTGCATCATTTATTGGGACGAGCACGCGGAGTCTACCATATGTCCGGTGTGCGGTGTCCCTCGATACAAGAAGAGGAAGAAAGCTCCTCGAAAAGTGGTGTGGTACTTTCCGATCACTCCTCGTCTGCAGCGGTATTTCGCGGATCCTAAGGTAGCAAAGCTCCTGCGTTGGCACGTGGATAGGGAGGAGAAGAAGCGAGAAGATGACGCAAATGATCCGGAGATAGATAAAAAAGACAAGATGCTGAGTCACCCTAAGGATGCGAGCGGTGGCATGCGTTGAACTTGAATACCCAGAATTTGGGAACGATCCAAGGAACATCGTGCTTTGGGCGCGAGCACCGATGGAGTCAATCCGTTTGGCAGCCAGAGAAGCACACATAGCACCTGGCCTGTGTTTGTGTGGATGTACAACCTTCCCCTGGTTGTGCATGAGGAGGAAGTACATTCACATGAGTATGCTAATTGAAGGGCGAAACAACCAGGAACAACATCAATCTGATCTGGGGCTGCTGAAAGAGGAGCTTGACACGCTGTGGAAAACGCCATCAATCGTGGGACGCCGCAGAGAAAGAATATTTCCCTATGAGAGCCGACCGCTCACGACGGTGCACGACTATCTCGATTCTGAGATATCTTGCGGGGCAGGTAGTCCACGGATTTTCGGATGCGTAAGGTGCACGGATGACACAACGATCGCCAGCTAGATAGAGATCCGGGTCTTGAAAACCGTGTTCATGGGACATCGAAGGTGGCTTCGCGACGATGAACCGTGGAGGAAACGCAAGGATCTGTTCGATGGTGAAACCGAACCCCGAAAACGCCCGTGTACGAGGAGCGGCGAGGAAATAGACAAGCTGTTGAAAAATTGGAAAGACTGCCCACTGCCGGGAAAGAAGCAAAAGGCGCCAGAGCCGGGAAAGAAGCGAAAGGCGCCAGAGCCGCTGCTGAAGGTATGGAAAACGAGGTCTGTTTTCTGGGACTTGCCGTACTGGAAGATCCACCGTGTGCCTCACAGCCTTGATGTCATGCATATCACGAAGAACGTGTGCGAGAGTCTGCTTGGTACCCTGCTCAACATGCCAGAGAGGACCAAAGATGGGCCGAAAGCAAGGGCAAACTTGAAATCAATGGGCATCAGGCAGGAGCTTCACGCTATATATGATGATGATGATGATGATGATGATGATGAGGCGAAGCAGGACACAGAAAGTCGTCGCAAAGGCAAAAAGGCCAAGAAGACCGGAAATGACTACCCTCCCGCGTGCTTCACTCTAAGTCAGGAGGAGATCGAGCAGTTTTCACCTGCCTCCTAGGAGTAAAACTTCCTTCTGATTACGCTGGGAAGATAAGCAGATACCTAGACCCAGTGAAGCGAAGTTCAGCGAGATGAAGTCTCACGGTATCACGTCTTGATGACGCAGATACTTCCGATTGCAATCCGTGGGATCATGGACGCGCACGTCGGTGAAACGCTATTTGGCCTATGCAACTTCTTCGACGCCATCTCGGAAGTCGATTGGCGTGAGGCAACTCGAAGGCTACAGGAAGAGATCGTGGTGATACTATGCGAGCTTGAGATGTACTTCCCACCCGCATTCTTGACGTTATGGTGCATCTGCTGGTCCATATAGTGGAGGATATCATCCAACTCGGGCGGCGTTCCTGCACAGCATGATGCCGTTCGAAAGGATGAATGGTGTCATCAAAGGATACGTTCGCAACATGTCACGCCCAGGAGGAAGCATAGCCGAGGGCTTTCGACCAAGAGTGCATCTCCTACTGCACGAATTATCTAGGCATCGAGAACCCCGTTGGTCTGCCCGTCAACAGGCACCTCGGCAGGCTCACTGGATGGGGTCACCGTGAGGGTCGCCGCGAAATGCATGTCGACTTCGAGGGTCGACTCGCCGACTTTGAAAGATCAAACCTAGTCGCGCTACAACACATAGACGTGGTCGATCCTTGGGTGGTAGAGCACAAAACCTTTATTAAGAAGACGTACAATGACCGAGGCCAACAGAGGACGGACGGATATACACTCAAAGAGCACAACTCATGTTTCACGCGTTGGTTCAAGCAGAAGCTTCTGTCGTACCCTTTACATGAGGATTCTTCCGCGGAAGAACAACTCATATTCGCCTTGTCACAGGCGCCGAGCACAACCTGATGACCTATGAGGCGTCACGATATCAACGGCTACACATTCTACACCGAGGCCAAGGACATGAAGAGCGATGGTTATCAGAACTCCGGGGTAACGATGGAATCCTACACCGGTAACGACAAGGACATATACTACGGAAGGATAGAGGAGATCTGGGAGCTGAGCTACGCTGGAGAGAAGGTCCCGATGTTCCGTGTCAGATGGGCGAAGAACGTCATAAAAGAAGACCGGTATTTCACCACCATGGTTATACCCGAAGCCTAATCCAAGACCGCGGGCGCAAACGTCACCGCGAAAAATGAGCCATGGGTACTGGCTTCCCAAGTGGACCAATGCTTCTTCATTACCGACCCGCCAAAGCCCAGTCATGTTGTCGTGAGGAGAGGCAAAAGGAAGATCATCGGAATGGATGGAGTAGCCAATGAGCAAGACTTCGACAAGTACGGCGACCCGAGGATCGAACATGACGACGATGATGAAGTAGCAACATACACCACAAGAAGAAGCAGGACCACCCTACCTAAAGGACGTCCGTTCCACAGAAGAACTCCATTTGCGAAAAAGAAGGGCAAGAAGATTGTGAACAGATAGCTAGCTAAGATCGATTGTATTTAAATCGTAGCCTTCATTTCTCGATTGTATTTCATGGGTACTTTTTGAACTATCATGAATATTTTTAAATTTCATGGACACTCGATCTCGATCCCCCTCCATCTCGATCGCTATCCCACCTCGCCAGATCCGTCCCCTCGCCTTGAGCACCCCCAGTCCACCGCCGCCGCCGACCCCCGCACCTCGATTCCCCTACTCAACCGCCACGACCCCCTCACCTCACCAAGACTGTCTTATAAAAAAATAAGTATCAAACAGCTTTTTAAATGCTATTGTCTTATAAAAAAAATATTACTGTTAGTATTTAAACAAGTTTGAACATATTTAAACAGAAATAAATATCAAACAGCTTTTTAAATGCTAAAAAAATTTTGTGGAGCCCACCTCGATCCCCCTCATCTGGATCGCTATCCCACCTCGCCAGATCCGTCCCCTCCGCCCGAGCACCCCCAGTCCACGGCCCGCCACAAACCCCCGCACCTCGATTCCCCTACTCAACCGCGCCGCCGACGACCCCGCACCACAAGACCGTCTTATAAAAAAATAAGTATCAAACAGCTTTTTAAATGCTACTGTCTTATAAAAATATTACTGTTATTATTTAAACAAGTTTGAACATATTTAAACACAAATAAGTATCAAACAGCTTTTAAATGCTAAAAAAATTTGTGGAGCCCACCTCGATCCCCTCATCTCGATCGCTATCCCACCTCGCCAGATCCGGTCCCCTCGCCGCCGAGCACCCCCAGTCCACGGCGCCGCCTTGACACCCCGCACCTCGATTCCCCTACTCAACCGCCCGACACCCTGCACCCAGCCAAGACCGCCTTATAAAAAAATAAGTATCAAACAGCTTTTTAAATTCTACTGTCTTATAAAAAATATTACTGTTATTATTTAAACAAGTTTGAACATATTTAAACACAAATAAGTATCAAACAGCTTTTAAATGCTAAAAAATTGTGGAGCCTGGAGTCGAACCCGGGACCTCTGGTGTGAGAACGGCTCTTGACCGGTCGAGCAAGTAGAGGGACTTGACGTGGATCAGTTCTGGTTGTACATAACCTGTTGGCTCGAGTTGAATAAAAGAAATACTAATGGCGCACCACGGTGAGGTGCGCCATTAGTATTGTGCCCGATCCCCTTCCTCTCCCCTTCGCCCGATCCCCCTCCCTCTCCCCCGCCAGTTCCTCTCCCTCTCGATCCACCGCCGCTTCGCCTCGCCTCGCCCTCTCCCTCCCTCGCCCTCTCCTCGCCTTCCCTCTCCCTCGCCCTCCCTCGCCCTAGATCCCTTCCCTCTCCTCTCCCGCCTGCTGCTCACGCGCCGCCCCGCCGACGACGCCCGCCGCCCGACGCGCCTGACGCCGCCCTGACGCCGCCCATTATCTTATTTGGTTATTACCTTAATCTTTTTCTCCTACCTTAATCCATAGTTGTTGAACATGAGCATTGCTAGATGAGTTAAATCTGCTATCTTGTGATAATTGTAGTAGATTATAGCTTGCTTCAGTTTGTCATCATAAGTTGGTTAATTACAGCAAGGAAATTATAGCAATAAAAAAAGTATACATCAATGAAGTTGGCATGGATAGACATGCTGCTGATTGTCATAAGTACATTAAAAAAACAAGTATAAGACCAACATCTAGAGATGCTAGCATGGATATACATGTTGCTGACTGTCATAAGTACATGTTGCCAATTATCATATTCAGAGAAGTACTCTATATTTTAAACATCAACTATAACCAACAGCTAGAAGTTTATTTGCTTCCACTGTAAATTCATATTCAGAAAAGTGCTCTGTATTTGAGTGGAAGAACAAATTTTAAACTGAATTTTGAGGTGTAACCAAACTAAATTGATGATAACTCTTGTTGCCTAGAAACAGAGGTAGTTTACATATTGTTTAGAAGGGTGAGTGCCACGAATTCGAACTAGTAGGAAGTAATAGGAAGTAACTACATTGCCTTCTGTTTTACTGCATTTATGTTCGGTTGTATGTTCAGTTGAACTCTGCTATAAATGGCTTCATCAAGACATGTCTAATTGCATTGCCTTCTGTTTTACTACATTTATCAGGGGTACCTAACCATTCTTGCAGAGTTCCTCAGGTCAGCTAAAACTCATAAATACTTCTTAGAATTTTCCAGCAAAGTCTTGGTCTGGCATTGGTGGTGTTTGTTTATGTTCAGACTTTAAGCATGTGTAGTGTAGTGTAGTGTAGTGTAGTGAGCTTGTTCTAGTGTAGTGAGGTCTGAACCATTGCGCGATGTAGTGTAGTGTAGTGAGCTCTGAACCATGTTCAGTGTTGAGTACTTCAAGTTTACTGAACCAATTCATTTTTGTGGACTTAGTGAACATGATAAGACAAGCCAGATGCTCTATTTTTAATTAACAGTAATCCATGACCAGCAACAGTTTCTTTCACTAATTTTTAGTTAACAGCAATCCATGATTTTTTTTCACAATGATCAACAACAGTTTTTGTATTAAAATGAATGTACTCCATGAATTTTAAGTTAACAACTGAATTTACTCCTTTATTGGCATTGTCATGATTCAGTTAACACTAAATCAACTTCATTAATTAGCAGCAGCAGCACAACATAGTCACTTGGATCAGCGGAAGAGGAGCATCAGCAACACGGGCAGAGGAGTAGCAACAGCTAGTTCTTCAGGTACAATGGAAAACAAGCAAGCTTATATCTGAAAAATGAGTTAGATAGGCTCAGAATTTTGAGTTGGCCCCTTTACATAAGTTTTAGATAAAGTTTCAAGGTTTCTTTAGAGTATTTATTTGTGTCGTTTGGATGTACGGTTTGAGAGCAGCTATCAGTTTAGTTTGCTGTATATACATTGTCATCTAAGTTGAGCTGATTTTGATTTCCGTATGTTATGGGGGGACAACAGATTTTGCTATATGTTCATTCTTGAGGGTACAGACTTGCTAAACTATTGATGATTTTTTGTTGGGTGACCTATTAGATCTGGAATGGAAGCTCACATAAGTTGAGCTGATTTTTGTCCATATGAAAGCAGAGGACCATATGGTCTGTGGCCTTTTCATCCATATGAAAGTAGAGGCACATTGTGGTGCTAGTTTACTGGTTTTGTCTCGACCATCGTGTCATGATGATTTTGCAGTACCCGAGAGGCCCTTGAATTTGCGGAATGTCGATTAACTTCCGTTCCGGCAAATTGGTACTCCATATGTCCTATTTTCAGCAAAGGTCATGCTGAAATTTTCCGTGAATTTTAGCATGACTTTGCTAAAAATAGGACATATGGGGTACTTGTGACTAATGCATGGGCGGGGTATCTTAGTAGTTAATTAAGTAGGATCAAGTGCCCGGCGTACTTGTGACTAATGCATGGCTTTTAGGGTGCCTCGGTGTCGATAAAACCGAAATGATGAAAGGTTAGGCTTTTAGGGTGCCTTGGCGTCGAAAAACCCTCAATGATAAAAGCTTAGATTTTAGGATGCCTCGGGTCGACAAACCCTAAATGATGAGACCATGATCTTGTTCCTTGACAATAACCAACTTTTGACCAAACTTTGTTTTTATTTAGAGAGAAACATGGCCCACAACGATGAGGCCGGGGTTTGGCGGCAAGGCATTCAGGAGCTGTCCCAGAGATGGAGGAACAACCTCACTTGTATGAGGCCGCCGCCTTCCCCACCGATCCCGAGACCACGGATGGTGCCGCCGAGGATGACCACACCGATGCCACCACCGATGGTGCCGCCGAGGATGCCACCATCGATGATGGCGGCGCGCGCTGAGATGGCAGCCAACCGAAGAGGCAACGGAAGGACGGCGCCCGATCGTGCTCCGCACCCTCAAGGAGGAAGTTACTGAAGTGGACTCCAACGGGAATCCAACGGCGCCCGAACGAATAGTCAAGGGGTACTCGCTTCAGCTTGGGTGCATTGTCTGGAGCACCGTCTCGATCAACACCGAGAACCTGAGGCATCCTGACCGAGGGAATTTGCGCAACCTCCTCTTCACGAAGCTGCACGAACGATACAAGTTCCCCGCTGAATTTGAAAACACAAGCCTCAAAGGGAATAAAGTGAACAATGCTTCCCTCACGAAGATGAGCAAGGCCCTGTCTACTTGGAAAAGCTATGTGAAGAGAATGATCGAGAAAGGTGAGAGTTATCAGAAGATCAAGGAGAAAAATCCTTCGATCACCGAAGATGACTACAACGACTTCAAGATCAATTGCTCGAGCACCGCAAACTCCCAATCAAGTGAGTGGGGGAAACAAATGCGGGAGCTGAACATAGGGGAGCACACACTCGGTCCCGGCGGTTCAGAGTGGCGGAGCCTATATGGGACAAGGAGGAGGCGGACCGTGCGAGCAAGGCCTACCGCCTCTTCGATACATACGGTGACAAGCAGACCAGGAACTTTGTCGGGGCCGGTACAAGAAGGACCCAAAACAAAGGAGCTTACCACGGATCCAAGACCAGGCAGCTTGAGCTTGTTACGTAAGGAATACACCCCGCGTAATTAGCTCCATATGGTTGCATTCTAATTATTGAAGCCGAATTTCTAAATGGTTCACATTCCTTCCGCAGCGATCGAAAGCAGTAGCGCGGGGTCGACTAAGAGCAACCCTTGGGACACCACTCTAAATAGGGGCTGAATGTAATGAAGAACAAGGATAAGCTCGATAAGCCGACGTCGGCTGGTCGTGTGGCGGCAAAGGCTTGTCGACAAAATGGGGTCATACTATACCGCTGGTGTGCGGAAGGAGAAAAGACCAGCTCGGAAAGCCGCGCGAGAGGTTCAAGAACTCAAGGCACAGGTGGCGCGGATTCGGAGATTGTCCAAGAGCAAGTGGAACAACGACTCGAGCGACGATCACCGCCCTTGTGCCTACCTTGATCTCGGGGTTGAGTCGTGGATTGCGGGCGGCCAACAGGGCTGCCCGATTCCTAGCTTCACGGCCAGCAACTCGCATAATGCGATGGCGGGGCCATTGGTGCCTCCGGCGAGGCGGCATTGGTGTCTCCGACGCCGCACGGAGCTTAATGCACCGGGTGTACGCCGCCGCACCTCTTCAGCAAGCGGCCCCTCCGTTAATCTGCACGCCCGCCGTTGGCGGTAAGGCCAACATTAGCCGAGCTCGACGCCATCATCACGGTAACTAATTAAGCCTCTCTCGCCGAGGACTTCATCTCCTTGCCTTTGATTGGGCATCCCCGACGCCCTACATGTTTTCGCAGGCGCCGCCGACGCCGTGCACTCTCCTCCACTTCATGAACAACGAGTTGGTCGATGTCGCCAAGGGCAAAATCGCTCAACCGGCAACCCTTGTTCCACGGTACCCAGATGCCACCCAACTTGTTTAGGGTTCAACTGGTTCGGTGCTGCCAGGCTGCGACGACTTGTTACCTCCGATCGACCCGTCGGGGCCGACGATGAAGACGTGATGACCCTCGCGCGCTCGAGCTGGCCCTGCTTTGGCGAAGAGCCAGATTCGTTTGGGGCGGGGACACCACCCCAAAGACAACACCTCCGGTCGTGCGGCGCCAAGTCGGCCCCATGGCAAGACCGCCGTAACGGTGCCGGACATCCCTATGCCACTGGATCCAAACATGCATATGGCACAGGATCAGAACGACGACGACGACAAGGATGATACATTTGGCAACGTCGATCAGTACTTTGCCGAGCATGGGTACGATGGCGACTTCATGGGGCCTCCTTCTCAAGAACCAAACCCAACAAAATACGTGTGCGATCTAGCTGGTACCGCGGAGAAGCCAAGTTGCAACAGGCGCCGTCTGGCGTTCAGCTCTCAGGAGACGCCTCCAACTGCCGACTTCACCGAGCCTCAGATAGGCGAGGTGCGAAATATTATCAGCCCCAACACACTCAAGAAGGCGGTCTGTGAGCAGAACTCGGTCCCATTACAGGAGAAGAAGAAGGCACGCAAAAGAAAGACTAAGAAGGGTGCGAGCCAGCCGGCACCGAGGACGATCCGTGCTCAGGACGGGCCACCTTCACCGCAGGATATCTCGAGGAGGATGCATGTGGCGGGTAGGGCGATGCTACTGACAAATATGCTCAATGCTGCAACCGGTGCTATGCGGAGTCTGCATGACAGTGTTCTTTCTTTGGAGAAGCGGCGTCTCGTGGAGAAGGATGTGGCATACCCGGTTTCGCGGCCAAGGTGCCGAGGGCAAGGGCTTTGTGGATAACTCCATCGGGCGACGATCGTCCTGCGCTTTTGATGACATCCACGCTTATGTTGAACCTTCATCCGCTGCACTACACCTTCGCTCGGCTATTTTCGCTGAGTATGGAGATGCGGATCATTCGCGACAAGACCCGGACATCGTGATAGTCGACCCCTTCTACATGCGTGCCAAGATCTTGGGCAGCGCTGGGACCGCAAGTCGCGAAGTTCTTACCTCGAAGGCATCATTCGGCAAACCAAGATAAGGATAACTTCCTCGTGCCTTACTTTCCGAGTAAGTCCTCCCTCAACCGCCCGTAACATATAAATTCTTACATTTCGATCGTTTTCTTTTAACATTCCGTGTTTTCTGCAGTGACACACGTTGCACGCCATCCTCCTAAGCCCCAAATATTCCATGGCCACGATTTCGACCCGGACCGTCATCGAACGTAGACTACACAAATGTCAAGAAGGTTCTTGATGATGTTCTCCCGCCACGCCAAATCTTGAGGCACCTTCACGAGGCCTATTCGTAAAGCACGGCAAGCACGTGTTCTCCACAACACGACGTTCGCTGCGTCAAGCAGCCGCTGGCGGTTAGAAGGGTGCCTACTACGCCATCCATCACATGCGGCGATCGACGGGACCATCATTAACTTCTGCTACCGAGTAAACTCAAAGATTGGGCCACGAGCGTGTCGGCAATCCAGGACGCGGACCTCCGACAAGAATTCTTTCGCATCCAGTCGGAGTTTGCGGAAATCATCCATCAAGATGTCCTTTGTACCTCGGGGCAGTTCTACCTCAGAAATCAACCGTCCAACAGTGACATCGACACAATGCTACAAATGCAGGATGACAACGCCCGTTCTTTCATGACTCCCACGATAGACGGCGGCTTCATCCACGCTCCGGTCCCTTGAGTCGAGTTGTCTAGTTCTGAAACATCGATTGGCTCATGTTGTAATTAAACTTTAATGAACTTGTAGTATGTCTCTTTGGTTTCGAGAGTCGTTCAACTTAGATGTAATCGATGCATGCTATTAATGTCTTGCTTTTCTCTTCCGATCGTTCTGTTGCATACTTATATATTGCTTATGTATTGTCTGTGAATTGGTACTAACGTTTCGTTTGGCTAGTGCATAGCGATGCCGACGTATGTCGTGTACAAGGGTAAGGTTCCCGGAGTCTACGATGACTGGGAGGATTGTCGGAGACAGGTTCACCGATTCAGCGGTAACAGTTACAAAGGGTACACCACTAGGGCCGAGGCCGAATCTAGATACGCCCGCTATCTAGCGGGAGAGGGGATGGATCGTTGGAGGAACCGGATGAAGACGAGTTTCATCGTGATGATGCTCATCGTGATGACCGCAGCTCTCTTCTATGTGATGGTAGTTTAGATGATCGATATCGACTTGTAATGTGAAGACAAACTCGCTACTCGCGGTCTCGAGACTTGTAATATAATGTTCTATCTTTGTTCGGTCTTTTCAATTCGGAGACTAATATGATGAATTGTATTCGAAGACTAATATGATGAATTGTATTCAAAGACTAATCTTCTATTGTATTTGATGAATCTGTTGTTGATGTGTGCTGTCTATATTTTGTCAAATTATACATTTTGTAACCTGTGCAAAAACAGAAAATAAAAAATAAAAAACCTAATATTCATACTAATGGCGCATCATGATGAAAGTGCGCCATTAGTATGACAGTGTATACTAATGGCGCATCACTGGGTAGTGCGCCATTAGTATCTGTGATTACTAATGGCGATTCAGGTGGTGCGCCATTAGTATGCCAAAGCACTGGTATACATGGCCTGGGAGGCATACTAATGGCGCACCTGGCCTATACTAATGGCGCACATGATGCGCCATTAGTATCTCAGATACTAATGGCGCACCAGGTGGTGCGCCATTAGTAAAAATTACTAATGGCGTGCTATTAATGGCGCACCACAGATGCGCCATTAATAGCCATACTAGGTGCGCCATTAGTAGGGGTTTTTCTAGTAGTGCGACAAGGGTCTTTCCGGGGAAACCTGCTTCGTCCATCTGCTCCCTGTGGTCTCGGTCTTTGGCGTTTGCGCTGATCATCTTGCGGCTTCGAATCCTCCCTTTTGCCTTGCTAAGTGTGGCTTCGGCCTGTGGCTCTGACTCCCCATGCACAAGTAAAGGGGTACAAAGGAGTGCCCCTACTTTAGTACACCGACTGAGGGAGTCCTGGATTAGGGGGTGTCCGGATGGCCGGACTATATCCTTTGGCCGGACTGTTGGACTATGAAGGTACAAGATTGAAGACTTCGTCCCATGTCCGGATGGGACTTTCCTTGGCGTGGAAGGCAAGCTTGGCGATACGGATATGTAGATCTCCTACCATTGTAACCGACTCTGTGTAACCCTAACCCTTTCCGGTGTCTATATAAACCGGAAGGTTTTAGTCCGTAGGACGAACAACAATCATACCATAGGCTAGCTTCTAGGGTTTAGCCTCTCTGATCTCGTGGTAGATCTACTCTTGTACTACCCATATCATCAATATTAATCAAGTAGGAACACTAGTAGAAAACGGGCCAATGGTCCAGGCCGGTCCAGCCCATTAGTCCTGGTTCAATCCAGAACCGGGACCAATGGGGGCATTGGACCCGGTTCGTGAGCCCCGTGGGCCGGCCGGGCCACGTGGGCCATTGGTCCCGGTTCGTCTGGACCTTTTGGTCTCGGTTGGTGGGACGAACCGAGACCAATGGGCCTCGCTCCTGGCCCACAACCATTGGTCCCGGTTGGTGGCTTGAACCGGGACCAAAGTTTACCCTTTAGTCCCGGTTCATGCCACCAACCGGGGCTAAAGGGTTGGTCCTCGTTGCGGCCAGAGTTTAGTCCCACCTCGCCAACCGAAGGGGAATCAAACCGGTTTATAAGCCCCTCCCTCTCTGCCATGTTGAGCTCCTCTCAAAATGAAAATAGATGCCCTTATACAGGGAATTTAACCTAAATTCATACTGAATTTCTCTGAAGTTAGTAGAAATTTATTATGAATTTAGGTTGAATTTTCTCTATAAGCGCATCTATGCTCATTTCTGAGTAGTTTTTTATATAGTTTTTTTTTCTTTTCTGCTATATTTATTTTTTCTTTTTGTTTGTGAGTTGTAATAAGTCATTAAAAATAAGCATCTATGCTCATTTTTTAGTAAAGTTAATCACAACTATTTTTTCTTCTATTTATTTTTGAATTGTAATAAGTCATTAAAAATAAGCATCTATGCTCATTTTTAGTAAAGTTAATCACAACTATTATTTCTGAATAGTTTTTTATATAGTTTTTTTTCTTTTCTGCTATATTTATTTTTTTCTATTTATTTCTGTGTGGTAATAAGTCATTAAAAATAAAAAAGAGGCGCAATGCTAGTTAATTCGCTTCAAGCCTTTCGGAATAATGTAAACTGCACTACACATAGCTCCGTGCAGTCTACCCTATTCCTCAAGGCTTGAAGCGAACCAACGTGCAGGTGAGCATTGAGCCTCTTCTTCATCGTCTCTGCACTCAGGGATTATAAACAGCTGCGAGTGCCTCTCGCTTGGCGAGGTGGGACTAAAAGATAGCTGCATAAAATAAATAAGTAAAGAAAAAAGTGCCACCTAGTGGGCCCCCACGGCCTGGATACGACTAGAAACCCACCATGGGCCAGGATTCAGGCCCGCAGGTGGCCCATTAGGACCATCATGCAAAGCAGTAGTAAGTAGGCCCGTAAGCCTGCAGTGGAGAGGAGCTCGAGAGGGGAGCGACAGTTTGTAGTAAGTGCTACTTTATTTATTTATAGTAAGTACTACTTTATAGTAAATGCTTAGTATAGTAGTTGAACTACATAGTTGATTTAATTAATACAACTACTTTATTTAACTATATATAGAAGTAGTTCCCGCATCAACGTCGGCGATGCCTATCCCGCATCCTCGTCGTCGTCGACTCGACGGTGGAGGCTTGCTTGATCAGGGCCATGTTCGGGACTAGGCTCCGTCGGGCTGGTATTGGGAGGTGCTACCTTCCGGGGGACGTAGGTTGGTGAGGAGGCAGCCCGTTGTTGACCCGATCCTTGTTTGGTGGCGGACGCGTGGGCCAGTGACGGTGCCGAGGCTTCCGGACACCGCGGAGGTGGTACGTCACCGTGTCAGCGAGGAGGACGAGCATGTTAGTCGCTACATGGTTGCATTGGAGGGCAGGTTCGACAATACCTGGCAGGTTCTTCAGGGATCTCACTGGAGCTATGATCCTGTGATGGTTCCTTATCTTTGGGTGTCCACCGCCCGCGCCGATACCCGTCGGGCGCTACGGTTCTAGTTGTATTAGTGATGCTATATTAGTGATAATATTCGACGATGTACGAACACCAAGAGATGATGTACTGTTGCTTATAATTATTGAATGCATGGTAATTTGAATACTACTTTATTTTATGATTTGGTTTTGCTTATTTTATGATTTGGTTTTGCTTATTGAATGCTCATATTGGATAAGTTCTCCTTCATTTGAATTATGAATATAGGCCGGAAATGTCGTACTCGGACGATGAAAACCGCCCGGGGGAGTGCGACTGGTGCCACGACGACCGAGGTATCTGCGACAGGTTCATTGAGCTGGACGAAGATCGGCGCTTCAGCATAAAGCTCGACGAGAGCTTCGATGTTCATACGGTACGCAAAGACGACAATAGTTTTTTTTCATAATTAATCATGACTTCAACTATTTTAATCATGACAATATTTTTCATCTTTTCCAATTCGACTAGCGTATCCCATGCATTGCAAGACGCGATGTCTTGGAGAGGATGGGTTTTGAAGACCATGAAAGTTTTGAAACCAAAAAAATTATCCTAAGTACCCATCATGGTGTGGATTTTCAATTAAAGCTGGACAATGCTGAGAGTGTAACCCATTTTGGTTGAAAAATTGGGAAGCTCTTTGCAATATGTATGGTCTTGATGAGGGTATGCTTGTCACCATGGATCTTGGTGATCCTACAATCGAGCAAGAGACACCTTCGATTTGGGTCCTTCTGGATACACCTCCAATTCTTCCCCCATGTGAGCTTAACATAGTTATTAAGTAATTTATATTGTTTATTTCAAAATAGTTGATAGCTTATTTCCATTGACAGCTTATTTCCATTGACAGCTTATTTTGATTGTTCAAAGAATGTGCGGAAGATGGTAGACAAAACCCACTACACCGATGGCTCCGAATTAACTTATAAGGAGAAAAATCATCTGATCGCATTTTGTAGGGATCTTGAGAATTACAATGTCTACAATCGAACTCCTCAACATTATGGTCAATACGTGCCACTAGTGCACGTGTTGAACTACGGTAACTACCATGGAGATACCCTGGTAAGATTTTTTACTATTACGACATCCGTGCATCTTTTTGCATACTTCTAAAACTAGTACAACATTGCTAACTACGAAGTTATTACTATGTTTTTCAACAGAGAATCCCAGAGGATTGTGTGCCTCATTTGATGTATGAGAATGGCAGCCTTCATGTTTTGAACATATATCCAGGTCATCCTACGAATCTCAACTGTCCATACCGGATTTCTAAAAGAAGTGGAGACATGACAATCAAAGAATGGAAAAAATGTATGGACAGTCGTACGGAGCTTCTTGGAAGCAAAAGGAAGCGAAGCGCAAGAATTGGAGACAGGATGATCTCCATTCTTCATAATGGAGAGTCAGGGTCTATATTGTTTTATGCTATTTTACCTTAAGGGTGTTTAATTAGGTCCTACCCGATACTGATGATCATGTGCTAAGAACAATTATGTAGGGTTGGGTTCGATGACTATGAGGATGATGATCATATGACTTATTATTAATAACGAGTAGAAGTTGTATGATGATGCATGCATGATTAGTAGGACTTGTTATTATATATGATGATGTATATATGATGCAAGCATGCATAAGCATGTTATATCAGCGGGTGAAATGAACATAGCAGCAGCGTTGATAAACCAAGGACGAAGATATAAGAGAGGACACTTCTCTCTATTAGCTAGCTAATAACAACCTAAAAATAACACCCAAAACCCCTAAAGCAGCCACTTTTCTTAAAAAAAACATGGAATTTTGGTCCCGGTTGGTGCCACCAACCGGGACCAAAGGCCCCCCTGACTGGGCTCGGCGGACCGGCCACGTGGAGGCACATATGTCCCGGTTCGTGTTTGAACCGGGACTAATGGGTGGAGGTATTTGTAACGGCCCATTAGTCCCGGTTCATGAACCGGGACTAAAGGCCCTTACGAACCGGGACTAATAGGTGTTTTTCTACTAGTGAACATACATAAAAATGTGACCAGCATCAAGTTTACAATTAGATAACACACATACAGCCCAAGTGTATCAGCCCAAGTCTATCACCTGAGTCTATCATAGGAGACCTACAAGTTATGCTACATCATATAACACACAAATAGGATCAGCTCCCAGAACTAGCACACATACAAGTTCTGCTACAAGGAGTTCGTTACTCCCAGAACTAGCTCAATGAGGTAAAACTATGCTTCATCCAACTTCTTTGTCCTGAATGAAATGCCAGCATCTGCACATTGTAGAACAAAATGTTTAGGAACAAAATAAAAGTAAATCGAACAGCAAAGTATCAAAAAAAAACAAAGTATTTAAAACTGCAGTAATTTACTCGTAGTTGGCAGGTACACAATACCATGGTTTTAATTTAAAATACAGAGCAAGTGTTTGGCTACAACATAGAATAATGCTGTAACATTTGTTGACTAGCCCTTAAGCAGTCGCATCTAGCTAGCCGATGTGGCAGCCAATGCAAACACGAGCTGGCCGGTTGTGTACTGTTCCTGTTATGTTAATCTAGCTAAGTAGGTTTGCTAGCCCTTGCCATTCAGGTCCATATTAACCGAAGCATACATAGACGACAGATTTTGGCATGCTAGAATTCTTACGGCAAACAAGATTGTTTGTCCAGTAAATTATTCGTTAGGAACATCTCAGGTATACAAGAAACGGGATAATGATTCATTATCCATATGAGGGTGACCTCTGTGGTGTAGTCTATTGACGGAGGGTCTAGCTTACTGCTGCTACTCCACATATCAAATTTTACTTAATAGAGCAAGATGGAGTAACCCAAAAAAGTAACAAGGAAAGAAAATGTACTCCAAATGGCAGTTCACCAGAGATTTTCAAGTTAAAAGTACTCCCAGGGGTAAACAACAATGACACGGACAGAGTAAAGGATGGATGTTGTAAATTAATCAAGTAATTCTTTTTTGTTCTCATATTTTTCACCCTCTGGACACTGCCTAGAGCACTTACAAGATGACAAAGTTAATTTTGCATAACACATATGGATTCTTATCTTCTTCAGTAAGGGTTGCACATTTACAGCTAATTAAGCACGATGAAAGGGACCATCCAATTAAATTCAATTTTTATCTTCTTCAGTAAGGACAGGCAGAACATCCCAGCATATCTCAAGTTGATGAATTATTCTAGCAATAACCAAATTAGAAACATCCCTCGCTGTTCCATTTAACCTTACTACAAGATAGTAGAAGAATCACTCTTGGTGAATCAAATCATAACAAATCGAGCAATAGATACAGGAGGCACATCAGGACTGGCCATTTTCATTTCAGTAATTTAGAAAGAGGGGCGACGGGGAACAGAACCTTGAGGTCCTGTTATGGGGTTGTGTCTGATGAAGGTTGCACTTTGGGGCGGCAGCTGCAGCTCCACCAGATGCAGCAGCAGCACCTCCAACTGGCACAGCGGCGGCGGCAGCACCAATGGTCACCTGTGTGGCATTTCAGATCATCATTACAGAATTTTATTTATTTATTTAAGACACAAGAAGCAAAGATCGTGTCTACCTTCGGATATATTTCAATGGCCTACTACTATTGTCATGTATGCTAAATATGCAAGAGGTAAAAACGACAGTTATGTACATCCAATTCAAACAGACTTATAAAGAAGAATATTTGGTCTATTTACTGATTTTAAAAACAGGGTACGTTGTGTTCTCTTCAATTTACTGATTTAATCTAACATATGAATGCTCTTTTGCATTGTTCCTAATAGAAAGAATCATAGAATGGTCTATACCGCGTTCATTGATGGAGAGTTGTAGATATGAAATGTGAATGCACTGTACATGGGAGAAGATCATGTTTCCGTAAACACTCCAGCAACAGCAATCCAAGGCCTTCTTCTCCTGCTCGTTGTTTTTCTCCTGGACTTGCTCCTTCTTCTCATGGGCGTGCTCCTTCTTCTCCTACAACAGCAACAACAGCAGGTTAATGACAACAGTAGTTTGACAACAGCAGCAGGTCAATAACAACATCATCAACTCCTATGAATGCTTTAGTTTAGTCCATTTCTTTGATCAACAACTTATCCTAAGGATGACGTGCCATCGAACTTAAAATAAACTACAACAAAATCAGATATGTCAGATATAAAACAAACAAGTCGCTCAGCTCTGTGACAGATATAAAATAAACTACAACAAAATCATCTGTGTACAGGAAAGTATGTGCCTCGAGACTTAATAGCATATCCATAAAAGGTGTATACATCTAATGTCAATTAAAAGAAAAAAGAATACTCATGTTCCTGATAATAAGGCTAAACAATTACAACACCAGTAGCTCCTTCCAAAACTCTGCATGGCACGGTCAACACTAAGCAGTCTGCTTGAAATCAGCCCAACAACTGACTATAACTATAGTCGTAGGCAAGCAGAACTGTTTCTATTGAACTTCAATCATAGCTGCGACAAACTGAACTACAATATTTATTTACAAGCGTAAATAATCTAGAACCAGTAGGAGGTTCCTCCACCGGTGCGGGAGGCTGATCGGTGTGGCCGGCGCGGGAGGCTGATCAGCCGGCCGGCGCGGGGCTTGTGAACAACAGTTACTCCAGAAGTCCAGCTTAAGTAGTCAATTTTTGGATGTATGAAATATAGATACTTGCAGATATCAATAGTTGGATGCGTACTATTGATTATCTGTGACAGACAATTATAAGGATGTATGACAACCCGTTTAGTGGGCTTACATATCAACATGAAAAGATTAAAAAAAAAAAAAAAACAGTTACTAAATCTGACTGATACTACAAAAACAGCAAAGCATTTAGTCCTAAACTAAATCAGATAAACATGTAAAAATAGATCTACATCCAAACGATTCTCAACAGGAATAAGATGCATCTACAGACCAGAATACCTTATCAAGTAGCCAAGCATGATCTAATCTCGAAGGGCGACTCCTCCCAGCTTCTCGCTCGAGTACTTCTTGTAGACGACCATCAGCTTTCTGTCAGGCACGGTGGAGTGCGAGGCCACCAGGATCTTGGCCGCGTCCCTGAAACCAATCATCACGCAAAATCAGTCACTGCCCCTGAATGAAATCATCACAGATTCAAGCTACGAGGGATTCAGTAGCGTGCGTGCTTACATCAGCTGTGCTTCAGTGAAGCCAGTGTGGTGCTTCAGAGTGTCGGTCCACAGAGGGGTCTTCTTCAGGGTGTGCCTGGCCGCGTAGACAGCAGTGGCGGCGACCATGGAGGGCTTGGACTGCACCAAACCGTACTGCAGCAGCGCCAGCTCCGCGAAGAAGAAGACGTTGTTCATGGATGAGTTCACGGATCAAATCTTGCCCATTTGTCCTACGGTAGTGCGTAGCGTAAGGGCGTTGGTTGAGCGCGTACCATATGACGGAGTCGGAGAACACTTCTCGGTCTGGCGATGTCGGAGGGAGTTGAGGTCGCCGCCGCCGCAGCGGTCGATGGAGAAGCCGACGACGGCGTTGGTGGTGAGGACGCCACAAAGGGCGGGGAGCAGTGAGTGGCGCAGGGCCAGGAGCAGTGGGTGGCCAAGCACGGAGACGGCCCTGAGGTCCGCCAGGCTGAGCTGTCGTGGCTCCGGCGGCGGCAGCGCGAGCGCCTGCGCTGTCATGGCCACCGCGAGCGCGCAGGAGGACGGCTCCGCCTTGGATTGGGCGTTGTGCCCTGCGCCTGCACCTGCGCGAGTGAGAGGGAGGAAGGGTGGGGTGGGGGATTGGTTTCGGTTTGATTTTTGGTATTCCCCAATTTGATTCTCAGCTCCTCTGCATGTGTTGGTTATATGTGGCGTGGAAGGCTTGGATCTGATGGGTGAAGGCGAGGGGGAGTGTGGGTGGTGGAGACGAGGTCGGCGTTGGGTGGAGGTGGAGGCGGTGGAGCTTACCACGGGTGAGACGGAGGCGGGGCAGCCGTGTGCCTCGATCTGGATCGAAGAGAGGGAGGCCGCCAAAGGGGAGAGAGGGAGGGAGGAGCAGAGCGAGGGGATCTTGCCGGAATAAAAAAAAAGGAAGGCCAAATAAAACCCCCTTTTTCAGAGCTACACCTACATGCAGGTAGTAATCACAGAGAAGAAAAACAGGGGACGGGGGCACGGGGTATCTCTGGTCACGGCCTGTGTTTTGAATTTCGGCCGAGAAAAACAGATTTCGGCCGAATTTCGGCCATCTCGGCCATGGGCGAAAACTATCTTCTGCCGAAAATATGCATTTTGGTCAAAATTTGGTCAAATTTAAGCCAAATTTGGGTCAAATTTTGGTCAAGTTTCAGCCGAAATTTTTGAAAATGGCCAAAATTCGTCCATCTCGGTCTGGGGCGAGAAATTTCACAAACCGAAAGTCAAAACCTTGGTCACGGCATAGTCATCTCAGTTTATACCAATTGCAGTTAGTAGTGAGTTTGCAATATGGAATCATGATGACATATTACAGCCAGCATTAGGGAATTAATTAATGCACTCATCCCTACAAATGATAGTCATGCATGATCTAGTTACTCTAGCCAGGCTGTGATATTAGAGGCAGCATCAGTAATGGAGTTGCATCATGGAATGGAAGCGAAAGAAGGCAGTGCAGGAGAAAGCAGAGGCAGGTTGCAAATTTTTTATCAGATTGATGACTTGAGTGCTAATAATAAGTAACACATGTCACTTTCATTAGGGAATCATCTTCCTACAACTACTCATCTTCAGCAGCACATGATACTGCTACTGTATCTAATACAACAACATGACACTTGTTACTGTATCTACAACAGTAGCACATGATACTGCTACTATATCTACAACTACAACTACTACAACAACATAAAACTACTATGCATCATCTTCCTACAACTAGTCATCTTCGGAACCAAACAGCAGCAAAAAGAGAACGAATTACTACTAGCCTTTACAGTAGCATTGACCCTGCACAGTAGCAGAAGATGTCTACATGCTCGCACCAATCATCCATCCATTTAGCAAGCAACTAGCACTACTCATCCATCCGTCCATCAAGCATCATATACCTAACTAACATCAACATACATACATCTATCTAATATCCATTGATCCGTGTAACTAGCAGCATGAACAAGAGAGGAACAGGGAACAGTGACATGGACACGAAGCATAGAGGCAACGAAGAGAGGCTCACCCCAGGCCGCGGTCGAAGGAGAGCAGCCGCTGGCCACGCGCAGGAAGAGACGGCGGGAGGTGGCGGCGAGGGTCACGGCACCGTCCTTGGCTCGCCGGCTGCTGCTGAGGTGACCGGTGGCGGAGGACGGCAGGGGCAGGCGGGGTGGACGCGTCGGGGCCGCGCTCGCCGGCTGCTGCAGGGGCCGGAGGAGGCCCTCGCTCGTCGGAGGGAGGAGGAGAGGAGAGGAGCAGGCGGTGGGGTGAGGAACCCTAGCGCAAGGCGGCTGATCCTGCTCGGGGCGCGGGCGGCGGGGTGGAGTCTCTGGGGTCGGGCGGCGGCGTTGGGCAGCGCTGGGGCATGCAGGGGTGCAGTCCGGCGGGGGTCGGGGCGGCGGCGTCGGGGCGGCGCGCGGGTGGATCTGGCGAAGGAGAGGGATGGGGATCTGGCGGGAGGGAGAGGGAGGAGTTAGCTAGGGGGGGAACCTTACTAATGGCGCACCCCGCAGCGGTGCACCATTAGTATGTTTTTTTAGATAGCAATGGCGCACCCGCGGTCAGTGCGCCATTAGTAATCCTTTTTATATAACAACGGCGCACCAGCCAGAGGTGCGCCATTAGTAAACTTTTTATTATATAGCAATGGCGCACCAGCCAGGGGTGCGCCATAAGTAATTTTTTAATTTTTTTTTGTTGCATCTAATAATTTTTAGAGAATGAATATGAATATGAAACAGTAATAATTTTTAATAAAACAGTAATATTTTTTTAAAAAAATATCATCAAATTTGTTATTTGAAAATATTTATGAATATGAAAAAATATCATCAAATTTATTATTGGAAAATATCATCAAATTTGTTATTTGAAAGTATAATCAAATTTGTTTTTTTTTGCAATTTTAGTTGCATTCATTTGTGACGGTGGAGCGGGTCGGGAGGTGCGGGGGTCATCAGCGGTGGAGCGGGGAGGTGCGGTGGGTCATCGGCGGTGGAGCGGGAGGGTGCGGTGGGTCGTCGGCGGTGGTGGAGCAGGGAGGTGCGGGGGTGGCGGCGGCGGCGGTGGAGCGGGGAGGTGCGGTGGGTCGTCGGCGGCGGTGGAGCGGGGAGGTGCGGGGGGTGGCGGCGGCGGTGGAGCGGGGGAGGGTGCGGTGGGTCGTCAGCGGCGGTGGAGCGGGGGAGAGGGTGCGGGGGGTGCTCGGCGAGGTGGGATAGCAATCGAGATGGAGGGGGATCGAGATCGAGTGTCCATGAAATTTAAAAACATTCATGAGTTCAAAAGGTTTCCATGAAATACAATCGAGAAACAAAGGCTACAATTTAAATACAACCGATCTTAGCTAGCTATCTGTTCACAATCTTCTTGCCCTTATTTTTCGTAAATGGAGTTCTTCTCTTGAACGGACGTCCTTTAGGTAGGGCGGTCCTGCTTCTTCTTGTGGTGTATGCTGATATTTCATCGTCATCGTCATGTTACATCTTCGGGTCCCCGTACTTGTCAAAGTCTTGCTCATTGGCGACTCCATCCATTCCGATGATCTTACTTTTGCCTCTCCTCATGACAACACGACTGGGCTTTGGTGGGTCGGTAATGAAGAAGCATTGGTCCACTTGGGAAGCCAGTACTCATGGCTCATTTTTCGCGGTGACGTTTGCGCCTGCGGTCTTGAATTTGGCTTCGGGTATAACCATGGTGGTGAAATACCGGTCTTCTTTTATGACGCTCTTGGCCCATCTGACACGGAACATCGGGACCTTCTCTCCAGCGTAGCTCAGCTCCTAGATCTCCTCGATCCTTCCGTAGTATCTGTCCTTGTCGTTACCGATGTAGGATTCCATCGTTACCCCGGAGTTCTGATAACCATCGCTCTTCATGTCCTTTCCCTCAGTGTAGAATGTGTAGCCGTTGATATCGTACGCCTCATACGTCATCAGGTTGTGCTCGGCGCCCTGTGACAAGGCGAATATGAGTTGTTCTTCCGCGGAAGAATCCTCATGTAAAGGGTACGACAGAAGCTTCTGCTTGAACCAACGCGTGAAACATGAGTTGTGATCTTTGATTATATCTCCGTCCGTCCTCTGTTAGCCTCGGTCATTGTACGTCTTCTCAATAAAGGTTTTGTGCTCTACCACCCAAGGATCGACCACGTCTATGTGTTGTATCGTGACTAGGTTTGCTCTTTCAAAGTCGGCGAGTTGACCCTCGAAGTCGACATGCATTTCGCGGCGACCCTCACGGTGACCCCATCCAGCGAGCCTGCCGAGGTGCATGTTGACGGGCAGACCAACGGGGTTCTCGATGCCTAGATAATTCGTGTAGTAGGAGATGCACTCTTCGGTCAGAAAGCCCCTGGCTATGCTTCCCTCTTGGCGTGACATGTTGCGAACGTATCCTTTGATGACACCATTCATCCTTTCCAACGGCATCATGCTGTGCAGGAAAGTCGACCCGAGTTGGATGATATCCTCCACGATATGGACCAGCATATGCACCATAACGTCGAAGAAAGCGGGCGGGAAGTACATCTCAAGTTCGCATAGTATCACCACGATCTCTTCCTGTAGCCTTCTGAGATGCCTCATGCCAATCAACTTCCGAGAGATGACGTCGAAAAAGTTGCATAGGCCAAATAGCGTTTCACGGACGTGCGCGTCCATGATCCCACGGATTGGAACTGGAAGTATCTGCGTCATCAGCACGTGACAGTCGTGAGATTTCATCCCGCTGAACTTCTGCTTCGCTTGGTCTAGGTATCTGCTTATCTTCCCCGCGTAATCATAAGGAAGTTTTACTCCTACGAGGCAGGTGAAAAACTGATCGATCTCCTCCTGACTTAGAGTGAAGCAAGCTGGAGGGTAGTCATTTCCGGTCTTCTTGGCCTTTTAGCCTTTGCGACGACTTTCCGTGTCCTGCTTCGCCTCGTCATCATCATCATTAGCATGAAGCTCCTACCTGATGCCCATTGATTTCAAGTCTACCCTTGCTTTCGGCCCATCTTTGGTCCTCTCTGGCATGTTGAGCAGGGTACCAAGCAGACTCTCGCACACATTCTTTGTGATATGCATGACATCAAGGCTGTGAGGCACACGGTGGATCTTCCAGTACGGCAAGTCCCAGAAAACAGACCTCGTTTTCCATACCTTCAGCAGCGGCTCTGGCACCTTTCGCTTCATTCCCGGCTCTGGCGCCTTTTGCTTCTTTCCCGACAGTGGGCAATCTTTCCAATTTTTCAACAGCTCGTCTATTTCCTCGCCGCGCCTCGTACGCGTGCGTCTTCGGGGTTTGGTTTCACCATAGAACAGATCCTTGTGTTTCCTCCACATGTCATCGCCACGAATCCACCTTCGATGTCCCATGAACATCGTTTTCGAAGACCCGGGATCTCTATCTAGCTAGCGATATGTTGTGTCATCCATGCACCTAACGCATCCAGAAAATCCGTGGACCACCTGCCCCGCGACATATCCGTAACCGAGATAGTCGTGCACCGTCGTGAGCAGTGCGGCTCTCATAGGGAAATATTCTTTCTGTGCAGCGTCCCACGTATTGGCTGGCGTTTTCCACAGCGTGTCTAGATCCTCTTTCAGCAGCCCCAGATACAGATTGATGTCGTTCCCTGGTTGTTTCGGCCCTTCAATTAGCATACTCATGTGAATGTACTTCCTCTTCATGCACAACTAGTGGGGAAGGTTGTACATCCACACAAACACAGGCCAGGTGCTATGTGTGCTTCTATGGCTGCCAAACGGATTGACTCGATCGGTGCTCGTGCCCAGCATGATGTTCCTTGGATCTTTCCCAAATTCTAGGTGTTCGAAGTTCAACGCTTGCCACTGGCTCCCATCCCTATCTATTTACCATCTTCTTGTATCGAGTGACGCCGCACACTGGACATATGGTAGACTCCGCGTGCTCGTCCTGATAAATGTATGCAATTGCTCATGCACACATGGTATTTCACGTGCGGTAAATCCAGAGGACACACGATTTTCTTCGCCTCCTCAAAACTGGTCGGGCACTTGTTCCCCTTGGGAAGACGTTCGCGCTAGAATGTCATGTTCTCGTCGAAGCATGCATCGGTCATTTTGTGTTTAACCTTCATCTCCAGAGCCACGAGCGTTACTTTCAGGCGGGTATCCTCGGGCCTGCATCCTTCATACAATGGAGTAACTGCGTCTATCTCCAGTTGATCCAGCTTGGCTTTCTCTCGGGCGGCAGCTCTTGCGTTATCCGTCTGCTTGAGAAGCAACACTTGAATATGAGGGTCCGGCACCCAGCCCATCGATGGTCCATCGTCGTCTGCTCCGCCGGCATCTTCATCTTCATGATCATGCCCTTCGTCTGCTCCGGCATCTTCCTCCTCATCATGTCCTGCATCTTCTACATGATGACTGTGTACAGCATCACTGTCGTGATCATGTCCTGGAGATTCTTCGTCTTCTCGCCCGCCCGAGCCGCGGTGGTTGTCTTGCTGCCCTTCCTCATTTCTTGCCCGACCCCCATGGATGACTTCATAGTCATCTTCATCACATTGCCACCGATAGCCATCCATGAAACCACGCAAGAGCAGGTGGTCCCGCACCTGCCCGGAATCCGAGTCCGCAATAAGGCTCTTCAGCTTGCATCTTCGACACGGACATCTTATGTCCGTCTCGTTCTTTTGAAGCATCTCGGCCTTAGCGGAGCTCAAAAACCTATTCACGATGCCTTTGGTCATCGTGCGGACCATGGTCGCCTGCGGGGTAGAGCAAAACGATATTTTAGAACCAATAAAAAATTTGGCATGACTTTTCCTAAAAATAGGACCAAAAAGAATGCATAGTGCCAAATTCTCGCCGAAACGGAAATGAATCAACATTCCGGAAAAATATTGGCAACTATCGCATTTCAAATACCGGTACCTGCAAACACAAACATATATGCAACACCCCAAACATATGCAACACCACCAACATACATAGATCTAGCTACGCCACAAAAACTGCATGTGCACGTTGTTGGAGGGAGAACAACATAAAGATAGCTTCCCCCTTACTTACCCATCAACAAAAGGTAATTTAACCACTTAATTTGGATGAATCTATGGTGAAAATGAGGTGAGGAGGAGGAGGCAGCCGAGACAAGCTTGGAGGAGGAGGTGGAGACAATGAAGTGGGGAAAGTGAGTGGTTAGGTGTGGCTGTCCAAAATATCTTGTTGGTCCTAGGTTACTAATGGCGCACCACCTGCAAATGCGCCATTAGTAACCCTGGTTACTAATGGCGCACCTTCAGGTGGTGCGCCATTAGTAGTTTTGCAAAAAAAAATCTATATACTAATGGCGCACCGTGGCACAGTGCGCCATTACTAGTTTAAACTATTAATGGCGCACTATGCCAAGGTGCGCCATTAGTAGTATCGCAAAAAAAGAATAAAAAAACAACAGTAGTGGCACACTGTGCGGCCGGTGCGCCATTACTAGTTAGAAGTACTAATGGCGCACTGTGCGCTGGTGCGCCATTAGTATGTTTGGAAAAAAAATGTTACTAGTGGCGCACCACTTGTCCGGTGCGCCATTAGTGTCTTTCACACTAATGGCGCATCAGCACATGGTGATCCACTGCTATATAATAGTGGCGCACCACATGACTGGTGCGCCATTAGTGGCCATTCCATCTATAACCCTTTTCCTAGTAGTGACATCATTGAAAACTTGTTGGAGGGTATCCAAGAGAGGGATCTCCTTCTTAAGGTTCTCATCCAAAATTTGGTTGTTTCCAAGTAAATGTCGAAACATATAATCACTATTATAAAGGATCTCATCTATTACTAGTTTTTCACGATTCATGCCATAAAAATCAATAATTTCTCTAGCTTCCGGCACTATGTAGTCAAATTCATTCATAAGAACACGAGCATCAATTTTTTTTTATTTGGGATCCTTTATAACGGGTAGCTCATAAAACAATCTTTGGTAAGTAGGATGAGTAAGGATAAATCTATTTTCAAATTTCAGGAACTAGTCGTCAACCCATGCATTTGCACGGGCTAGCACTTCAAATATTAGACACAACAAAGTTGTTACAAATTAGAAATGTCAGACAATAATATGAATATGTTTGATATAGGTTATTGTTGTCACACATGCATGTTTATCTTTGTTATACATAGGGTTCAATAATGTTACATTACTTCAGACTATTTTGTGATTTGATTGTTTGTGTCCAATTGTGTGACAACCTTATCAATATTTTCATTGTGTGATGGCAAACAAAATTTTGTAGTATATTATCAGTACTATAAGCACCATAGATTATTCTGATTTTAAGTTCTTGGCTCAACCAACAAATGTTTTAAGATTTTCTTATATATTTAATATGGATGTCATTTTTAATATTTTCTACCCATACTGTATACATACCTATATCACATAGATAATCATGTGTTTATATGAGGTCTTCATGGAGCATGATACATCCAGATTTTCTTGTTACTTCAGAAATTTATATGTATTTAAAGATGCTTCAATAGCTAATTTTCTATTTTTTCTAAGACCAAAATAAAGACATGCATACATACTATATATGCAGATATGTGTCAGCAATCTGCGCCTTAATCCATTATTATCATGATTGGATCGTAGTCTTCTCGGAACATGAATCCAGAAACTTATTAGAGGTTGTACTTGATAGTTGGCCTTTCTTATATCATAAAATAGGGTGAACATTGATGCCCGGGTGGATGGAAGGAGATGCGGTGACACTAACAATGAAGAAGATCGATCGCCGCGTGGGTTCGCAGTCGATCTCGCATCGTACCTCGCAGCACCTGTCTTCAGGTTCCTTTGCGGTTTGTTCTTGGCCCTAAGGATGGGAGAGCACACTTGATGATGATGGGGAGTTGGGTATATCCTTTGGTAAGAGAAATCACCACCACCAGCCTCATGTAGGGGAGCAGGATTGAAGAGAGGTGGAGTATGCGGCCATGTAGACGAACCGAGCCAGATGTTTTTCCTTTTAAAATCAATCGACAAAATATTTTATTTATGAATTTCACGGGTCATCAACTGTATTCAGTCTTTTTTTTTTTTATCGGTAGTGTTTTTTCAAGGGCGCTATCTTTTCTGTTTAAGGAACGGACGGATGTTTTTTTTGTCAACGTTGGATGTATCACATGATATTTTTTGGATCGGACCATCTATGTTCGGCAAGTTTTCTTTTTATGGATATAAATTTACAATTCAGTGGTCTGATTTGCCTAAAAAAATGTACAGGAGCCAATGAAGACGTTTTCTTTTGTTTGGGCAGAGATGCTTTTCCTTTTTTTAATTGGCAAGATGAATTTCACGGATGAGCTGTTTGTTATGGAAGGAGGCTTTTTTTTATATTTGAGACGCAGACTATCCCCTTTTTAAAAGAACGGATGGATACCTTTTTTCTTTCGTTTCAAAAACTGGACGTGCCACATGTTTTTTTCCAAATATATCATAGATGCCGATGTTGTCTAAATAACGTACATGATCTGATGGAGATATATTCTCTTATTTTAAGGAGCGATGTAGTTCCTTTTTTTTAACTTGTAATTCTTTTTTTAATTGCAGAAGAGTTTCATGGATTCTGCAAGTCAAAAGAAAGTTTCATGGATCCTATAAAGTTATTATGGAAGGAGCCTACAAAGGAACAGATGGATTTTTTTTTTTGCAAACATTGACAATGTCATGTCTTTTCTTGGACTGCCGGAATCATCTGTGTTACGCAAGTTTTCTTCTTATCTTGGATGTTAATTTTACAATCCAACGGAGTAATTAATTATGATGATGGGGATTAATTAAAAGGCTTGAAAGGTGCCTCCAATTAGTAAATATAAGATAAGATATAAGATATAAGATAGTGCCAAAATAGGTTATGTACAGGATTTAGTTCTTTTAAGTATAGAAGTATCATCAAGAGACAAATTTCCGACACAATTGAAAAATTCATTGATATGTTCTTTTCCCGAAATATTCCTTTGTCCCAAAACAAATGTTTTAGCATCCAAGTTGCTCTCCCAATTTTAGGGGTTAGGTCGTCATTTGTTTCTGCCATACCAAAGTCACTCATAACGGCATTGATGTCATAAGACTCCACACTATTGGCGGGAGGAATCGACGTATTAATGAAATCGTTGTTGTTGGTATTGGAAAAATCACACAACTTAGTGTTCTCTTGCGTCATCTTGACCAAATGTAAACAAGAACACAAGTTGGAGATAGATCCGACCAGAAAAACGGCAAACAAAAAAGAGGGCGAATAAAAACGGCATTTTTTGTGAACTGGGGGAGATGAAAGCGAGAGGCAAATGGCAAATAATGTAAATTTCAAGGAGATGATATTTTGATTAGGAACCTGATAGATGTTGATGATGTCTCCCCGACAATGGCGCAGAAATTGGCAAGTTGATTGGAGACAATCTTGACGTAATCCTCCCTGGCAACGGCGACAAAAAATCCTTTTGATGTCGCTTGAACTACGTCGGTTTTTCCCCAAAGATGAAGGGATGATGCAGCACATTTATGGTAGGTATTTCCCTCGGTGATGAAACCAAGGTTATCGAACCAGTAGGAGAACCACGCAACACTATGTAGATGGTACCTGCACACAAATAACAAATATTTCCAATAAGACGTATGAGAGGGGTTGTTAATCCCTCCCGGGTTGTAGATTGGAAAATAGATAGATTTATAATTGCAAATTGAAGAACGGGAAATAAAACTCAGTGAGATATTTGTGTATTTTCGATAATATAGATCTGGATATAAAAAGTGCAAATAGAGCAAAAAGCAAATAGCAATAAAGATCTAAAAGTATATGGTAGGAAAATAGATACCGGGGCCGTAGATTTCAGTAGTGGGTTCTCTCGGAAAATAGCATACGGTTGGTAGACAAATTACTGTTGGGAAATTGATAGAAAAGCAAATAATTATGACGATATCCAAGACAATGATCATTTATATAGGCATCACGTCCCAGATTAGTAGACCGACTCTTACCTGCATCTACTACTATTACTCCACACATCGACCGCTATCCAGTATGCATCTGGTGTACTAAGTTCACGAAAAACGGAGTAATACAATAAGAACAATGACATGATGTAGACAAGATCTATTCATGTAGGAATAGACCCCATCTTTTCATCGTTAATAGCAATACATGGGCGCCTTGCTGCCCCTTCTGTCATTGGAAAAGGACACCGCAAGATCGAACCCATTATAAAGCACTTCTTACGATTGCAAGATAAATAGATCAAGTTGGCCAAGCAAAACCAAAATATTTGAGAAGAAATACGAGGCTATAATAATCAAGAATGGATATTAAATCAAGGAAAATCTGATCAAAAACTCTCAATTCATCGGATCCCAACAAACACACCGCACAAGGTCATTACATCAAATTGATCTCCAAGAGACCATTGCGTTGAGAAACGAAGAGAGAAGAAGCCATCTAGCTAATGCCTACAATGAACATGACGCATTCCGTTGCCTCCCGATGAACATGACGTATTCCGTTGCCTCCCGATGAACATGACACAGTTTCTTCGTTCTGACCCGGTCGGTTAGGTGCCGATGAATAGGACGCCTTCACTGCTCTCCGTTGCCTCTCCATGTAAACTATCCCTGCCTGTACGTATGCGTGAGTAGGCGTTCAATACCCCACCCGTATGTATGTACATAGTCGTATTTACTTTCTTGCACCCTGGCTGTACATACGTGTACACGATATAGATTGGACTGCGTGACCTGCTACGTCCGCGCATCTACTATGACACATGCCCTTCCTTACTCAACCACGGTTCATTGTTGCAGCCTGCAGACACACTGATCAACCAGTATGTACGCACATGTTCGCGACCAGACAGAAAACCCTACGTATGGTTTGACTGGGTGGGTCCCACCTATCATGGAGGTAAGGAGGCACTTCCTTGCATGCGAATATATAGCTTGTGGGTCCCAACTGTTAGTCGGAGAATCATATGTTTTGCCCGTAATATGGACGCACTTCCTTGCGTGTGAAGATGTAGCTGGTGGGTCCCAGCAATCATGGTGGAAACGTTTTTTGTGAAATATGGTGGCCCGTCTGGTGGGTCCCTACTGTCAGGTGGCGGAATCATTATTTTGCGCATAATAAGGAGGCACTTCCTTGCTGCGGCCGTGGACCCAGTTGTCAGCCTCTCCACGTACAGTACTCTTCTCATGGAAGTCGTTCTTTGACCACATTGACCACGCAGCGCCGAGAGCACCAAGGCGGTTGATGACGCTAAGGCCTAGGAAGGGGACGAAGCGGAGCCGGGGAAGATGCGGTAGTGGATGCCCACGCGGAGAAGAGTACGAGGGTTGACTGGTTCGGCTGCAGTGTGAGGCTGTTGTCGCCGTAGAATTACATGGGTTGTGGGTGAGTAGAGGGATGGCCTGGCTGGAGGTTGGAGTAGGGTGGGCCGGTCAGGCCTGCACGATAGCAGTGCCGGCCACGGGAGGCAGGAGCAGGCGGCACGACTGGCGCTGGTTTGGGCGGCTGGAGCAAGAAGACCAGAGGTTGAATAAGCACTACGGCCGTTGGATCGATATCGTACGGTGACTGGAGCTAGAATCGTTCATATTGACTAAGTTGACAAAGCCCTCTGTCCGACTCAACTTAGTATGCCCACAAGTCAGCCTCCCACAATGGTGTGTCCCAGCTAGCAGGGGGAGTATTCATTTTTTTGTGCATAATAAGAAGGCACTTCCTTTCGTGCTAAGAGCTGGTGGATCCGAGCTGTCAGCGGGAGGAACGGTTTTTTCGTGAAATACAGAGGCCCTTCCGGTGGGCCCCTGCTGTCAAGTTGAGGAATCATTATTTTGTGCATAATAAGGAGGCACTTCCTTGCCTGCGACCCTGGACTCACCTGTCAGCTTGTCCATGTACATTCCTCTTCCGATGGATGTCATTCGTTGACCACGTTCACCATGCCGCGCCGAAAGCACCAGGGCCGTGGACGATGGTGAGGCCTTGGAAGGGAACGAGCCAGAGCCGGGGAAGACTCGACAGTGGTTGCCCATGCGGTGGGGAATACGAGGGTTAACTGGTTTGGTTGCCATTGCCGGAAAATAACAGGAGCTGTGGGTGAGTAGAGGAACGGCCTGGCTAGTGATGGAGTAGGGTGGGTCGGTGCGGCCTGTGCGGCCGCACAGCCGACCACAGGAGGCGGGAGCAGGCAGTCCCATTGGCGCATGTTTGGACGGCTGGAGCAAGAAGATCAGATATTGAAGAAGCAGCACGGCCGTTGGATTAACATCCCACGGTCACTGCTGCTAGAGTAGTTGGTGGACTAAGTTCACAAAGCCTTTTGTACACGTCAACCTAGTAGACCCACAAGTGAGCCTCCAAATCTGTCCCAAATAGCATGAAGCCGGAAATTTCTAGCCAGATTCAAATTAATTTAAAACTAAACATACCTTAATTTGAATCCAATGCAATTTTACCCGCACAAAAAAAATGAAATTTAAAATATCAAAATCCAAAAGAAAAAAGTATTTTGGAACTAATTGTCTATTTGCTGTATTTTTTCATTTTACAGCCCATTTATTTTTACTTATAGCCCATTTCTTATTAATTATAGCCCATTTTCTGGGCAAGACCAAACGCATCCCTCCTCGTCTTGACAGATTTCCGGCCCAACAGGGCGTAAAAAAGCAAGTAGGCCTAACTTGGTTATTCTACAAAAAAGAAAATAGCTTGGCTAGCCATTTTCAAAAGGCTGGTCATGTGGTAAACATATGAAATAAAGTCCTGGGCTATACGGGCCATAGCTACCGCACAACCCAGTTGATACCCTTCTTCATCCAAAAAAAATATTACATGCGCCGATGGGTCCCGGGTGTCTGCCGCTCCTTGTGGAGTTATCTCGCTTATTGACTACGTTGACAATGGCGTGCAATGCAGATGTTAGGAAACCATTAGGAGGAACCTTTTTTTCTTGTAATAAAGGAGGCACTTGCTTGCCTACTGCCATGATCCTGGTGGGTCCCTACTATCATCCTCACCATGTACAATCATCTCCTTATTCCTCTCGGTTGTTGACCATGTTGAAAACACCAGAAGGCGGTGCCACAACGAGCGAACGAGGGCGAAGGACGATGATGAGGCCTCAGATGGGAACGATCAAGAGCTGGGAAGATGGGCAGAGTTTTAGGGTGTGATGTGGCCATGATGCATGCGCGGCAGCACAGCTAGCAAAGGGAGGCGGGACTAGGCGGTCCCGCCGATGCTGGTTTGGCTTTGGCGGCTGAAGGAAGAAGAGACTGAAGAAACACAACAGACGTTGAATGTCAATCCAATGGTCAAGGTTGGCACAATCGTTTGTTTACTAAGCCGACACCAAGTAGCATACTTTTTTATATATAGGAAGAAAAGAAAAACTGGGCTCATTCGCCTGATAACATTCCCGAAACTGCGACCCTTCGATCTCGCATTGAAAATAAAACTACGAGGAAAATTTGTTTGTCTGCCATCCTCCTCCCAAGGAACGTTCTCCGCATAAGTTACTAGCACCCTTGGTTTTTAATCGAGAGGTCTTGGGTTCGAGTCCCAGGAACTCTAAATTTTTTCCTCCTTTCTTCCTCGCAAACAAAAAAAACAAAGACTTGAGAGAGTGTACAGAACAAGATAGTGTACCAATAAAGAGACGTTGCTGAGTTTTAGAAAAAAAAGAGACGTGCTCATGTAGCTGGTTCGAATCCAAACCTAGACTATGAATATACATGGTGCTATGCTACTCTGCAAGTAATGAAACTGACATAACCAATGCTCGCTTCTCCACTTATCTACTTACTCTGCCTAGCATCAGAAGCTCTGGCCACAGCAACCATGTACGCTGGCTGCTCGTTCACCTGCTCTTCAGCAGGCAACAAGCAGATATGCGCCAAGTTTCCAACCGTACCATCACCTATGGGTCTCATCACACCCCCGTCGGCACACACACCGCAGCCGGTGGTGCCCCTGCTGCAAATCACGCAGAGTCATCCATCGCGTCTCAACCACAATCCTCAACCCTAGCCGAGTCTTCTAGAAATGCCCGAATCATGTGGTAATAATATGTTTAAGTGTTTTTCTGCTGCTTTCAGTTGCTGAATTTTTTTAATAGTTTGGTTGATGATCTTCCAATTTGATTCGTGTAGAAAAGGGAAGATTCGTCTGATTTGCATTTCTGGGAAGTAGCTGATGTGGGGGAATGCAACTACACTGATTATTTGGTTAGCCATGGAATCCCAATATCAGCAGGTTGGGGTGTTGGACAAGTAACTGAAGGAACGACCGAAGAGGAAGATGCAGAGGAGAAGGTTAAAGATGCAGTTCCTCTGATCATCGCCAAGCAACAGCTGCTGAACGGCCTTGACAGCAATGACGAGATGAAAGAGCTAGTGAATATAATGGGCAAAATCGATGTGCTCTGTAGGATGATTGTCTCTTTATTTGCAGTGTATGTAGCACTCGTGATGTATTTGGTGGCTATGACATGACCACTTTGCTGAAACTATTAATGAATGAAACCTATTTAGCAGGTCGGGCGTAGTGTTGTGAACATCTAATGATTTCTATTAACGGAAATCGGGGGTATCCCCTTTTACTCATAAATAAATAAATAACAGAGGCCCTTTTGCTAATAAATCAATAAATTAGCAGAGGCCCTGTCGGGTCAGCTTTGTTCTCATTCAAAGACATCGAGCAAATTGCAGTCCAACAACAAACTATGTCATCAAATCCAAGTTTCACAGCCAAATATGAATATAACTAAACAACAATATCATCATGTTTTAGTCGTCATACAATCAGCAAACACAAATCAACATACATAATAAGTGATGTTCTCACAGCAAAATACTAAACAACAAGTTCATCAGGTTTCAGTTGGCATAGCAAACACAATTTCACATAGTAGATAAAAAAACGTGTTCTGTTAGGAAAATAGAACAAAAGCAATATAATCATCATCCGCAGCAGCAACGTCAAAATCTACGCCATGTCTATCATTCTGAATCGTAATTACCCCCAGTGTCATCTTCTTCTTCATCATCAATGTCCTAGAATGTTGGCGTCTTATTGAGCAACACTCGTATGTCCACAGCCGACAAGCAATCTTTTTGACAGCGTCATTAACGTGATGGTTGTCAAAGACATTAAGAACATTTGTGGTATCTTCTACATCAGGAGTGGTGTAAACATCATCTTGGTGCACAACTTCATTAAACGAATTCCTCTTCTCAAACCTTTGCAACACTCTCCAATCATCGCTATGTGCAAATGTGTCTTCCAAGCAAAATATTTGTGTTGCTTGATTTGCCAAAATAAAAGGCTCAAAGGTCTGGTACGCCACCTTGACATTGATGGATTTGAAATAATCATCAGATCCTGGAAAACAGGTTAACCAACGACAGCACAACAGAACCTCACACCGGTGAACCTCAAAGCTGAAGATTTACTGCTACTCAACAATGTCTATTATGTTAGCATGCATTTCGGTTGTCTTTTCACTGTACTTATTCGTGCTCATGATGGCACTATTTTGGGTCTTCCTGCCTTCGTTGCGTGCAAGGGTGTTGTAGCGCACATCTCCAACAATGCAAGATTCATAATGTCTTACCCGAGTATCCGGACCCGTTTATAGTGCGTAAAGGGCATCATTAACTGATTGCCCATTCTCCCGCATCTTCTTAACCTATGGCTAGAAAATAGACAAGATGATCATCTTATGTAATCAATATATCAAAAAACTAACAGTGCAATTCAAAAGCTTACATGGCTCGTGAACCATTTCGCAAAAATACTGCCATAACCAGTTTGTCAATGTTTCTTGCATTTTGTGGAAGTAACTCCTTTTTGTAGATGTTGCACAACATAGTGATCACGTCAAACATCTAAATATATAAGAATGTGCAACAAGTTTAGCAGATTACGATGTATAAGCTGCATACTTAGCACTTACTCAATATAAGGTAGAATCTCAGGACAATTATTCAACACATACCAACCCATTTTGTCCTAATCTTTAGGTTTGTCGTATTGTCGACTCTTCACTGTAAATCAAACAGAACAATGAGCCCGGGATTGTCTTCACACACCCCTTTGCTAAGCTGATCAGATGTTTCAATGTATTTTGAGCAGAATGTCAACGCTTCTGTAGCAATGTAGGCCTCTGCAATGGAACCCTCAGGTCTAGCTATGTTCCTAACATACTCCTTGAAAGTGCCTAGCCGGCTTTCAATAGGGTACATCCTGCCATACTGTACTGGACCTCTAACCAGTGCCTCATCAGGTAGATGAACAGCCAAATGCACCATCACATCAAAGAAGGCTGGAGGATATATCTTCTCAAGGTCGCATAGGATAGTTGGTCTCTTGTCTCTAAGACGCTCCAAAGCATGTATCCTGATATTTCAACTACAGATTTCCCTGAAGAATTGTCCCAACTTTGCAACTGCTCTGTATAAGTCAGGGCGGCCCAATCCTCTAATGATAACAGGTAAACCCCTTTGAAGTAGGACGTGGCAGTCATGAGGTTTTAACACTTGTACCTTGTTTCTATCTACGCGGACTCTCCTTTCAGGGTTGGAAGCAAATCCATGTGGGAATCTCACACATGAAAGGACCTCGCAGAATTCTATTCTTTTTACCTTGTCCAAGACATACACAGCTGGTGCCATATCCCGTGGTTTACCTTCAACTTCCACTTGCAAATCCTGTGTGATACCCAGGTGTGTCGAATCAATCCTAGATTTTAAGGTATCTTTCGTCTTTACTTCAATATTAAGAAGTGTGCCGATAATGTTGTCACATATATTTTTCTTGATGTGTATCACATCAAGATTATACCGCAGATCCAAATCTTTCCAATACTCCAAATCCCACAAAGTGGACCTGCGGGTAAACTATAATCTCTCTTCTACCCTGTCATGCTCCCTTTTCTCTCTACCATTATCAGGATGGTTTCCTGGTGTAATATGTCTAACCTTCTCTAATTCCACTTGCAACTCATCGGCGGTGAGCCTCTTTGGCACATCAAAGTTTTCATGCTTTGCACTGAACACCTGCCTTCGGTATTTTCTAGGACACGGCTTGTCCTTAGCAAGGAAACGGTGGTGTCCAATGTAACAAATCTTGCTAAGCATTGTGTATGACAACGGATTCTTGTCACAACAAACACATGCATTGTAACCATGTGTCGTTCGCCCTGACATAGTGCCCAAAGCCGGATAATCATGGATGCACCAAATTATAACAGCACGCAGAAAGAAATCAGTTGGTGGGCTGCTATATAGGTCTCGGGTGAGAACACCCCTCCATAGCTGTTGAAGTTCCTCCATAAGAGGCTCCATGAATAAATCAAAATCCTTTCCAAGACTTTTTGGACCTGGGATGAGCAAGGCCATCATGTAGTTTGATTCTTTGGTGCAGACATTTGGACGCATGTTGTAAGGGATAACAAGCACTGGCCACTTGCTATATATGGACCTCCGGTGGCCAAATGGCTTAAATCCATGTAAAGCTAAGCCAAGGCTAATGTTTCCTGGGTCAGCAGCAAACTATTTGTGTTTCTGATTGAAGCTTTTCCAGTCATGGCCATGAGATGGATGGCTCATTACATTCTGATCTCTGTACTCCCGGTTCATAGATTGCCACAGTACATCCTCTCTTGTTTCAGCATCATGAAACAACCTATGTGATCTTGGTATAATTGGAAAATGCCTCGGAACATTATGTGCAATCCTTTTCACAACATCACCATCTTTCCATCTTGATGATTTGCATTTTGGGCATTCATTTAAGTTGGCATAATCCTTCCGGAACAGAACAAAGTTATTCTTACAACCATGGATCATATCATATCCTATTCAAACTACACGAAGAAATTCTTCATTTTACAGTAGGTGCGTGGCATCTCAGATGCATCTGGGAAAGATTTGCGGAAAGCAACCAACATCACATCGAATGATTTGTTGGTCATCCGCTCAGATGTCTTCACCTGAAAAAAGGTGGCCATAGCTGAGAATACTGACAACTTAGTTCCTGGGGTGACAGCCACATTGCATTGTTCCAGCATGCGGGCCCACCGTTTTTCTTCCGCAGGTGAAAGTTCATGAAATGCACGAGCATTTCGTAGCATTGTTTCAATGGTGGTCAAACTCACTGGCTCCGCCACCACTACTCCTCCAGCTCTTCCACCTGAGCATCAGGCGTATCAAGATAGTGATCTGCTGCTTCCACATAGTCAGTAACATTGATGTTCACAGCTTCACCATGATAAACCCACCTAGTATATGTGACCGACATCCCATACGAGTGTAGATGATTTTGCATAGTTGACTGGGGTCTTGTAACTGAATTCATACAACTACTACACGGGCAGACCACATCTGATTTCGGACCACCATACTCAGCTCTGATAAAGTTCATGAAGTTTTCAACCCCCTCGACATATGCAGCGGAAAATCTTCGAGCAGAAGTTATCCAAGCCCTGTCCATCTGTTAGATATACAAATTAGTTCTTCTACTAGATACTACAGGAAAAACATATATGTTTTTTTATGAAGTCCAGGAAAAAAATACCTAGGTAGATGTCTAAAGCTATGGAAAGATATTTGGACAAGCAGATCTAAGTAAAGAAATATATGCAAAGCTAATTCAACAAACAGATTTGAGTGCTAAATTATGGCAGGCTGTTTCAACAGTCAATGAGGCCGAGCATACAGCCATCGAAGGCCATCTCCGCAACAAAGATCGAGTATAAAACGGTGTAGAGCTATTTCACCTAAATAATTGGCTACTAGACCATGGCAATCTACGTCAAAATAAATATCTGGCAGGATATTTTAGCAACTAATCATGCATGACATGCCATCTCAGCTAAGCAGATTGAGTGCAGAACAGGGCAAGGAAGCTTCTTAAGCAGAGCATATTGACTGTAAACTACTTCGGAAAACAGTGAGATTAACAACGTCTATCAGCTAACATTCAGCGCCACTCCGACATGCACGGGGCCTCAGTCTGGAATGTGCATACCGTGGGAGAAGCTGACCAACGTGCGTGTCCACAAGAACGTCGCCAGCGGTGGCGGGACGACTAGAGGATGGCAGTCCATGAGAGCGTACTGTGGGAGCAAGAGGATCGCCGTGTGTCCTCTCGATGAACCGCAACGCCGACTTATTGACGAGGCGGGAGGGCAGCTTTGGTGGAGCGAATGGAGTGGAGGGGGAGAAGGGTTTGGGGAATATTATTAGCTAGTTGGCCGAAGGGCGGTTGAATTTGGGATTTGGGGGAATTTTTGGTGGGGATTTTCGCGCGGTGACCGGGGGAGTTTGGCGCATGGTCGGTTTCTCCAAGTGCACTCGCACGTGTCAGTGAAGAGGCAAGCCAAAGCACGTTCCGTTTGCGTTAGCCGTGTGCAAGACCGACCGTGTGAGGGGTGCAATGCGACCGCGACAGGCGTGCTATGAGTGTAGCACTTTTTTTCCTTTTAAACTGGGTGCTTCGCCCCCTCAAAAAAGATTTGGTGCTTCGCGTGATCCATCGGTACTACTACCAGGAACCCGTTAATCCCGACTAAAACTGCGCGGCAGGGTCTTTTCCCGCGCTATATGCTAGGAGGTTGGCTTAGTTGTTTTTTTAGGACGAGTCATGGTACACATACGTAATCCTAGTTAAGTACTTAACGTAATGTGAAACGTGTGAGATGTTGATTGTAGATTGTAGATGTGAAATGCATGAATGTGTAGTGGACGTACTATTGGAGTGCCTAAGATAAATTCTGTATGTAGACCCTATGTGTTTATTTACTTTGCATGTTAGCTTTGTCTCAGGTCCAACCTTCTAAGTTTATACACACAAAAACTAATCATCATTCCATATATTTTCATACTCCTACAATATATCTTACTATTATTATGAAAGTTCGTATACATCGGATGGGATTCATGCAAATATGGCAGATTTTCATTACATTTCAAACTTTTCTAGGACAGAAAAGTAAAAGAAACCTGACCCTAAACCTATTCTACGGCGGCGACCGACGTCATCCATCTGCGATCTCCATGTACGGGGGCGGGGTTCAAGACCCGTGAAGTGAAGGTGCGGTCTACGGAGGAAGAGTAGAACACAGGAGACGGACCGGCCAGTTGGCACACCATGCCTTGCCGCCTCCCATGCCCTACTCATCCTCGGAGGAGTCCCCGACCTCAGCGGTGCCAGTGGATGTGAGGTCGACGATGATGGAGGTGGATGGTCCGTCGCTTGACCTGCCACATGCACCCCCGAACGTTGGACGACAACAAGTAGGACGCGTGGCTGACGGTGCTCCCGTCCACGGCTGCCAGCGTGACCAGCGCTTGTGCGGTCGCGTCCGCGTCCGGCTACGCCGCTATTGTCGGGGAACGTAGTATTTTGAAAAATTTCCTACGCACACGTAAGATCATGGTGATGCATAACAACGAGTGGGGAGAGTAAGTCCACGTACCCTCGTAGACCGAAAGAGGAAGAGTTAGCACAACGCGGTTGATGTAGTCATATGTATTCATGATCTGACCGATCCAAGTACCAAACGTACGGCACCTCCGAGTTCAGCACACGTTCAGCTCGATGACGTCCCGCGAACTCCGATCCAGCAGATCTTCGCGGAAGAGTTCCGTCAGCACGACGGCGTGGTGACGGTGATGATGTTGCTACCGACGCAGGGCTTCGCCTAAGCACCGCTACAATATGACCGAGGTGGAATATGGTGGAGGGGGGCACCGCATATGGCTGGAATAGATCAACAGATCAACTTGTGTGCCTTGGGGTGCCCCCTGCCCCCGTATATAAAGGAGCTAGGGGGGAGGTGATACGTCTCCAACGTGTCTATAATTTATGAAGCATTCATGCTATTTTATTATCTGTTTTGAATGATTTCGGGCTTTATTTTACACTTTTATATTACTTTTGGTACTAACCTATTAACCGGAGGCCCAACCCATATTGCTGTTTTATTGTCTGTTTCAGTATTTCGAAGAAAAGGAATATCAAATGGAGTCCAAACGGAATGAAACCTTCGGCAGCATTATTTTTGGGAAGAATATCATCCAGGAGACTTGGAGTTCACGGCAGAAGAGCCTCGAGGAGGCCACAAGATAGGAGGGCGCGCCCCCCCTACTGGGCGCGCCCCCCTGTCTCGTGGGCCCCTCGAGCACCTCCCGACCAACTTATTTCGCCTATATATTCCCTCGTACCCTAAAAACATCAAATATCAAGATAGATCGGGAGTTCCGCCGCCGCAAGCCTCTGTAGCCACCAAAAACCTCTCGGGAGCCCTTCCCGGCACCCTGCCGGAGGGGGGGATCCTTCACCGGTGGCCATCTTCATCATCCCGACGCTATCCATGACGAGGAGGGAGTAGTCCACCCTCGAGGCTGAGGGTATGTACCAGTAGCTATGTGTTTGATCTCTCTCTCTCTCTCTCTCTCTCTCTCTCGTGTTCTCTCTCGTGTTCCCTCTATGGCACAATCTTGATGTATCCCGAGCTTTGCTATTGTAGTTGGATCTTATGATGTTTCTCCCCCTCTACTCTCTTGTGATGAATTGAGTTTTCCCCGTTGAAGTTATCTTATCGGATTGAGTCTTTATTTGAGAAAACTTGATGTATGTCTTGCCGTGATTATCTGTGGTGACAATGGGATATCATGTGCCACTTGATGTATGTTTTGGTGACCAACTTGCGGGTTCCGCCCATGAACCTATGCACAGGGGTTGGCACACGTTCTTGACTCTCCGGTAGAAACTTTGGGGCACTCTTTGCAGTACTTTGTGTTGGTTGAATAGATGAATCTGAGATTGTGTGAGGCATATCGTATAATCATGCCCACGGATACTTGACATGACAATGGAGTATCTAGGTGACATTAGGGTTTTGGTTGATTTGTGTCTTAAGGTGTTATTCTAGTACGAACTCTTGAATAGATTGATCCGAAAGAATAGCTTTGAGGTGGTTTCGTACCCTACCATAATCTCTTCGTTTGTTCTCCGCTATTAGTGGCTTTGGAGTGACTCTTTGTTGCATGTTGAGGGATTGTTATATGATCTATCTATGTTATTATTGTTGAGAGAACTTGCACTAATGAAAGTATGAACCCTAGGACTCGTTTCCTACCATTTCAATACCGTTTACGCTCACTTTCATCGCTTGCTACCTTGCTGTTTTTATAATTTCAGATTACAAATACCTTTATCTACCATCCATATTGCACTTGTATCAACATCTCTTCGCCGAACTAGTGCACCTATACAATTTACCATTGTATTGGGTGTGTTGGGGACACAAGAGACTCTTTGTTATTTGGTTGCAGGGTTATTTGAGAGAGATCATCTTCATCCTACGCCTCCCACGGATTGATAAACCTTAGGTCATCCACTTGAGGGAAATTTGCTACTGTCCTACAAACCTGTGCACTTGCAGGCCCAACAACGTCTACAAGAAGAAGGTTGTGTAGTAGACATCAAGCTCTTTTCTGGCGTTGTTGCCGGGGAGGTGAGTGCTTGAAGGTATATCTTTAGATCTTGCAATATAATCTTTTTGTTTCTTGTTTTATCACTAGTTTAGTATATAAAAGAAAACTACAAAAAAATGGAATTTAGTTTGTCTCATATGCTTCGTCTTTTTAATATCTTTCGTGAGTATGATGGAAAGGAAAATTGTGCTCAAGTGCTAGAAGAAGAAGTCTATAATATATTTTGCACTAAATCATTGAATGATGAGCATGATTGCAGTGTTGTTAGTATGAATTCTATGAATATCCATGATGCTAATGATATGCAAAGCCACAAGCTTGGGGATGCTATGTTTGATGAATATGATATTTTTTGTCCCCTAAGTTTTGATGAGCAAATTTATTATGATGAAAGCATGCCTCCTATTTATGATGATTATATTGATGAAAGTGGGTTTGGAAGAGTGTCAACTTTAGGTAGTATTTATCCCACTATTTTGGAGGATGTTGAATCTTATTTTGATGAATATGAGAGTGGATTTGGAAGAGTGTCAACTTTATTTAGTGATGATTCCACTATTTCGAAAGAGGTTCCAATTGATTATGAGAACAAAGTTGCTATCTATGATTATTATTGTGATGACTTTTATGCTATTAAGAATAATTATAACCATGAAACTTGTCATCGTGATTTTAGTTTTAAATTGGATTATGCCTCACATGATAATTATTTTGTTGAGTTTGCTCCCACTACTATTGATAAGAAGAATTTTGCTTATGTGGAGAGTAGTAAATTTTCTATGCTTGTAGATCATGAAAAGAATGCTTTAGGTTCTGGTTATATTGTTGAATTCATTCATGATGCTACTGAAAATTATTATGAGAGAGGAACATATGCTTGTAGGAATTGCAATAATGCCAAGTTTCCTCTCTATGTGATGAAAATCTTAAAGTTATGCTTGTTTTACCTTCCAATGCTAGTTGATTATTGTTCCCATAAGTTATTTGCTCACAAAATCCCTATGCATATGAAGTGGGTTAGACTTAAATGTGCTAGTCACATTCTTCATGATGCTCTCTTTATGTTTCAATTCTTATCTTTTATGTGAGCATCATTGTCATCATCATGCCTAGCTAGAAAGGCATTAAAGAAAAGCGCTTGTTGGGAGACAACCCAATATTTATCCTTACTGTTTTTGTGTGTCCACATCATTATGCTACTGTATTAATGATGTTTTATAGCTTTTATTTCAATAAAGTGCCAAGTAGAGCCTTTGGGAAGACTTGGGTGAAGTCTTTATGATCTTGCTGTAAAAAAAAACAGAAACTTTAGCGCTCACGAGATTAGCTGTCATTTTTTACAGGTTAGTGATTTTAGGTTGATTAGTTTTGCAGATGATTAATAGACAAATTATTCAGGTCCACCAATTTATTTCATAATTTATGAGGTTGCAGAAGTATACTTTTGATACAGATTACTACAGACTGTTATGTTTTTGACATATTCTGTTTTCATTGTGTTGTTTGCTTATTTTGATGCATCTATGGCTAGTGTCTAAGGGTATGAACCATAGAGAACTTGGAATAAAGCAGGTTTACACACAAAATGAATTTAGAATGAGTTCATTACAGTACCTTAAAGTGGTGGTTTGCTTTCTTTTACTAACGGAGCTTACGAGTTTTGTGTTGAGTTTTATGTGGTTGAAGTTTTCAAGTTTTGGGTAAGGATTCGATGGAGTATGGAATAAGGAGTGGAAGGAGCCTAAGCTTGGGGATTCCCAAGGCACCCAAACGTAATATTCAAGGACAACCAAGCAACTAAGCTTGGGGATGCCCCGGAAGGCGTCCCCTCTTTCGTCTTCGTTCATCGATATCTTTACTTGGAGCTATATTTTTATTCACCACATGATATGTGTTTTGCTTGGAGCGTCATTTTATTTTGTTAGTATTTGCTTTCTGTTATTTAGATTAATGTCTTGCATCTATATTTTCAATAAAAATGTCAAGGATAGCTTTTACCATTCTTATTTTGCTAGTATATATGTTGCTGTTTGAAAACAGAAAGTTTACCGCTGTTGCAAAAATTACCTAGAAAAGTAAGAGAGTGATATAATGTTGAATCTTTTTTCATAATGAGCTCTGATAAATATTTTAGAGCTTAGTATTTTTCTTATAATTTTTGGAGTTAGGAAAGTATGATGAATCTTGCATTCTTTACAGACTATACTATTTTGGCAGATTGCTGTTATGTTTGCATTGTTTGCATATGCTTGCTTGTTTAATGATTCTATTTTAGGATAGAAGTATTAAATATGCAGATACATTTAGTATTCAATGTTGAATAATAATCTTAGTGATTTTTTATAGTAGAAGATGATAAGGTTTTTGCATTGTTTTATACTAACCTATCTCACAAGTTCTTGTTGAGTTTCTGGTGAATGAAGCTTTTGATAAAAAGAGAAAGCGTGACATGAAAGGAATTAAGGAGACACAAAAGCTCAAGCTTGGGGATGCCCAAGGCACCCCAAGAAAATATTTCAAGAAGTCTCAAGCATCTAAGCTTGGGGATGCCCCGGTAGGGATCCCACCTTTCTTCTTCAACAACTATCGGTTAGTATCGGTTGAGCCTAAGTTTTTGCTTCTTCACATGAGTTGTGCTATCCTTGCAATATCATTTTATTTTGTTTTGCTTGCTTTTTGAATAAAATATCAAGATCTGAAATTCTTTAATGAGAGAGAGTCTTCATATAGTACATAATTATTTAGCTACTCATTGATATTCACTTATATCTTTTTGGAGTAGTTTTTCATTTACTCGTGTGCTTCACTTATATCCTATGATTAAATGGTTGAATGAGTTGATTGTCATAAATCTGAAATTATATATGTTTCATTTGCTTATCCCATGGGGAGTAATGACTTCACATCTAAGAAGTAGAGGTTGTAAATTTATTGACGGTTAGCAAGCTAAGGCGTCGGGAACCGGGACTAGTCCCGATTGCATCATGAATCGGGACTAGTGTGAGCATTAGTCCTGGTTTGAGCGGCTAAGGCGTCGGGAAGGCATTAGTCCCGGTTCAAATGGTACCTTTAGTCCCGGTTTGAGACACGAACCAAGAGTAAAGGGTGCGATGCCCTTAGTCTCGGTTCGTGTCTCAAACCGAGACTAAAGGGTAGACCTTTAGTCTCGTTTTGAGACACGAACCGGGTGCGATTCCCTTTAGTCCCGGTTAGTGTCTCAAACCGGGACTAAAGGCCAATTTTAAAAACTCTACCCCCCCCCCCTTCAGTATCGCCTTTTCAGTTTTGTAAAAAACAAAAGAAAATGATAAAAACTTCAAAAACTAAAATCCTTAGAGATGTAGTTATGTTACTACATCTAGTAGTTAGAAAAATTTAAAAACTTATTTGCACATGTTTTGCAAAAAAGTGTTATGAAATAGTAAAAATGAACTCCCACTCAGATTAGACATCCCTCTAGTCATCTAAGTGTTACACGATCCGAGTCGACTAGGCCGTGTCCGATCATCACGTGAGACGGACTAGTCATCGTCGGTGAACATTCTCATGTTGATTGTATCTTCCATACGACTCGTGTTCGACCTTTCGGTCTCCGTGTTCCGAGGCCATGTCTGTACATGCTAGGCTCGTCAAGTTAACCCTAAGTGTTTTGCATGTGTAAAACTGTCTTACACCCGTTGTATGTGAATGTAAGGATCTATCACACCCGATCATCACGTGGTGCTTCGAAACGACGAACTTTAGCAACGGTGCACAGTTAGGGGAGAACACTTCTTGAAATTTTTTGTAAGGGATCATCTTATTTACTACCGTCGTTCTAAGTAAACAAGATGCATAAACATAATAAACATCACATGCAATTATATAGTAGTGACATGATATGGCCAATATCATAAAACTCCATTGATCTCCATCTTCGGGGCTCCATGATCATCTTGTCACCGGCATGACACCATGATCTCCATCATCATGATCTCCATCATCGTGTCTTCATGAAGTTGTCACGCCAACGACTACTTCTACTTCTGTGGCTAACGTGTTTAGCAATAAAGTAAAGTAATTTACATGGCGTTCTTCAATGACACGCAGGTCATACAAAAATAAAGACAAATCCTATGGCTCCTGCCGGTTGTCATACTCATCGACATGCAAGTCGTGATCCCTATTACAAGAACATGATCTCATACATCACAATATGTCATTCATCATTCATCACAACTTGGCCATATCACATCACATGACAATTGCTGCAAAAACAAGTTAGACGTCCTCTAATTGTTGTTGCATCTTTTACGTGGCTGCAATTGGGTTCTAGCAAGAACGTTTTCTTACCTACGAATAACCACAACGTGATCTTGTCAACTTCTATTTACCCTTCATAAGGACCCTTTTCATCGAATCCGCTTCAACTAAAGTGGGAGAGACAGACACCCGCCAGCCACCTTATGCAACTAGTGCATGTTAGTCGGTGGAACCGGTCTCACGTAAGCGTACGTGTAAGGTTGGTCCGGGCCGCTTCATCCCACAATACCGCTGAAGAAAGATAAGACTAGTAGCGGCGAGTAAGTTGATAAGATCCACGCCCACAACAAAATTGTGTTCTACTCGTGCAATAGAAAACTACGCATAGACCTAGCTCATGATGCCACTGTTGGGGAACGTTGCAGAAAATTAAAATTTTTCCTACGGTTTCACCAAGATCCATCTATGAGTTCATATAAGCAAAGAGTCAAGGGAGTGACTTGTAGATCGAGTGCGGAAGCGTTCAAGGGGATGGTGATGATGGAGTCGTACTCGCCGTGATTCGGATCACCGATGACCAAGTGCTGAACGGACAGCACCTCCGCGTTCAACACACGTACGGTACGGATGACGTCTCCTCCGTCTTGATCCAGCAAGGAGGAAGGAGAGGTTGAGGAAGATGGCTCCAGCAGCAGCACGACGGCGTGATGATGGTGGAGTGACAGTTCTCCGGCAGGGCTTCGCCAAGCACACGCGGAGGAGGAGAGGTGTTGGGGAGGGGAGGGGCTGCGCCTTCAAGTGTGTTGCAGCCCTCCCCTCGCCCCTCTATTTATAGGGGGAAGGGGCAAGGGGGCCGGCCCCTCTAGATGGGAATCTAGAGGGGGGGCGGCGGCCAAGGAGGGGGGGGGCTTGCCCCCCAAGCAAGGGGGGCGCCCCCTCTAGGGTCCCCCCAACCCTAGGCGCATGGGCCCAAGGGGGGGGCGCGCCCAGCCCACCAGGGGATGGCTCCTGCCCCACGCAGCCCATGTGGCCCCCCGGGAGTGGTGGCCCCTCCCGGTGGACCTCCGGAACCCTTCCGGTGGCCCCAGTACAATACCGGTATGCCCCCGAAACTTTCCGGTGTCCGTTTGACAACTTCCCATATATAAATCTTTACCTCTGGACCCTTCCGGAACTCCTCGTGACGTCCCGGATCTCATCGGGACTCAACAACATTCGTAATCATATACAAGTCTTCCTAATAACCCTAGCGCCACCGAACCTTAAGTGTGTAGACCCTACGGGTTCGGGAGACACGCAGACATGACCGAGACGGCTCTCAGGTCAATAACCAACAGCGGGATCTGGATACCCATGTTGGCTCCCACATGCTCCTCGATGATGTCATCGGATGAACCACGATGTCGAGGATTCAAGCAATCCCGTATACTATTCCCTTTGTCAGACGGTATGTTACTTGCCCGAGACTCGATCGTCGGTATCCCAATACCTCGTTCAGTCTCGTTACCGGCAAGTCACTTTACTCGTACCGTAATGCATGATCCCGTGACCAAACACTTGGTCACTTTGAGCTCATTATGATGATGCACTACCGAGTGGGCCCAGTGATACCTCTCCGTCATACGGTGTGACAAATCCCTGTCTCGATCCGTGTCAACCCAACAGACACTTTCGGAGATACCTGTAGTGCACCTTTATAGTCACCCAGTTACGTTGTGACGTTTGGTACACCCAAAGAAATCCTACGGTATCCGGGAGTTACACGATCTCATGGTCTAAGGAAGAGATACTTGACATTGGAAAAGCTCTAGCAAATCGAACTACACGATCTTGTGCTATGCTTAGGATTGGGTCTTGTCCATCACGTCATTCTCCTAATGACGTGAGCCCGTTGTCAATGACATCTGATGTCCATAGTCAGGAAACCATGACTATCCGTTGACCAACGAGCTAGTCAACTAGAGGCTTACTAGGGACGTATTGTGGTCTATGTATTCACATGTGTATTACGATTTCCGGATAATAAAATTATAGCATGAATAAAAGACAATTATCATGAACAAGGAAATATAATAATAAAGCTTTTATTATTGCCTCTAGGGCATATTTCCAACACATGTCGTGTAAACGGCGATAAGTGGTGAGAGCGTGTGTGAAGAAGTACACCCCTGCAGGGTTAATATGATCTATTCGAATAGCCGTGTCCGCGGAAAAGGACTTCTGGGTTGCCTATATCAGTTCATAGACAAGTGAAAGTGGATACTCTAAAACGCGCAAGATAATCGTGAGTGCTATGGATGGAGTTCTCGTAGGGAGACGGGAGCGGGTCCATAGTGGTGTATTGATATGGTGAATATGTGGACTCGTGTGCGCCACCTCAAAGAGTTACTTGCAGTCGTAGTTCAGGATAGCCACCGAGTCAAAGCTGGCTTGCTGGAGTCAAACTCCACCACCCCCTTTGTTGATACTGATGCATATGTAGTTAGTTCTGATGTAAGTCTTGCTGAGTACATTTGTACTCACGTTTGCTTATTTTATGTTTTGCAGAGAGACGTCAGTCTCGCTAGTAGTTCCACTTGGACTTCGACGTTTAGCTTGTTACCTCAGCTACGATCTTGTGCCCTCGGCAGGATCTGGTAGATAGTCAGGCTTCTCAGCCTTTTTCATTTGTAGATGTCTGTACTCAGACATGTTAAGCTTCCGCTTGTGCTTTGACTTGTATGCTCTGAGTGTTGGGTCATGAGACCCATGTTTGTAATATCTCGCTCCTCGGAGCCAAATGAAGAAATATTTGAGTCGTAGAGTTATGTCGTGATGCCATGTTGTATTTGCACATATTGAGCATATTGTGTGTATGTTTGAAATGCTTGGTATGTGTGGGATCCGACAATCTAGTTGTTTATCCTTGGCAGCCTATCATATGGGGAAATGTAGTCTAGTGCTTCCTGATTGATAGTAGTCCGCTACAGCCCGGTTCACGAGTCCTGCTAGCCCAGCACTACTACTTTGGACACTTGGTGGCGGCATGTGTTTCACGCCGTTCCTATATCATCCCTTGGGAAAATGTCACACGGTGACATCCGGAGTCCTGCCTAGCCTGCTACAGCCCGGGTTACCGGAGTCCTGTTAGCCCAGTGCTACAGCCCGGATTCATACGTTGATGACCGACATGCTCGATGTGATTCATGTATGCCTGTCCCCATGGGTTAGTGCAGCTTTGGGTTCACGACTAGCCATGTCGGCCCGGGTTCTCTGTCATATGGATGCTAGCGACACTATCATATACGTGAGCCAAAAGGCGCAAACGGTCCCGGGCCATGGTAAGGCGACACCGTGGGAATACCGTGCGTGAGGCCGCAAAGTAATATGAGGTGTTACCGGCTGGATCGATGTGACTTGGAATCGGGGTCCTGACAATAGATTTCTCTTTATTTTTTCCAAAAATCATTTATAGGTACATAAGTATCTATTTAATCAAAGAAACACAAAGAAAATCCAAGATTCAACCATTAGCTAGGAACGGTCATTCCCGCCGTTTTTACGGCATTTTGAAACGGGCATAAAAAATTCAAAAAAATCAAAAAATTGCAAAACCTTCGCATTGTGTCATTATATGTGGCCAAGTTACCTGGAAAAATTATAAACTTGTAATACGATAATTGTTTTTAAAAGTTTTCTCAGAAACGAGCTATCATGTGTGGAGATCAATGGCATTCAAGCCAAATGATCAATCTTATGGCAACATTCATGACATAGTCTGTTAAAATGATCTCATATCGTGCACAAGGGTGCATATTGGAATGGCAAACAATGTTGCCGAAGGAAGTTTTCATTTTCTTTGAACGAAAAAATCATTTTCCATTTTTCGAGAGTCCAAAATGAGTTTTTTTTGTGAAGGACCTACCATATATTTTTTGCAAAATGGGACCAAATCAATTATATAAAATATTAGTATATATTTAATGCACAAATGAAGAAATGGTTGGGTGTCAAAAGATTTGATCCACCTCTGGTGAAAAAGACAAACTTCCACTGTTTCAGTAGGAAGCGGGTCAAATTTGAACTACAGCTGCCTCATAGTTTGCTCTTTATTTTTTCCAAAAATCATTTCTAGGTACATAAGTATCTATTTAATCAGAGAAACACAAAAAAATCCAAGATTCAACCATTAGCTAGGAACGGTCATTCCCGCCGTTTTGACCGCATTTTGAAATGGGCATAAAAATTCAAAAACGATCAAAAAATTGCAAAACCTTCGCATTGTGTCATTATATGTGGCCAAGTTACCATGAAAAATAATAAACTTGTAATACAATAATTCTTTTAAAAAAGTGTTCTCAGAAACGAGCTATCATGTGTGGAGATCAATGGCATTCAAGCCAAATGATCAATCTTATGGCCACATTCATGACATAGTTTGTTAAAATGATCTCATATCGTGCACAAGGCACTAGTAGAAAAGGTGGCATCAGTCCCGGTTCGTAAGGGCCTTTAGTCCCGGTTCTTGAACCGAGACTAAAGGGTCGTTACTAATGCCTCCCCCCTTTAGTCCCGGTTCTAACACGAACCTGGACAGATGTGCCTCCACGTGGCCGGTGCGCCGAGCCCAGGTAGGAGGGCCTTTGGTCCCGGTTGGTGGCACCAACCGGAACCAAAAGGCATCCACGCGTCAGCATTTCAGTGGCCGTGCTTTTTGTTTTTTTGAAGGGGGGGGGGGGGGGTTGGGGGTTTTGGGGGGTTAATTTAGGTGTTTCATATATTGTGTTAGCTAGCTAATTAACAGAGAGAAGTGTCCTCTCTTATGTCCGTGCTTGGTCGACACTACGTACTGTACATAGAGAGGCCTCGACACGCTAGCTAGTAAGAAAATGAAGGGAATCATTAAGTACAGAAATTCGTCATGCATACCGAGAGAAGTGATCGATCGACCTCTCCTTCTCCGAGAGATTGGTCGAACAACAAGTTTTCGTATTATCTATCTGACGCAACTGGCTACATACATATACAATAGGTAAAATCTCTTACAATCCCCTAGCAATTGAAACCAATTTCCACATGATATTCTCCGGCTTTATTGATGACGTGGTCAAGAAAGAATCCCGCCAATTCCTCTTGAATTGCTTTCATGCAATATAGTTCTAGGAGTTCATCCCGCATCTGCCACGTCTAATTTGAAGAAGGGGGTTAATACATATATGAATGAAACTCAACAGAAATGATGGTGTAATAAAATGAAATTGTGAATATTATTGCTTACGCACTTCATATTGTCTTTTAGAGTAGCCCCGCTTATATTTCAAAGTCGCGTTGTAGATGAACTCGCACACGTAGTATCCATAGAAATCATTCCCTTGTTCCTGCCACAAGCACTTTACGAGAAATAGAGGTCAATCAAACTGATAATGAAGCATTATAAATGGCATTGATGAAAGTACAGGTATAGAATCAACGAGAGATGCGCGCAACTAGCTAGCTAGTAGTACTTACTTTCGGGTATGTATATCGCAGCTCCTTCGGTAGTCCCGGAACTTCTGCGGTGAACTATTTCCAAACCCTGCAAGACAAAGAAAATAATAATTATTACTTGAGATATCAGGAAATGAACAAAAAGTTGCCGATATGGTGCAATAAATGATCGATTGAACTTACTTGTTGAGTATTTTAATCATGTCCGCATAGGTTTGGGGATCTTTTCGTCTCAAGTCTAAGACGTTTGCTACTCCCCGCTCAAGTTTAATCTCCAGAAGAACATAGTGGAATCTGCGCACGCATGCATAACTCATCAATTACATTACTATAACCTCGCTCGAGTAATAGTGGAAACCGAATATGCACACGACAGTAACACTCACTGGAAGTTGTAAGGAAAGAGTATTAAATCTTTGTTTTGATTTTTGATCAACGATTGTAGCAAGTTCTCCTTGGCCTCTGCGGGGTGCTTTTAAACCAGAAATTCATTTATGATATTTGTGTTAATGAACCCAATATCATACATTTCTTGTTTTTTGCACTCGACGATCTTCAAGCTACATAATATAGTGAGGATAATTAATTATAAATACATGCAATGAAAGAGCTGAGCTATATATAGAGACTTAATGACAGAAATAGTACTTATAGACAGTAGCAAAAGACCGTTAGTTTATCGAGGGCCTTTTGATTGAAGAACGCGAAGAACTCATCAAATGGAACAGTCAACAGATCAGTTGCAATGAGGTTGTGCTCCTCTTTAATATTTAGATACAAACCATTCGTCCCCCCAGACTCTCTGTAGGTTTTCATGTACCAATTATTGAATCTTCGCATCATAGTTGTCAGAGATTTTTCATCTTTGACGAGACGCTTCCCGTACTCGTATTTGTGTTTGTCCACCTCCAAGAAATCAGGAAGTTGATCGTCAGGCAGGTAATCTCCAAGATTTCCATAACCGGCCAACGTCCCCGGAGCATTAGCGACGATGTCGCCGCTAGACACACTGAGCGGGGGGCACGATTGCTTTGCTTGTTCGCCGACCTGGGCAATTTTTTTCCCAGCTGCTCGTTCTTTTAACCTTTTATCACTGACAGTACTTCCCGACCGCTCCGCTTCGAGATATGTCTGTTCAGTAATGCGCTCATAGTTGGTTCTCGGCGGAGACTTTGGTCGTTTCCTCAGGGCATCGATAGTGCGCTTTGCTTTCACCTTTCCAATAATGTGCTCATAGTTGCCTTTCGGCGGAGACTTGGGTGGTTTTGTCAGGGCAGCCAGAGTGCGCTTCGCTTTGACCGGATCTACCTTCTCCTCCGGAGGTGGATGTCTCTTTGCTTTAACCCCTTCAAAGAAGTTCTTCACATGGACCCGCATGATCGTCGCGTTTTCCTCCTCGGTCCTCTCGTACGGTAACTTCTCTAGAGGCTTGAGAGGTGGACCGTATCTGTATTGCCTCCCGCCTCTGCTGGCTGTACTGCTAGACGCCGGAGCAGACGGAGCGGCTGTGGCGCCTGTCTTCTTTCGTGCTTGCTTACAAGGCGGAGGAGAAGGACTACGACGCGCCGGAGCAGCCGGGGCGGCGGCGGGTTTCTTCCGCCCTTGCTGGCAAGGCGGAGAAGGAGGAAGGTGCTGGCTGCTCGGGCGCGCCGGCGCAGGCGGAGAAGGAGGCGGAGTACCAGCCCGCGCCGGAGAAGGAGGAGGCTGCTGGCTGCTCGGGCGCGCCGGCACAGGCGGAGAAGGAGGAGGCTGCTGGTGGCTGCTCGGGCGCGCCGGCGCAGGCGGAGAAGGAGGCGAAGTGCCGCCACGCGCCGGAGAAGGAGGCCCAGTGCCCTGATCATCATTCGCCGGAGGAGGAGGCGGTGGAGGAGGCGGAGTGCCCTGACTCGCCGGAGGAGGAGGAGGAGGAGGCGGAGGCGTCCAGTTCGGAAGGTTGATGAGCTCCTTCCACCATAGGCATGGAGTCTTCAGAGCAGAACCCAGCCTAGTCTCCCCTTCACCGGTAGGGTATTCAAGCTGGAGGTCCTCAAATCCCGCTGTTATTTCATCCACCATCACCCTAGCATATCCTTCTGGAATCGGCCGGCAGTGAAAAGTTGCACCGTGTTCAGTAGGATAAACATAGCCAACAGCCGCCTTGACCTTCAAATTCATCCATCGCGTCATAAGGTGGCATTTTTTAGCCTTCGTGATAGCATCCACGGGATAGCTGGCAGGAGCCGTCAAGACATGCTCCGGCTAAAGCAGCTCAGTGGAAGCCACGCTGCTTCTCCGCTGAGATGGCGGGGTAGCTTCGGGGGAAGCTTCGGCAGGTTGTTTGTTGCGATTTGCTTCTCGTTCCTCTAGCCCCATTACCCTTTGGTGCAGCGCCTGCAGTTGGCTCTGCTCCAGTTTCTTCCTCCTCTCGTGGGTTTTGTAACCCCCTGCGTCCGGAAAACCAACCTTCCACGGAATGGAGCCTGGCGTGCCTCGTGTCCGTCCAGGGTGCTCAGGATTCCCGAGGGCCATTGTGAGCTCGTCCTTCTCCCTGTCTGGAACGAACGTCCCTTGCTGCGCTGCATCGATATACTGCCGAAGCCTTGTGACTGGTGTTTTCAGTTGCTCGTCCGTCCAACGGCACTTCCCTGTTACAGGGTCCAAGGTTCCGCCAGCCCCGAAGAACCAAGTCCGACAATGGTCCGGCCATCTCATTGTCTCCGGTTCGAATCCTTTATCAAGAAGATCATTCTCAGCCTTGGACCACTTAGGCCGGGCTTGCAGGTAGCCACCTGACCCCGCGCGATGCTGAAACTTCTTCTTCGGAGCATTTTGCTTGTTTGTCGCCGACATGTTCTTACTCTTTTCCGATGTCGTGTGGGCCACAAATGCGGGCCAGTGATCTCTGATCTTCTCATATTTGCCGAAGAATTCTGGTGTCTCTTCTTTGGCGAGAAACTTTTTCAGCTCTTTCCTCCACCTCCTGAATTGGCCTGCCATCTTCTTAAGAGCACAAGACTTGATTAATTGCACTTTAACTGGCTTCTCCGGATCCTCCTCTGGCGCTAGGGTGAAATTTGCCTTCAGCTCTGTCCAAAGATCATCTTTCTGCATATCATTGACATAAGACACCTGAGGGTCTTCCTCCTTAGGCTTATACCATTGGTGGATGCTCATCGGGATCTTGTCCCTAACAAGAACCTCGCACTGAGAAACAAATGCATTCTTTGTCTGGATGGGTTCAATCGGTTCGCCGTCGCGCGCGATTGCTGTGATCTCAAACTTTTCATCCGGGCTCAACTTTTTCTTCGGGCCTCGTCTCCTTACCGAAGTTGTGCTCGATCCGGAGGGCTAGAAAAAGGAAGAAAGACGAGAGTTAATTAATATGTGTACATATACCAAAACAATGAATGCATCAATTAACTAGTCAGCACGGGCTTAACTAATATATATACCTGGCCGGACTCAGTTCGGTCACAGGAGCAGTCAGCACGGTCTCCTTCTTGTACCTCCATTGGGTCACCGAAGCCATCATGAACATAGCCCTCTTTTCTTGTATCGGCATTAATGGGCCGGAGCCATCATAAACATAGCCCTCTTCTGTTGGAAATATGCCCTAGAGGCAATAATAAATTAGTTATTAGTATATTTCCTTGTTCATGATAATCGTTTATTATCCATGCTATAATTGTATTGAAAGGAAACTCAGATACATGTGTGGGTACATAGACAACACCATGTCCCTAGTAAGCCTCTAGTTGACTAGCTCGTTAATCAATAGATGGTTACGGTTTCCTGACCATGGACATTGGATGTCATTGATAACGGGATCACATCATTAGGAGAATGATGTGATGGACAAGACCCAATCCTAAGCCTAGCACAAAGATGGTAGTTCATATGCTAAAGCTTTTCTAATGTCAAGTATCATTTCATTAGACCATGAGATTGTGCAACTCCCGGATACCGTAGGAATGCTTTGGGTGTACCAAACGTCACAACGAATCGGGTGGCTATAAAGGTTCATTACAGGTATCTCCGAAAGTATCATTGGGTTGGCACGAATCGAGACTGGATTTGTCCTCCGGTTGACGGAGAGTTATCTCTGGGCCCACTCGGTAGGACATCATCATAATGTGCACAATGTGACCAAGGGGTTGATCACGGGATGATGTGTTACGGAACGAGTAAAGAGACTTGCCGGTAATGAGATTGAACAAGGTATCGGGATACCGACGATCGAATCTCGGGCAAGTACAATACCGCTAGACAAAGGGAATTGAATACGGGATTGATTGAATCCTCGACATCGTGGTTCATCCGATGAGATCGTCGTGGAACATGTGGGAGCCAACATGGGTATCCAGATCCCGCTGTTGGTTATTGACCGGAGAACGTCTCGGTCATGTCTGCATGGTTCCCGAACCCGTAGGGTCTACACACTTAAGGTTCGGTGACGCTAGAGTTGTTATGGGAAATAGTATGTGGTTACCGAAGGTTGTTCGGAGTCCCGGATGTGATCCCGGACGTCACGAGGAGTTCCGGAATGGTTCGGCGGTGAAGATCGATATATTGGACGAAGGGTATTGGAGTCCGGAAGTGTTCTGGGGTACTGTGCTATGGCCAGCATGACCGAAAGGTGTTTGGAGCCCGGCAAGTGTTGGAGGGCCTCATGGGCCAAAGGGGAAGGGGCAAACCAGCCCACTAAGGGGTGGTGCGCCCCTCCCAGCCCCTCTCACGTAACCAGAGAGGTGGGGGCGCCTCCCCTAGGGCAGCCCCCCTTCCCGGCTTGGGGGGCAAGTTTCCTAGGGGGTGGGGGCACCCAAACCCATCTAGGGTTTCCCCTGTGGCCGCCGCCCCTCCCCTAGGGAACCCTAGGGAGCCTCCTTCACCCCCCTTACCCCTATATATAGTGAGGGAGAGAGAGGGCAGCCGCACCCTTCCCCTGGCGCAGCCCCTCCCTCCTCCAACACTTCCTCCTCCTCCGTAGTGCTTAGCGAAGCTCTGCCGGAGAACCACGAGCTCCATCACCACCACGCCGTCGTGGTGTCGGAGTTTTCCCTCAACTTCTCCTCTCCCCTTGCTGGATCAAGAAGGAGGAGACGTCCCCGGGCTGTACGTGTGTTGAACGTGGAGGTGCCGTCCGTTCGGCGCTAGGATCATCGGTGATTTGGATCACGACGAGTACGACTCCATCAACCCCGTTCTCTTGAACGCGTCCGCTTAGCAATCTACAAGGGTATGTAGATGCACTCTCCTTCCCCTCGTTGCTGGTTTCTCCATAGATAGATCTTGGTGACACGTAGGAAAATTTTGAATTTCTGCTACGTTCCCCAACAGTGGCATCATGAGCTAGGTCTATTGCGTAGATTCTTTGCACGAGTAGAACACAAAGTAGTTGTGGGCGTTGATGATGTTCAATATGCTTACCGTTACTAGTCCAATCTTGTTTCGACGGTATTGTGGGATGAAGCGGCCCGGACCGACCTTACAATTACACTTACGTGAGACAGGTTCCACCGACTGACATGCACTTGGTGCATAAGGTGGCTAGCGGGTGCCAGTCTCTCCCACTTTAGTCGGAACGGATTCGACGAAAAGGGTCCTTATGAAGGGTAAATAGCAATTGGCATATCATGTTGTGGTTTTGCGTAGGTAAGAAACGTTCTTGCTAGAAACCCATAGCAGCCACATAAAACATGCAAACAACAATTAGAGGACGTCTAACTTGTTTTTGCAGGGTATGCTATGTGATGTGATATGGCCAAGAAGAATGTGATGAATGATATGTGATGTATGAGATTGATCATGTTCTTGTAATAGGAATCACGACTTGCATGTCGATGAGTATGACAACCGGCAGGAGCCATAGGAGTTGTCTTTATTTATTGTATGACCTGCATGTCATTAAACAACGCCATGTAATTACTTTACTTTATTGCTAACCGGTAGCCATAGTAGTAGAAGTAATAAGTTGGCAAGACAACTACATGGAGACACGATGATGGAGATCATGATGATGGGGATCATGGTGTCATGCCGGTGACGATGATGATCATGGAGCCCCGAAGATGGAGATCAAAAGGAGCAAATGATATTGGCCATATCATGTCACTATTTGATTGCATGTGATGTTTATCATGTTTATGCATCTTATTTGCTTAGAACAACGGTAGTAAATAAGATGATCCCTCATTAAAATTTCAAGAAAGTGTTCCCCCTAACTGTGCACCGTTGCGAAAGTTCATCGTTTCGAAGCACCACGTGATGATCGGGTGTGATAGATTCTTACGTTCACATACAACGGGTGTAAGCTAGATTTACACACGCAATACACTTAGGTTGACTTGACGAGCCTAGCATGTACAGACATGGCCTCGGAACACAAGAGACCGAAAGGTCGAGCATGAGTCGTATGGTAGATACGATCAACAGGAAGATGTTCACCGATGATGACTAGTCCGTCTCACGTGATGATCGGACACGGCCTAGTTGACTCGGATCATGTAATCACTTAGATGACTAGAGGGCTGTCTATCTGAGTGGGAGTTCATCAGATGAACTTAATTATCCTGAACATAGTCAAAAGATCTTTGAAAATTATGTCATAAGCTCGCGCTTTAGTTCCACTGTTTAGATATGTTCCTAGAGAAAATGTAGTTGAAAGTTGACAGTAGCGATTATGCGATCAGTAGAAAGCTTATGTCCTTAATGCACCGCTCAGTGTGCAGAACCCCAAACGTCGTCTGTGGATGTTGCGAACATCGGACATACACATTTTGATAACTACGTGATAGTTCAGTTAAATGGTTTAGAGTAGAGGCACCAAAGACGTTTTCGAAACGTCGCGGAACGCATGAGATGTTTCGAGGGCTGAAATTGGGATTTCTGGCTCGTGCCCATGTCAAGAGGTATGAGACCTCCGACGATTTTCTTACCCTGCAAACTAAGGGAGAAAGCTCAATCGATGAGCTTGTGCTCAGATTGTCTGAGTGCAACAATCACTTGAATCGAGTGGGAGTTGATCTTCCAGGAGAGATAGTGATGTTTCTCCAAAGTCATTGCCACCAAGCTGCTAGAGCTTCGTAATGAACTATAACATGTCAGGGATAAATATGATGATCCTTGAGGTATTCACGATGTTTGACACCGCGAAAATAGAAATCAAGAAGGAGCATCAATTGTTGATGGTTGGTGAAACCACTTGTTTCAAGAAGGGCAAGGGCAAGAAGGGGCACTTCATGAAACGGCAAATCAGTTGCTGCTCCAGTGAAGAAACCCAAGGTTGAACCCAAACCCGAGACTAAGTGCTTCTGTAATAAGGGGAACAACCACTGGAGCAGAATTACCCTAGATACATGGTAGATGAGAAGGCAGGCAAGGTCGATAGAAGTATATTTGATATACATTATGTTAATGTGTACTTTACTAGTACTTCTAGTATCACCAGGGTATTAGATACCGGTTCGGTTGCTAAGTGTTAGTAACTCGAAATAAAAGAGCTACGGAATAAACGGAGACTAGCTAAAGGAGAGCTGACGATATGTGTTGGAAGTGTTTCCAATTTTGATGTGATCAAACATCGCACGCTCCCTCTACCATCAAGATTAGTATTAAACCTGAATAATTGTCATTTGGTGTTTGCGTTGAGCATAGACATGATTGGATTATGTCTATCGCAATACGGTTATTCATTTAAGGAGAATAATGGTTACTCTATTTATTTGAATAATACCTTCAATGGTCTTGCACCTAAAGGAATGGTTTATTGAATCTCGATCGTAGTGATACACATTTTCATGCCAAAAGATATAAGATAGTAATGATAGTACCACCTGCTTGTGGCACTGCCATTTGAGTCATATTGGTATAGAACGCATGAAGAAGCTCCATGTTGATGGATATTTGGACTCACTCGTTTTTGAAAGGTTTGAGACATGCGAACCATGTCTATTGGTGTATATGCATGAAGAAACTCCATGCAAGTGGACCGTTTGGACTCACTTGATTTTGAATCACTTGAGACATGCAAATCATACCACATGGGCAAGATGACTGAAAGCCTCATTTTTCAATGAAATGGAACAAGATAGCAACTTGTTGGAAGTAATACATTTTGATGTGTGCAGTCCAATAAGTGCTAAGGCACACAGTGGATATCGTTATGTTCTTACTTCACAGATGATTTGAGTAGATACTGAGTATATTTACTTGATGAAACACAAGTCTGAATTATTGAATGGTTCAAGTAATTTCAGAGTGAAGTTGAAAGATCATCGTGACAAGAGGATAAAATGTCTATGATATGATCATAAGAGATGAGTATCTGAGTTACGAGCTTTGGCACGCTATTAAGACATTGTGGAAATTGTTTCACAACTAATACCGCCTGGAACACCATAGTGTGATGGTGTGTCCGAACATCATAGGTGCACCCTATTGGATATGGTGCGTACCATGATGTCTCTTATCGAATTACAACTATCGTTCATGGGTTGGGCATTAGAGACAACCACATTCACTTTAAATAGGGCATCACGTAATTCCGTTGAGATGACACCGTATGAACTATGGTTTAGAGAAACCTAAGTTGTCATTTCTTAAAAGTTTGGGGCTATGACGCTTATGTGGAAAAGTTTCAGGTTGATAAGCTCGAACCCAAAGCGGATAAAATGCATCTTCATAGGACACCCAAAACAGTTGGGTATACCTCCTAATTCAGATCCGAAAGCAATAGGGATTGTTTCTTGAATCGGGTCCTTTCTCGAGGAAAAGTTTGTCTCGAAAAATTGAGTGGGAGGATGGTGGAGACTTGATGAGGTTATTGAACCGTCACTTCAACTAGTGTGTAGCAGGGCACAGGAAGTTGTTCCCATGGCACCTACACCAATTGAAGTAGAAGCTTATGATAGTGATCATGAAGTTTCGGATCAAGTAACTAACGTACCTCGTAGGGTGACAAGGACGCGTACTACTTCAGAGTGGTACGCAATCCTGTCTTGAAGGTCATGTGGCTAGACAACAATGAACCTACGAGCTATGAAGAAGCGATGGTGGGCCCGGATTCCGACGAATGGCTCAAGGCCATAACATCTGAGAGAGGATCCATGACTTTGGAAGAAACACTTGATGGTCGTAAGAACGTTGGGTAAAGATGGATTTTAAAAGGAAGACAGACAATGATGGTAAGTATCACCATTAAGAAAGCTCGACTTGTCGTTAAAGATGTTTTCCGACAAGTTCAAGGAGTTGACTACGGTGAGGATTTCTCATCCGTAGCGATGCTTATGTCCGTCGGAATCATGTTAGCATTAGCTGCATTTATGAAATCTAGCAGATGGATGTCAAAACGAGTTTCCTTACCAGTTTCCGTAAGGAAAGGTTGTATGAGATACAATCAGAAAGGTTTTGTCGATCCTAAGGATGCTGAAAGGTATGCTAGCTCCAGTGATCCTTCCATGGACTGGAGTAAGCATCTCGGAGTTGGAATATACTCTTTGATAAGATGATCAAAGATTTTGGGTTTATACAAAGTTTATGAGAAACTTGTATTTCCAAAGAAGTGAGTGGGAGCATTATAGAATTTTTGATGAGTATATGTTGTTGACATATTGTTGATCAGAAATGATGTAGAATTTCTGGAAAGCATATAGGGTTATTTGAAAAGTATTTTTCAAGTGAAAACCTGTATTAAGCTACTTGAACATTGAGCATCAAGATCTATAGGGATAGATCAAAACCGCTTAATGGTACTTTCAAATGAGCATATACCTTGATACGATCTTGAAGGTGTTCAAGATGGATCAGTTAAAGAAGGAGTTCTTGCTTGAGATGTAAGGTACGAAGTTAAGACTTAAAGCTCGATCACGGCAGAATAGAGAAAAAGGACGAAGATCGTCCCCTATGCTTCAGACGTAGGCTCTACAGTATGCTATGCTATGTACCGCGACCGAAGTGTGCCTTGCCATGAGTCATCAAGGGTACAAGAATGATCCAGAAGGAACATTGGACAGCGGTCAAAATTGTCCTTGGAGTAAATAAGGACATGTTTCTCGATTATGGAGGTAATAAAGAGTTCGGCGTAAAGGGTTACGTCGATGCAAGCTTTAACACCTATCCGAGTGACTCTGAGTAACAAACCGGATACTTATAGTGGAGCAACCATTTTGAATAGATCCAAGTGGAGCGTGGAAGCAGCGTTTACAATATGACCTAGAAATTTGCAAAGCACACACGGATCTGAAAGGTTCAGACCCGTTGACTAAAACCTCTCTCACAAGCAAAACATGATCAAACCTCAGAACTCATTGAGTCTTAATCACATGATGATGTGAACTAGTTTACAGACACTAGTAAACTCTTTGGATGTTGGTCACATGGCGATGTGACCTATCAGCGTTAATCACATGACGATGTGAACTAGATTATTGACTCTAGTGCAAGTGGGAGACTGTTGGAAATATGCCCTAGAGGCAATAATAAATTAGTTATTAGTATATTTCCTTGTTCATGATAATCGTTTATTATCCATGCTATAATTGTATTGAAAGGAAACTCAGATACATGTGTGGGTACATAGACAACACCATGTCCCTAGTAAGCCTCTAGTTGACTAGCTCGTTAATCAATAGATGGTTACAATTTCCTGACCATGGACATTGGATGTCATTGATAACGGGATCACATCATTAGGAGAATGATGTGATGGACAAGACCCAATCCTAAGCCTAGCACAAAGATCGTAGTTCATATGCTAAAGCTTTTCTAATGTCAAGTATCATTTCATTAGACCATGAGATTGTGCAACTCCCGGATACCGTAGGAATGCTTTGGGTGTACCAAACGTCACAACGTAACTGGGTGGCTATAAAGGTTCATTATAGGTATCTCCGAAAATATCTGTTGGGTTGGCATGAATCGAGACTGGGATTTGTCACTCCGGTTGACGGAGAGGTATCTCTGGGCCCACTCGGTAGGACATCATCATAATGTGCACAATGTGACCAAGGGGTTTATCACGGGATGATGTGTTACGGAACGAGTAAAGAGACTTGCCGGTAACGAGATTGAACAAGGTATCGGGATACCGACGATCGAATCTCGGGCAAGTACAATACCGCTAGACAAAGGGAATTGAATACGGGATTGATTGAATCCTCGACATCGTGGTTCATCCGATGAGATCATCGTGGAATATGTCGGAGCCAACATGGGTATCCAGATCTCGCTGTAGGTTATTGACCGGAGAACGTCTCGGTCATGTCTGCATGGTTCCCGAACCCGTAGGGTCTACACACTTAAGGTTCGGTGACGCTAGAGTTGTTATGGGAAATAGTATGTGGTTACGAAGGTTGTTCGAGTCCGGATGTGATCCCGTGACGTCACGAGGAGTTCGGAATGGTCCGCGGTGAAGATCGATATATTGGACGAAGGGTATTGGAGTCCGGAAGTGTTCCGGGGGTACCAGGCTATGGCCAGCATGACCGAAAGGAGTTTCGGGAGCCCCGACAAGTGTTGGAGGGCCTCATGGGCCAAAGGGGAAGGGGCAAACCAGCCCACTAAGGGGTGGTGCGCCCCTCCCAGCCCCTCTCACGTAACCAGAGAGGTGGGGACGCATCCCCTAGGGCAGCCCCTTCCCGACTTGGGGGCAAGTTTCCTAGGGGTGGGGCGCCAAACCCATCTAGGGTTCCCCTGTGGCGCCGCCTCCCTAGGGAACCCTAGGGCGCCTCCTTCACCCCCCTTACCCCTGTATATAGTGAGGGAGAGAGAGGGCAGCCGCACCCTTCCCCTGGCGCAGCCCCTCCCTCCCCCAACACTTCCTCCTCCTCCGTAATGCTTAGCGAAGCTCTGCCGGAGAAACACGAGCTCCATCACCACCACGCCGTCGTGGTGTCGGAGTTTTCCCTCAACTTCTCCTCTCCCCTTGCTGGATCAAGAAGGAGGAGATGTCCCCGGGCTGTACGTGTGTTGAACGCGGAGGTGCCGTCCGTTCGGCGCTAGGATCATCGGTGATTTGGATCACGACGAGTACGACTCCATCAACCCCGTTCTCTTGAACGTTTCCGTTTAGAAATCTACAAGGGTATGTAGATGCACTCTCCTTCCCCTCGTTGCTGGTTTCTCCATAGATAGATCTTGGTGACACGTAGGAAAATTTTGAATTTCTGCTACGTTCCCCAACATCTTCTTCACCCAGTCCTTCCTGACCAAAGGTGTCGTTGAAAAATGACGCAACGACATCACTTCCTTCTGCGATTATCTCCCCCAACATCGCTTCTGTTGCTTCGTCTCGGGAGTGCTCCATAGTTTCTGCAAATATTTACAACATGTCAATTATTATTCAAACATGGTACAGATGGATAGATATTAGTTGCAAACGTAGAACAAGCTAGCTAATCACAATAAGGAATCATGTTAGTGGCCTCGACGCTGCTTCTCTAGGGTTTGGGGTGGCCTAGACAACGCTTCAAGGGTTTGGGGTGGCCTCGACACAACGCTTCAAGGGTTTGGGGTGGCCTCGACGACAACGCTCTTTTAACTTTGGTAAATTTGGGTGGCCTGAAGAGAGTTTGTCGGGTAGGGGCGCAGCGGGAGGGGGTAGGAGACCAACATCGTTTTTTCTCTAGGGTTTGGGTGTCCTCGAGAGTTTTGGTCGAGCGAGAGGGCCGAGGGGGGGGGGGGGTATATCGACAACAACAGAGGAGAAGATCAAAGAAAAAAAATAAGAAGAAAAAGAGGAGAAGAAGAAAGGAATAGAGGAGAAGAAGAAAGGAATAGAGGAGAAGATCAAAGAAAAAAAGAAGAAAAAAAAAAAGAAGAAGAAGAAAGGAATAGAGGAGAAGAAGAAAAACTAGAAAAAATAATTTGTATTTTTTCTTCTTCTCCTCTATTCCTTTCTTCTTCTCTTCTTCCTTTTCTTCTTTTTTCTTCTTCTTATTTATTTCTCCTCTTCTTCCTCTCCTCTTCTTCTTTCTTCTCTCTTCTTATTTCCTTTTCCTCTCATTATTCTTTTCCTTCTTCTTCCCTTCCTAGCTATATATATAAAAATTTTCTAAAATTGTAACTTTTGCATATATAAACCTTTTCCATGGATCATCATTTCTCATATATATCGAATATATATCCATTGTCATATATAAAACTATCTATATATGAACAAAAACTTTCTATGAACAAAAAACATGTTTGACGTATATATTTAGCATATTCTAGCCACATGCACATATACGTTATAGACACATACACATATACATCACATACACATATACATTATAGCCATATACACATACATATCACATATGAACAAAAAATTAAACTAAAAAATAAAAAACATATAGTCACATATGAACAAAACACAAAGCCACATACATACACATATACATTATACATATATATATATAATTAAAAAATAAAACATAGAGCCAGGCGGCGGCTCACAGCGGGGGCCAGGCTGGGGGGGCAGGGGCAGGGGCAGGCGGCGACGGCGACGGCGAGCACGTGGCAGGGGCTCGAGGCGCTGGTGAGCAGGGGAGCTCGAGGCGACTGTGGGGGACGGGCAGGGGCAGGGCGACAGCGACGAGGAGCGGGCGGCGACGGCCAGTACGAGGCAGGGGCGCGGGGCAACGGCGACGAGGAGCGGGCTGCGACGGTGACGAGGAGGTCGTCGGCGTCGTCGGGGGTAACTGGCGAGGGAAATCTAAAAATTCCCCAAGTGTTGCTTATGTAGCAAAGGCTTTGGTCCCGGTTCATGGCTAGAACCGGGACCATTGCCCCCTTTAGTCCCGGTTGGTGCCACCAACCGGGACCAAAGGCCAGCTTTCGGCAGCCCAAAGGGCGGAAGCGGCCTTTGGTCCCGGCCAGGCACCAACCGACTAAGGGGGCATTGGTCGGGACCAATGCACACCTTTAGTCCCGGTTGGTGGCACCAACCGCGACCAAAGGCCGTGTGCTGGCGCGGTGCAGCACTAAAGTTTAGTCCCACCTCGCTAGCTGAGAGGGGCGCGCAGTGGTTTGTAAGCCCCACTGCTGCACCCCTCTCGAGCTCCTCTCCACTGCAGGCTTACAGGCCTACTTGCTACTGCTTTGCCTGATGGGCCTTCTGGCGCTACTGCGGGTCTGAATCCTGGCCCATGGTAGGGTTTCTAGGCGTATTCAGGCCATGGGGGCCCAGTAGGAGATATTTTTTTGTTTTTTTGTTTTCTTTACTTATTGTTGCAATTTTTATTTTTATTCCAGTTTTTTGTTTTGTTTTCTGCATTATTTATTTTCTTTTGTTTTTTGCTTTATTTTTTAATCTTTTTGCTTTTAGTTTTAGAAAAATTATAATCTTTCTGTTAGTGCCATTAGTTTTCAAATGTGAAAACACTTTTTTGTTTTTTTGTTTTCTTTCTTGCTTTATTTGTTTTATTTTGTTTCTACTTACAACAAAATACTTACTGTTGCTATTTATTTATTTTTCCAGTTTTTTGTTTTCTGCATTATTTATTTTCTTTTGTTTTTTTTGCATTTTTAAAAATTCTTTTTTGCTTTTAGTTTTAGAAAATTATAAACTTTCTGTTAGTGCCATTAGTTTTCAAATTTGAAAACACTTTTTTTGTTTTTTTTCTTTGTTGCTTTATTTATTTTATTTTGTTTCTACTTACAACAAAATACTTATTGTTGCTATTTTTATTTTGTTTCCAGTTTTTTGTATTGTTTTCTGTATTATTTATTTTCTTTTGTTTTTGCTTTAATTTTTAATTCTTTTTGCTTTTAGGTCAGCAAAATTATAAACTTTCTGTTAGTGCCATTACAAATTTTTTAAAGCATTTCAAATGAACTCTGAAAAAGTTGAAAGTTGGCATGGTATCATAATTTCACCCACATAGCATGTGCATGTACAAAACGGATAATTGGTATCATACTAAATCATTACAAAGTTGGCATGGTATCATCATAATAGTTATGGAGAAAGTCTTTACTTTTTCTTCGCTTGTGTCTTTTGCTTATTGCGCCAGTAACCATGGATAATCTTCATCGTTTATCGGGATGCTGGGGTCAGCCTTGACTTTGAAGGAGGAATTTCATGAAACTTTTCATAATCTTGAGACATGTCTGTCTTGCCCTCCACTCCCACGATGTCCCTTTTCCCGAAAGAACTATGTGGCGCTATGGCTCATCGTATGATGTATTCGCTTCCTTATCTTTTCTTTTCTCGGTCCGTAGACATGTCCTTCACATAGATAACATGTGCCACATCATTGGCTAGGATGAACGGTTCGTCGGTGTACCCAAGATTTTGAGATCCTTTGTTGTCATTCCGCATCGTGGGTCTACCTGCACCGCCTCTGACAGATTGACCCATTTGCACTTAAACAAAGGGAACTTAAAATCTACTCTGTAGTCAAGTTCCCATATGTCCACTATGTAACCATAATACGTGTCCCTTCCCCTCTCGGTTGTTGCATCAAAGCGGACACCGCTGTTTTGGTTGGTGTCTTTTGATCTTGGTCAATCGTGTAAAATGTATTCCCATTTATCTCGTATACTTTCCAAATCGTAACAGTCGAAGATGGTCCCCTCAACAACAAGTATGGCTCATCACAAACAGTGTTGTCACCTTTGAGACGTGTTTCCAACCAACTGTTGAAACTCCTGATGTGTTTACATGTAATCCAGTCGTCGCACTGCTCTGGGTGTTAGAGCGCAGACTGTTCTTGTGTTCATCGACGTACGGGGTCACCAAGGTAGAGTTCTGTAGAACTGTGTAGTGTGCTTGAGACCAAGAATATTCGTCCCTGCATATTATTGAGTCCCTTCCAAGCGTGCCTTTTCCAGTCAGTCTCCCCTCATACCGCGATTTAGGGAGACCTATCTTCTTAAGGCCAGGAATGAAGTCAACACAAAACCCGATGACATCCTCTATTTGGTGGCCCATGGAGATGCTTCCTTCTGGCCTAGCGCGGTTACGGACATATTTCTTTAGGACTCCCATGAACCTCTCAAAGGGGTACATATTGTGTAGAAATACGGGGCCCAGAATGACAATCTCGTCGACTAGATGAACTAGGACGTGCGTCATGATATTGAAGAAGGATGGTGGGAACACTAGCTCGAAACTGACAAGACATTGCACCACATCTCTCCTTAGCCTTGGTATGATTTCTGGATCGATCACCTTCTGAGAGATTGCATTGAGGAATGCACATAGCTTCACAATGGCTAATCGGACGTTTTCCGGTAGAAGCCCCCTCAATGCAACCGGAAACAGTTGCGTCATAATCACGTGGCAGTCATGAAACTTTACGTTCTAGAACTTTTTCTCTGGCATATTTATTATTCCCTTTATATTCGACGAGAAGCCAGTCGGGACCTTCATACTAAGCAGGCATTCAAAGAAGATTTCCTTCTCTTCTTTGGTAAGAGCATAGCTGGCAAGACCTTCATACTGCTTTGGAGGCATGCCGTCTTTTTCGTGCAAATGTTGCAGGTCCTCCCATGCCTCAGTTGTATCTTTTGTCTTTCCATACACGCCCAAGAAGCCTAGCAGGTTCACGCAAAGGTTCTTCGTCACGTGCATCACGTCAATTGAAGAGCGGACCTCTAGGTCTTTACAGTAGGGTAGGTCCCAAAATATAGATTTCTTCTTCCACATGGGTGCGTGTCCACCAGCGTCATTCGGAACAGCTAGTGCGCCGGGACCCTTTCCAAAGATTACGTGTAAATCATTGACCATAGCAAGTACGGGACCGGTACGCATGGCGGGCTTCTTCCGGTGATCTGCCTCGCCTTTGAAATGCTTGCCTTTCTTTCGACATTGATGGTTGGTCGGAATAAATCGATGATGGCCCAGGTACAGATTCTTCTTGCAGCTTCCCAGGTATATACTTTCGGTATCAAGTAAACAGTGCGTGCATGCGTGGTATCCCTTGTTTGTCTGTCCTGAAAGGTTACTGAGAGCGGGCCAATCATTGATGGTCACGAATAGCAACGCCTTTAGGTCAAATTCCTCCTATTTGTGCTCATCCCACGTATGTACACCGTTTGCATTCCACAGTTGTAAAAGTTCTTCAACTAATGGCCTTAGGTACACATCAATGTCGTTGCCGGGTTTCTTAGGGCCTTGGATGAGAACTGGCATCATAATGAACTTCCGCTTCATGCACATCCAAGGAGGAAGGTTATACATACATAGAGTCACGGGCAAGGTGCTGTGATTGCTGCTCTGCTCCCCGAAAGGATTAATGCCATCCACACTTAAAGCAAACCATACGTTCCTTGGGTCACGTGCAAACTCAGCCCAGTACTTTCACTCGATTTTGTTGGAAATATGCCCTAGAGGCAATAATAAATTAGTTATTATTATATTTCCTTGTTCATGATAATCGTTTATTATCCATGCTATAATTGTATTGATAGGAAACTCAGATACATGTGTGGGTACATAGACAACACCATGTCCCTAGTAAGCCTCTAGTTGACTAGCTCGTTGATAAATAGATGGTTATAGTTTCCTGACCATGGACCTTGGATGTCGTTGATAATGGGATCACATCATTAGCAGAATGATGTGATGGACAAGACCCAATCCTAAGCCTAGCACAAAGATCGTGTAGTTCGTATGCTAAAGCTTTTCTAATGTCAAGTATCTTTTCCTTAGATCATGAGATTGTGCAACTCTCGGATACCGTAGGAATGCTTTGGGTGTACCAAACGTCACAACGTAACTGGGTGGCTATAAAGGTGCACTACAGGTATCTCCGAAAGTGTCTGTTGGGTTGGTACGAATCGAGACTGGGATTTGTCACTCCGTGTGACGGAGAGGTATCTCTGGGCCCACTCGGTAGGACATCATCATAATGTGCACAATGTGACCAAGGGGTTGATCACGGATGATGTGTTACGGAACGAGTAAAGAGACTTTCAGAACGAGATTGAACAAGGTATCGGGATACCGACGATCGAATCTCGGGCAAGTACAATACCGCTAGACAAAGGGAATTGTATACGGGATCGATTGAGTCCTTGACATCGTGGTTCATCCGATGAGATCATCATGGAACATGTGGGAGCCAACATGGGTATCCAGATCCCGCTGTTGGTTATTGACTGGAGAATGTCTCGGTCATGTATGCATGATTCCCGAACCCGTAGGGTCTATACACTTAAGGTTCGATGACGCTAGGGTTATAAAGGAAGTTTGTATGTGGTTACCGAATGTTGTTCGGAGTCTCGGATGAGATCCCGGACGTCACGAGGAGTTCCATAATGGTCCGGAGGTAAAGATTTATATATGGGAAGTCCTGTTTTGGTCACCGGAAAAGTTTCGGGTTTTATCGGTAACGTACCGGGACCACCGGGAGGGTCCCGGGGGTCCACCAAGTGGGGCCACCAGCCCCGGAGGGCTGCATGGGCCAAGTGTGGGAGGGGACCAGCCCCAGGTGGGCTGGTGCGCCCCCCCACAAGGGCCCAAGGCGCCTAGGGTTTGGGGAGGGGGCGCCCCACCTAGCTTGGGGGGCAAGTTTCCCCCTCTCCCCCCCCTTGGCCGCACCCTAGATGGGTTTTGGGGGCAGCCGCACCCCTTGGGGTGGGAACCCTAGGGGAGGCGCAGCCCCCTCCCTCTCCCCTATATATAGTTGAGGTATTTGGGGCTGCATATACATGAGTTTCACCTCTCCCTGGCGCAGCCCTACCTCTCTCCTTCCTCCTCTCCGCGGTGCTTGGCGAAGCCCTGCAGGATTGCCACGCCTCCACCACCACCACGCCATTGTGCTGCTGCTGGATGGAGTCTTCCTCAACCTCTCCTCTCTCCTTGCTGGATCAAGGCATGGGAGACGTGACTGGCTGTACGTGTGTTGAACGCGGAGGTGTCGTCCGCTCGGCACTAGGATCTCCGTGATTTGGATCACGACGGCACGACTCCTTCAACCCCGCTCACTTGAGATGCACTCTCCTTCCCTCGTTGCTGGTTTCTCCATAGATAGATCTTGGTGACACGTAGGAAAATTTTGAATTTCTGCTACGTTCCCCAACAGTGGCATCATGTGCTAGGTCTATTGCGTAGATTCTTTGCACGAGTAGAACACAAAGTAGTTGTGGGCGTTGATTTTGTTCAATATGCTTACCGTTACTAGTACAATATTGTTTCGACGGTATTGTGGGATGAAGCGGCCCGGACCGACCTTACACGTACACTTACGTGAGATAGGTTCCACCGACTGACATGCACTTGGTGCATAAGGTGGCTAGTGGGTGCCAGTCTCTCCCACTTTATTCGGAACGGATTCGATGAAAAGGGTCCTTGTGAAGGGTAAATAGCAATTGAAATATCACGTTGTGGTTTTGCGTAGGTAAGAAACGTTCTTGCTAGAAACCAATAGCAGCCATGTAAAACATGCAAACAACAATTAGAGGACGTCTAACTTGTTTTTGCAGGGTATGCTATGTGATGTGTTATGGCCAAGAAGAATGTGATGAATGATATGTGATGTATGAGATTGATCATGTTCTTGTAATAGGAATCACGACTTGCATGTCGATGAGTATGAAAACCGGCAGGAGCCATAGGAGTTGTCTTAATTTATTATATGATCTGCGTGTCATTGAACGACACCATGTAATTACTTTACTTTATTGCTAACCGGTAGCCATAGTAGTAGAAGTAATAAATTGGCGAGACAACTTCATGGAGACAATATGATGGAGATCATGATGATGGAGATCATGGTGTCATGCCGGTGACGATGATGATCATGGAGCCCCGAAGATGGAGATCAAAAGGAGCAAAATGATATTAGCCATATCATGTCACTTTGATTGCATGTGATGTTTATCATGTTTATGCATCTTATTTGCTTAGAACGACGGTAGTAAATAAGATGATCCCTCATTAAAATTTCAAGAAAGTGTTCCCCCTAACTATGAACCGTTGAGGAAGTTCGTCGTTTCGAAGCACCACGTGATGATCGGGTGTGATAGATTCTTACGTTCACATATAACGGGTGTAAGCCAGATTTACACACGCGAAACACTTAGGTTGACTTGACGAGCCTAGCATGTACAGACATGGCCTCGAACACAAGAGACCGAAAGGTCGAGCATGAGTCGTATAGTAGATACGATCAACATGAAGATGTTCACCGATGATGACTAGTCCGTCTCATGTGATGATCGGACACGGCCTAGTTGACTCGGATCATGTAATCACTTAGATGACTAGAGGGATGTCTATTCGAGTTGGAGTTCATGAGATGAACTTAATTATCCTGAACATAGTCAAAAGATCTTTGCAAATTATGTCATAAGCTTATGTCCTTAATGCATCGCTCGGTGTGTTGAACCCCAAACGTCGCCTCGTGGATGTTGTGAACATCGGACATACACGCTTTGATAACTACGTGATAGTTCAGTTAAACGGTTTAGAGTTGAGGCACCAAAGACGTTTTCGGAACGTCGCGAAACATATGAGATGTTTCGAGGGCTGAAATTGGGATTTCTGGCTCGTGCCCACGTCAAGAGGTATAAGACCTCCGACGATTTTCTTAGCCTACAAACTAAGGGAGAAAAGCTCAATCGTTGAGCTTGTGCTCAGATTGTCTGAGTGCAACAATAACTTGAATCGAGTGGGAGTTAATCTTCCAGAGATAGTGATGTTTCTCCAAAGTCATTGCCACCAAGCTGCTTGAGCTTCGTGATGAACTATAACAAATCAGGGATAGATATGATGATCCTTGAGATATTCGTGATGTTTTGACACCGCGAAAGTAGGAATCAAGAAGGAACATCAATTGTTGATGGTTGGTGAAACCACTACTTTCAGGAAGGGCAAGGGCAAGAAGGGATACTTCATGAAACATCAAATCAGCTTCTGCTCTAATGAAGAAACCCAAGGTTGAACCCAAACCCGAGACTAAGTGCTTCGTAATAAGGGAACAGCCTTTCGAGCAGAATTACCCTAGATACTTGGTAGATGAGAAGGCTGGCAAGGTCGATAGAAGTATATTGATATACATTAAGTTATTGTGTACTTTACTAGTACTCCTAGTAGCACCAGGGTTTTAGATACCGTTCGGTTGCTAAGTGTTAGTAACTCGAAATAAAGGCTACGGAATAAACGAAGACTAGCTAAAGGTGAGCTGACGATATGTGTTGGAAGTGTTTCCAAGTTTGATGTGATCAAACATCGCACGCTCCCTCTACCATCAAGATTAGTATTAAACCAGAATAATTTTCATTTAGTGTTTGCGTTGAGCTTAGACATGATTGGATTATGTCTATCGCAATACGGTTATTCATTTAAGGAGAATAATGGTTACTCTATTTATTTGAATAATACCTTCAATGGTCTTGCACCTAAAGGAATGGTTTATTGAATCTCGATCGTAGTGATACACATTTTCATGCCAAAAGATATAAGATAGTAATGATAGTACCACTTACTTGTGGCACTGCCATGTAAGTCATATTGGTATAAAACGCATGAAGAAGCTCCATGTTGATGGATCCTTGGACTCACTCGTTTTTTGAAAAATTTGAGACATGCGAACCATGTCTATTGGTGTATACGCATGAAGAAACTCCATGCAAATGGATCTTTTGGGCTCACTTGATTTTGAATCACTTGAGATATGCAAATCATACCACATGGGCAAAATGACTGAAAAAGCCTCGGTTTCAGTAAGATGGAACAAGATAGCAACTTGTTGGAAGTAAGACATTTTGATGCGTGCAGTCCAATGAGTGCTGAGGCATGCAGTGAATATCATTATGTTCTTACTTCACGGATAATTTGAGTAGATACTGAGTGTATTTACTTGATGAAACACAAGTCTGAATTATTGAATGGTTCAAGTAATTTCAGAGTGAAGTTGAAGATCATCGTGACAAGAGGCTAAAATGTCTATGATATGATTATAGAGATGATTATATGAGTTACGAGCTTTGGCACGCAATTAAGACATTGTGGAAATTATTTCACAATAAATACCGCCTGGAACACCATAGTGTGATGGTGTGTCCGAACATCATAGTTGCACCCTATTAGATATGGTGCGTACCATGATGTCTCTTATCGAATTACCACTATCGCTCATGGGTTAGGCATTAGAGACAACCGCACTCACTTTAATAGGGCACCACGTAATTCCGTTGAGATGACATCGTGAAAACTATGGTTTAGAGAAACCTAAGCTGTCGGTTCTTGAAAGTTTTGGGATGCGACGCTTATGTGAAAAAGTTTCATCATGATAAGATCGAACCCAAAACGGATAAATGCATCTTCATAGGATACCCAAAATGGTTGGGTATACCTCCTAATTCAGATCCGGAAGCAAAAGTGATTGTTTCTAGAAACGGGTCCTTTCTCGAGGAAAAGTTTCTCTCGAAAGAATTGAGCGGGAGGATGGTGGAGACTTGATGAGGTTATTGAACCGTCACTTCAACAAGTGTGTAGCAGGGCACAGGAAGTTGTTCCTATGGCGCCTACACCAACTGAAGTAGAAGCTCATGATAGTGATCATGAAGTTTTGGATCAAGTCACTACCGTACCTCGAGGGGGACAAGGATGCGTACTACTTGAGTGGTACAGTAATCCTGTCTTGAAGGTCATGTTGCTAGACAACAATGAACCCACGATCTATGGGGAAGCGATGGTGGGCTCATATTCGACAAATGGTTAGAAGCCATGAAATCCGAGATAGGATCCATGTATCGAGAACAAATCATGGACTTTGGTGGACTTGCCCGATGATCGGCAAGCCATTGAGATAAATGGATCTTTAAGAAGAAGACGGACGTGGACGATAATGTCACAGTCCATGAAGCTCGACTTGTGGCGAAGAGTTTTTCACAAGTTCAAGGAGTTGACTGCGATGAGATTTTCTCATCCGTAGCGATGCTTAAGTCCGTCGGAATCATGTTAGCATTAGCTGCATTTATGAAATCTGGCAGATGGATGTCAAAACGAGTTTCCTTACCAGTCTTCGTAAGGAGAGGTTGTATGTGATACAATCAGAAAGTTCTTGTCGATCCTAAGGATGCTAAAAGGTATGCTGGCTCCAGCGATCCTTCTAAGGACTGGAGTAAGCATCTCGGAGTTGGAATGTGCGCTTTGATGAGATGATCAAAGATTTTGGGTTTATACAAAGTTTATGAGAAACTTGTATTTCCAAAGAAGTGAGTGGGAGCACTATAGAATTTCTGATTAGTATATGTTGTTGACATATTGTTGATCAGAAATGATGTAGAATTCTGGAAAGCATATAGGGTTGTTTGAAAAAGTGTTTTTCAATGGAAAACCTGGATTAGGCTACTTGAACAATAAGCATCAAGATCTATAAGATAGATCAAAATGTTTAATAATACTTTCAAATGAGCACATACCTTGACATAATCTTGAAGGTGTTCAAGATGGATCAGTCAAAGAAGGAGTTCTTGCCTGAGTTGTAAGGTATGAAGTTAAGAGTTAAAGCTCGACCACGGCAGAAAAGAGAGAAAGAACGAAGGTCGTCCCCTATGCCTTAGACGTAGGCTCTACAGTATGCTATCTGTGTACCGCACCTCCGTTTTGTGGTCTGAAGTGATTTCCATCGTTGTTGAACCCCAAGGTGCTTACCGTCTGTCGTCAACACTTGTGGTTTTGTGGATTCTGACCCGTTTAGTGGACTAGTACTCATCGCTTTAGGGTCCCAAAGCGATTTCCATGGTTTTGAACTGCAAGGTGCGCTTACGTGTCGGTCATCAACAATCGCAGTTTTGGCGATCTTGGTCCGCTTTCGTGCCCTATTACTCACCGCTTTATTGTCCTAGAGTGATTTCCATGATTGACGATCCGGATGCATTTACATGTCCGTCGTCAACACTCATAGTTTTGGTCAATTCTGACTCGCTTACGTGGACTATTACTCAACGTTTTGGGCTCCCAAAGCGACATGCATAGTTGTTGAACCCCAAGGTGCGCATATGTGTCGGTCATCAACAATCATAGTTTTGGCCGATTCTGGCCCGATTCAATGACTATTACTCACCGTTTTGAGGTCCCGGAGTGAATTCCACGATTGACGAACCCCGGGGTGCGTTTACGTGTCGGTCATCAACACTCGTGGTTTTTGTCGATTCTGACCCGTTTCGTGGACAATTACTCACCGTTTTGGGGTCCCAAAGAGATTTCCATGGATGTTGAACCCCAAGGTGCGCTTACGTGTCGATCACCAACACTCACAGCTTTGCCGATTCTTGCCCGTTTCGTGGACTAATACTCACCGTTTTGGGGTCCTGAAGCGATTTCCACCGTAGTTGAACCCCAAGGTGCGCATACGTGTCTGTCGTCAACACTCGTGTTTTTGTCGATTCTGACCCGTTCCGTGGACTATTACTCACCGTTTTGGGGTCCCAAAGCATTTTCCATGGTTGTTGAACCCCAAGGTGCGCTACCTGTCGGTCATCAACAATCACAGTTTTGGCCAATTTTGGTCCGTTTCGTTCCGTATTACTCACCGTTTTGTTGCCCTGGAGCGATTTCCACGATTGACGAACCCCGGGTTGCGTTAACGTGTTGGTCATCAACACTCACGGTTTTTGTCAATTCTGACCTGTTTCGTGGACTATTACTCACCGTTTTGTGGTCCCAAAGCGACTTCGATGGTTGTTGAACCCCAAGGTGCGCTAACGTGTCGGTCATCAACACTCACAACTTTGGCCGATTCTGGCCCATTTCATGGACTATTACTCACTGATTTGGAGTCCCGGAGTGATTTCCACGGTTGACGAACCCCGGGGTGCGTTTACATGTCGGCCATCACACTCGAGGTTTTTGTCGATTCTGACCTGTTTCGTGGACTATTACTCACCGCTTTGGGGTCTCAAGTGATTTCCATCGTTGTTGAACCCCAAGGTGCTTACGTGTCGTCGTCAACACTTGTGGTTTTGTGGATTCTGACCCGTTTAGTGGACTAGTACTCATCGCTTTAGGGTCCCAAAGCGATTTCCATGGTTGTTGAACCGCAAGGTGCGCTTACGTGTCGGTTATCAACAATCGCAGTTTTGGCCGATCTTGGTCCGTTTCGTGCCCTATTACTCACCGCTTTATTGTCCTAGAGCGATTTCCATGATTGGCGATCCGGATGCATTTACATGTCCATCGTCAACGCTCATAGTTTTGGTCAATTCTGACTCGTTTCGTGGACTATTACTCAACGCTTTGGGCTCCCAAAGCGACATGCATAGTTGTTGAACCCCAAAGGTGCGCATATGTGTCGGTCATCAACAATCACAGTTTTGGCGATTCTGGCCCGTTTCATGGACTATTACTCACCGCTTTGAGGTCCCGGAGTGAACTCCACGATTAGCGAACCCGAGTGCGTTTACGTGTCGGTCATCAACACTCTTGGTTTTTGTCGATTCTGACCCATTTCGTGGACTATTACTCACCGTTTTGGGGTCCCAAAGCGATTTCCATGGATGTCGAACCCCAAGGTGCGCTTACGTGTCGATCACCAACACTCGCAGTTTTGGCCGATTATGGTCCGTTTTGTGCCCTATTACTCACCGTATTGTTGTCCTAGTGCGATTTCCATGATTGACGATCCCGGATGCGTTGACATGTCCGTCGTCAACACTCATAGTTTTGGCCAATTCCGACCCGTTTCGTGGACTATTACTCACCGTTTTGGGGTCCCGAAGCGACTAGCATAGTTGTTGAACCCCAAGGTGCGCTTACGTGTCGGTCATCAACACTCACAGCTTTGCCGATTCTTGCCCGTTTCGTGGACTAATACTCACCGCTTTGGGGTCTGGCGATTTCCACCGTAGTTGAACCCCAAAGGTGCGATACGTGTTCTGTCGTCAACACTCGTGGTTTTGTCGATTCTGACCCGTTCCGTGGACTATTACTCACCGTTTTGGGGTCCCAAAGCGTTTTCCATGGTTGTTGAACCCCAAGGTGCGCCTACGTGTCGGTCATCAACAATCACAGTTTTGGCCAATTTTGGTCCGTTTCGTTCCGTATTACTCACCGTTTTGTTGCCCTTGAGCGATTTCCACGATTGACGAACCCCGGGTTGCGTTAAAGTGTCGGTCATCAACACTCGCGGTTTTTGTCGATTCTGACCTGTTTCGTGGACTATTACTCACCGTTTTGGGGTCCCAAAGCGACTTCGATGGTTGTTGAACCCCAAGGTGCGCTAACGTGTCGGTCATCCACACTCACAACTTTGGCCGATTCTAGCCCATTTCATGGACTATTACTCACTGTTTTGGATTCCCGGAGTGATTACCACGGTTGACGAACCCCGGGGTGCGTTTACATGTCAGCCATCACACTCGAGGTTTTTGTCGATTCTGACCTATTTCGTGAACTATTACTCACCGTTTTAGGGTCCTGAAGTGATTTTCACTGTTGTTGAACCCCAAGGTGCTTACGTGTCTGTCGTCAACACTTGTGATTTTGTGGATTCTGACCCGTTTCGTGGACTAGTACTCATCGTTTTAGGGTCCCAAATCGATTTCCATGGTTGTTGAACCGCAAGGTACGCTTACGTGTCGGTCATCAACAATCGTAGTTTTGGCCGATCTTGGTCCATTTCGTGCCCTATTACTCACCGTTTTATTGTCCTAGAGCGATTTCCATGATAGACGATCCCGGATGCATTTACATGTCCGTCGTCAACACTCATAGTTTTGGTCAATTCTGACTCGTTTCGTGGACTATTACTCAACGTTTTGGGCTCCCAAAGCGACATGCATAGTTGTTGAACCCCAAGGCGCGCATATGTGTCGGTCATCAACAATCACAGTTTTGGCCGATTCTGGCCCGTTTCATGGACTATTACTCACCGTTTTGAGGTCCCGGAGTGAACTCCACGATTGACGAACCCCAGGGTGCGTTTACGTGTCGGTCATCAACACTCTTGGTTTTTGTCGATTCTGACCCATTTCGTGGACTATTACTCACCGTTTTGGGGTCCCAAAGCGATTTCCATGGATGTCGAACCCCAAGGTGCGCTTACGTGTCGATCACCAACACTCGCAGTTTTGGCCGATTATGGTCCGTTTTGTGCCCTATTACTCACCGTATTGTTGTCCTAGTGCGATTTCCATGATTGACGATCCCGGATGCGTTGACATGTCCGTCGTCAACACTCATAGTTTTGGCCAATTCCGACCCGTTTGCGTGGACTATTACTCACCGCTTTGGGGTCCCGGCGACTTGCATAGTTGTTGAACCCCAAGGTGCGCTTACGTGTCGGTCATCAACACTCACAGCTTTGCCGATTCTTGCCCGTTGTGGACTAATACTCACCGCTTTGGGGTCCTGGCGATTTCCACCGTAGTTGAACCCCAAAGGTGCGATACGTGTTCCGCGTCAACACTCGTGGTTTTGTCGATTCTGACCCGCCCGTGGACTATTACTCACCGTTTTGGGGTCCCAAAGCGTTTTCCATGGTTGTTGAACCCCAAGGTGCGCCTACGTGTCGGTCATCAACAATCACAGTTTTGGCCAATTTTGGTCCGTTTCGTTCCGTATTACTCACCGTTTTGTTGCCCTTGAGCGATTTCCACGATTGACGAACCCCGGGTTGCGTTAAAGTGTCGGTCATCAACACTCGCGGTTTTTGTCGATTCGACCTGTTTCGTGGACTATTACTCACCGCTTTGGGGTCCCAGCGACTTGATGGTTGTTGAACCCTCTTCAACTAATGGCCTTAGGTACACATCAATGTCGTTTGCGGGTTTCTTAGGGCCTTGGATGAGAGCGGCATCATAATGAACTTCCGCTTCATGCACATCCAAGGAGGAAGGTTATACATACATAGAGTCACGGGCAAGGTGCTGTGATTGCTGCTCTGCTCCCGAAAGGATTAATGCCATCCACACTTAAAGCAAACCATCGTTCCTTGGGTCACGTGCAAACTCAGCCCGATACTTTCACTCGATTTTGTTGGAAATATGCCCTAGAGGCAATAATAAATTAGTTATTATTATATTTCCTTGTTCATGATAATCGTTTATTATCCATGCTATAATTGTATTGATAGGAAACTCAGATACATGTGTGGGTACATAGACAACACCATGTCCTAGTAAGCCTCTAGTTGACTAGCTCGTTGATAAATAGATGGTTATAGTTTCCGACCATGGACCTTGGATGTCGTTGATAATGGGATCACATCATTAGCGAGAATGATGTGATGGACAAGACCCAATCCTAAGCCTAGCACAAAGATCGTAGTTCGTATGCTAAAGCTTTTCTAATGTCAAGTATCTTTTCCTTAGATCATGAGATTGTGCAACTCTCGGATACCGTAGGAATGCTTTGGGTGTACCAAGCGTCCTGGCGAATCTGGGTGGCTATAAAGGTGCACTACAGGTATCTCCGAAAGTGTCTGTTGGGTTGGTACGAATCGAGACTGGGATTTGTCACTCCGTGTGACGGAGAGGTATCTCTGGGCCCACTCGGTAGGACATCATCATAATGTGCACAATGTGACCAAGGGGTTGATCACGGGATGATGTGTTACGGAACGAGTAAAGAGACTTTCCAGTAACGAGATTGAACAAGGTATCGGGATACCGACGATCGAATCTCGGGCAAGTACAATACCGCTAGACAAAGGGAATTGTATACGGGATCGATTGAGTCCTTGACATCGTGGTTCATCCGATGAGATCATCATGGAACATGTGGGAGCCAACATGGGTATCCAGATCCCGCTGTTGGTTATTGACTGGAGAATGTCTCGGTCATGTATGCATGATTCCCGAACCCGTAGGGTCTATACATAAGGTTCGATGGCGCTAGGGTTATAAAGGAAGTTTGTATGTGGTTGCGAATGTTGTTGAGTCTCGGATGAGATCCCGGACGTCACGAGGAGTTCCATAATGGTCCGGAGGTAAAGATTATATATGGGAAGTCCTGTTTTGGTCACCGGAAAAGTTTGGGTTTTATCGGTAGCGTCTGGGACCACCGGGAGGTCGGGGTCCACCAAGTGGGGCCACCAGCCCGGAGGGCTGCATGTGCCAAGTGTGGGAGGGACCAGCCCAGGTGGGCTGGTGCGCCCCACAAGGGCCCAAGCGCCTAGGGTTTGGGGAGGCGCCCACCTGGCTTGGGGGCAAGTTTCCCCTCTCCCCCCTTGGCCGCACCCTAGATGGGTTTTGGGGGCAGCCGCACCCCTTGGGGTGGGAACCCTAGGGGAGGCGCAGCCCCCTCCCTCTCCCCTATATATAGTTGAGGTATTTGGGGCTGCATATACATGAGTTTCACCTCTCCCTGGCGCAGCCCTACCTCTCTCCTTCCTCCTCTCCCGCGGTGCTTGGCGAAGCCCTGCAGGATTGCCACGCTCCTCCACCACCACCACGCCATTGTGCTGCTGCTGGATGGAGTCTTCCTCAACCTCTCCCTCTCTCCTTGCTGGATCAAGGCATGGGAGACGTGACCGGGCTGTACGTGTGTTGAACGCGGAGGTGTCGTCCGTTCGGCACTAGGATCTCCGGTGATTTGGATCACGACGGGTACGACTCCTTCAACCCCGTTCACTTGAGATGCACTCTCCTTCCCTCGTTGCTGGTTTCTCCATAGATAGATCTTGGTGACACGTAGGAAAATTTTGAATTTCTGCTACGTTCCCCAACAGTGGCATCATGTGCTAGGTCTATTGCGTAGATTCTTTGCACGAGTAGAACACAAAGTAGTTGTGGGCGTTGATTTTGTTCAATATGCTTACCGTTACTAGTACAATATTGTTTGACGGTATTGTGGGATGAAGCGGCCGGACCGACCTTACACGTACACTTACGTGAGATAGGTTCCACCGGTGACATGCACTTGGTGCATAAGGTGGCTAGTGGGTGCCGATCTCTCCCACTTTATTCGAACGGATTCGATGAAAAGGGTCCTTGTGAAGGGTAAATAGCAATTGAAATATCACGTTGTGGTTTTGCGTGAGGTAAGCGTTCTTGCTAGAAACCAATAGCAGCCATATAAAACATGCAAACAACAATTAGAGGGCGTCTAACTTGTTTTTGCAGGGTATGCTATGTGATGTGTTATGGCCAAGAAGAATGTGATGAATGATATGTGATGTATGAGATTGATCATGTTCTTGTAATAGGAATCACGACTTGCATGTCGATGAGTATGAAAACGGCAGGAGCCATAGGAGTTGTCTTAATTTATTATATGATCTGCGTGTCATTGAACGACACCATGTAATTACTTTACTTTATTGCTAACCGGTAGCCATAGTAGTAGAAGTAATAAATTGGCGAGACAACTTCATGGAGACAATATGATGGAGATCATGATGATGGAGATCATGGTGTCATGCCGGTGACGATGATGATCATGGAGCCCGAAGATGGAGATCAAAGGAGCAAAATGATATTAGCCATATCATGTCACTTTGATTGCATGTGATGTTTATCATGTTTATGCATCTTATTTGCTTAGAACGACGGTAGTAAATAAGATGATCCCTCATTAAAATTTCAAGAAAGTGTTCCCCCTAACTATGAACCGTTGAGGAAGTTCGTCGTTTCGAAGCACCACGTGATGATCGGGTGTGATAGATTCTTACGTTCACATATAACGGGTGTAAGCCAGATTTACACACGCGAAACACTTAGGTTGACTTGACGAGCCTAGCATGTACAGACATGGCCTCGGAACACAAGAGACCGAAAGGTCGAGCATGAGTCGTATAGTAGATACGATCAACATGAAGATGTTCACCGATGATGACTAGTCCGTCTCATGTGATGATCGGACACGGCCTAGTTGACTCGGATCATGTAATCACTTAGATGACTAGAGGGATGTCTATCTGAGTTGGAGTTCATGAGATGAACTTAATTATCCTGAACATAGTCAAAAGATCTTTGCAAATTATGTCATAAGCTTATGTCCTTAATGCATCGCTCAGTGTGCTGAACCCCAAACGTCGTCTGTGGATGTTGTGAACATCGGACATACACGTTTTGATAACTACGTGATAGTTCAGTTAAACGGTTTAGAGTTGAGGCACCAAAGACGTTTTCGAAACGTCGCGAAACATATGAGATGTTTCGAGGGCTGAAATTGGGATTTCTGGCTCGTGCCCACGTCAAGAGGTATAAGACCTCCGACGATTTTCTTAGCCTACAAACTAAGGGAGAAAAGCTCAATCGTTGAGCTTGTGCTCAGATTGTCTCGAGTGCAACAATAACTTGAATCGAGTGGGGGTTAATCTTCCGAGATAGTGATGTTTCTCAAAGTCATTGCCACCAAGCTGCTTGAGCTTCGTGATGAACTATAACAAATCAGGGATAGATATGATGATCCTTGAGATATTCGTGATGTTTTGACACCGCGAAAGTAGGAATCAAGAAGGAACATCAATTGTTGATGGTTGGTGAAACCACTACTTTCAGGAAGGGCAAGGGCAAGAAGGGATACTTCATGAAACATCAAATCAGCTTCTGCTCTAATGAAGAAACCCAAGGTTGAACCCAAACCCGAGACTAAGTGCTTCTGTAATAAGGGGAACAGCCACTGGAGCAGAATTACCCTAGATACTTGGTAGATGAGAAGGCTGGCAAGGTCGATAGAAGTATATTGGATATACATTAAGTTATTGTGTACTTTACTAGTACTCCTAGTAGCACCAGGGTTTTAGATACCGGTTCGGTTGCTAAGTGTTAGTAACTCGAAATAAAGGCTACGGAATAAACGAAGACTAGCTAAAGGTGAGCTGACGATATGTGTTGGAAGTGTTTCCAAGTTTGATGTGATCAAACATCGCACGCTCCCTCTACCATCAAGATTAGTATTAAACCAGAATAATTTTCATTTAGTGTTTGCGTTGAGCTTAGACATGATTGGATTATGTCTATCTTAATCTGATTATTCATTTAAGGAGAATAATGGTTACTCTATTTATTTGAATAATACCTTCAATGGTCTTGCACCTAAAGGAATGGTTTATTGAATCTCGATCGTAGTGATACACATTTTCATGCCAAAAGATATAAGATAGTAATGATAGTACCACTTACTTGTGGCACTGCCATGTAAGTCATATTGGTATAAAACGCATGAAGAAGCTCCATGTTGATGGATCCTTGGACTCACTCGTTTTTGAAAAATTTGAGACATGCGAACCATGTCTATTGGTGTATCGCATGAAGAAACTCCATGCAAATGGATCTTTTGGGCTCACTTGATTTTGAATCACTTGAGATATGCAAATCATACCACATGGGCAAAATGACTGAAAAAGCCTCGGTTTGATAAGATGGAACAAGATAGCAACTTGTTGGAAGTAAGACATTTTGATGCGTGCAGTCCAATGAGTCTTTGAGGCATGCAGTGAATATCATTATGTTCTTACTTCACGGATAATTTGAGTGAATCTTGAGTGTATTTACTTGATGAAACACAAGTCTGAATTATTGAATGGTTCAAGTAATTTCAGAGTGAAGTTGAAGATCATCGTGACAAGAGGCTAAAATGTCTATGATATGATTATAGAGATGATTATATGAGTTCTGAGCTTTGGCACATAATTAAGACATTGTGGAAATTATTTCACAATAAATACCGCTGGAACACCATAGTGTGATGGTGTGTCCGAACATCATAGTTGCACCCTATTAGATATGGTGCGTACCATGATGTCTCTTATCGAATTACCACTATCGCTCATGGGTTAGGCATTAGAGACAACCGCACTCACTTTAATAGGGCACCACGTAATTCCGTTGAGATGACATCGTGAAAACTATGGTTTAGAGAAACCTAAGCTGTCGGTTCTTGAAAGTTTTGGGATCGGCGCTTATGTGAAAAAGTTTCATCATGATAAGATCGAACCCAAAGCGGATAAATGCATCTTCATAGGATACCCAAAATGGTTGGGTATACCTCCTAATTCAGATCCGGAAGCAAAAGTGATTGTTTCTAGAAACGGGTCCTTTCTCGAGGAAAAGTTTCTCTCGAAAGAATTGAGCGGGAGGATGGTGGAGACTTGATGAGGTTATTGAACCGTCACTTCAACAAGTGTGTAGCAGGGCACAGGAAGTTGTTCCTATGGCGCCTACACCAACTGAAGTAGAAGCTCATGATAGTGATCATGAAGTTTTGGATCAAGTCACTACCGTACCTCGTAGGGGGACAAGGATGCGTACTACTTCAGAGTGGTACAGTAATCCTGTCTTGAAGGTCATGTTGCTAGACAACAATGAACCTACGATCTATGGGGAAGCGATGGTGGGCTCATATTCTGACAAATGGTTAGAAGCCATGAAATCCGAGATAGGATCCATGTATCAGAACAAATCATGGACTTTGGTGGACTTGCCCGATGATCGGCAAGCCATTGAGATAAATGGATCTTTAAGAAGAAGACGGACGTGGACGATAATGTCACAGTCCATGAAGCTCGACTTGTGGCGAAGAGTTTTTCACAAGTTCAAGGAGTTGACTGCGATGAGATTTTCTCATCCGTAGTGATGCTTAAGTCCGTCGGAATCATGTTAGCATTAGCTGCATTTATGAAATCTGGCAGATGGATGTCAAAGCGAGTTTCCTTACCAGTCTTCATAAGGAGAGGTTGTATGTGATACAATCAGAAAGTTTTTGTCGATCCTAAGGATGCTAAAAGGTATGCTGGCTCCAGCGATCCTTCTAAGGACTGGAGTAAGCATCTCGGAGTTGGAATGTGCGCTTTGATGAGATGATCAAAGATTTTGGGTTTATACAAAGTTTATGAGAAACTTGTATTTCCAAAGAAGTGAGTGGGAGCACTATAGAATTTCTGATGAGTATATGTTGTTGACATATTGTTGATCAGAAATGATGTAGAATTTCTGGAAAGCATATAGGGTTGTTTGAAAAGTGTTTTTCAATGGAAAACCTGGATTAGGCTACTTGAACAATAAGCATCAAGATCTATAAGATAGATCAAAATGTTTAATAATACTTTCAAATGAGCACATACCTTGACATAATCTTGAAGGTGTTCAAGATGGATCAGCCAAAGAAGGAGTTCTTGCCTGAGTTGTAAGGTATGAAGTTAAGAGTTAAAGCTCGACCACGGCAGAAAAGAGAGAAAGAACGAAGGTCGTCCCCTATGCCTTAGACGTAGGCTCTACAGTATGCTATGCTGTGTACCGCACCTCCGTTTTGTGGTCCTGAAGTGATTTCCACTGTTGTTGAACCCCAAGGTGCTTACTGTCTGTCGTCAACACTTGTGGTTTTGTGGATTCTGACCCGTTTCGTGGACTAGTACTCATCGTTTTAGGGTCCCAAAGCGATTTCCATGGTTTTTGAACTGCAAGGTACGCTTACGTGTCGGTCATCAACAATCGCAGTTTTGGCCGATCTTGGTCCGTTTCGTGCCCTATTACTCACCGTTTTATTGTCCTAGAGTGATTTCCATGATTGACGATCCCGGATGCATTTACATGTCCGTCGTCAACACTCATAGTTTTGGTCAATTCTGACTCGTTTCGTGGACTATTACTCAACGTTTTGGGCTCCCAAAGCGACATGCATAGTTGTTGAACCCCAAGGTGCGCATATGTGTCGGTCATCAACAATCATAGTTTTGGCCGATTCTGGCCCGATTCAATGACTATTACTCACCGTTTGAGGTCCGGGTGAATTCCACGATTGGCGAACCCGGGTGCGTTTACGTGTCGGTCATCAACACTCGTGGTTTTGTCGATTCGACCCGTTTCGTGGACAATTACTCACCGTTTTGGGGTCCCAAAGAGATTTCCATGGATGTTGAACCCCAAGGTGCGCTTACGTGTCGATCACCAACACTCACAGCTTTGCCGATTCTTGCCCGTTTCGTGGACTAATACTCACCGTTTTGGGGTCCTGAAGCGATTTCCACCGTAGTTGAACCCCAAGGTGCGCATACGTGTCTGTCGTCAACACTCGTGTTTTTGTCGATTCTGACCCGTTCCGTGGACTATTACTCACCGTTTTGGGGTCCCAAAGCATTTTCCATGGTTGTTGAACCCCAAGGTGCGCTACCTGTCGGTCATCAACAATCACAGTTTTGGCCAATTTTGGTCCGTTTCGTTCCGTATTACTCACCGTTTTGTTGCCCTGGAGCGATTTCCACGATTGACGAACCCCGGGTTGCGTTAACGTGTTGGTCATCAACACTCACGGTTTTTGTCAATTCTGACCTGTTTCGTGGACTATTACTCACCGCTTTGTGGTCCCCAGCGACTTGATGGTTGTTGAACCCCAAGGTGCGCTAACGTGTCGGTCATCAACACTCACAACTTTGGCCGATTCTGGCCCATTTCATGGACTATTACTCACTGATTTGGAGTCCCGGAGTGATTTCCACGGTTGACGAACCCCGGGGTGCGTTTACATGTCGGCCATCACACTCGAGGTTTTTGTCGATTCTGACCTGTTTCGTGGACTATTACTCACCGTTTTGGGGTCCTGAAGTGATTTCCACTGTTGTTGAACCCCAAGGTGCTTACGTGTCTGTCGTCAACACTTGTGGTTTTGTGGATTCTGACCCGTTTCGTGGACTAGTACTCATCGTTTTAGGGTCCCAAAGCGATTTCCATGGTTGTTGAACCGCAAGGTACGCTTACGTGTCGGTTATCAACAATCGCAGTTTTGGCCGATCTTGGTCCGTTTCGTGCCCTATTACTCACCGTTTTATTGTCCTAGAGCGATTTCCATGATTGACGATCCCGGATGCATTTACATGTCCATCGTCAACGCTCATAGTTTTGGTCAATTCTGACTCGTTTCGTGGACTATTACTCAACGTTTTGGGCTCCCAAAGCGACATGCATAGTTGTTGAACCCCAAGGTGCGCATATGTGTCGGTCATCAACAATCACAGTTTTGGCCGATTCTGGCCCGTTTCATGGACTATTACTCACCGTTTTGAGGTCCCGGAGTGAACTCCACGATTGACGAACCCCAGGGTGCGTTTACGTGTCGGTCATCAACACTCTTGGTTTTTGTCGATTCTGACCCATTTCGTGGACTATTACTCACCGTTTTGGGGTCCCAAAGCGATTTCCATGGATGTCGAACCCCAAGGTGCGCTTACGTGTCGATCACCAACACTCGCAGTTTTGGCCGATTATGGTCCGTTTTGTGCCCTATTACTCACCGTATTGTTGTCCTAGTGCGATTTCCATGATTGACGATCCCGGATGCGTTGACATGTCCGTCGTCAACACTCATAGTTTTGGCCAATTCCGACCCGTTTAGTGGACTATTACTCACCGTTTTGGGGTCCCGGCGACTAGCATAGTTGTTGAACCCCAAGGTGCGCTTACGTGTCGGTCATCAACACTCACAGCTTTGCCGATTCTTGCCCGTTTAGTGGACTAATACTCACCGCTTTGGGGTCTGAGCGATTTCCACCGTAGTTGAACCCCAAGTGCGATACGTGTCGTCGTCAACACTCGTGGTTTTGTCGATTCTGACCCGTTCCGTGGACTATTACTCACCGTTTTGGGGTCCCAAAGCGTTTTCCATGGTTGTTGAACCCCAAGGTGCGCCTACGTGTCGGTCATCAACAATCACAGTTTTGGCCAATTTTGGTCCGTTTCGTTCCGTATTACTCACCGTTTTGTTGCCCTGGAGCGATTTCCACGATTGAGCGAACCCGGGTTGCGTTAAAGTGTTGGTCATCAACACTCGCGGTTTTGTCGATTCTGACCTGTTTCGTGGACTATTACTCACCGTTTTGGGGTCCCAGCGACTTGATGGTTGTTGAACCCCAAGGTGCGCTAACGTGTCGGTCATCCACACTCACACCTTTGGCCGATTCTGGCCCATTTCATGGACTATTACTCACTGTTTTGGATTCCCGGAGTGATTACCACGGTTGACGAACCCCGGGGTGCGTTTACATGTCAGCCATCACACTCGAGGTTTTTGTCGATTCTGACCTATTTCGTGAACTATTACTCACCGTTTTGGGGTCTGAAGTGATTTTCACTGTTGTTGAACCCCAAGGTGCTTACGTGTCTGTCGTCAACACTTGTGATTTTGTGGATTCTGACCCGTTTAGTGGACTAGTACTCATCGCTTTAGGGTCCCAAATCGATTTCCATGGTTGTTGAACCGCAAGGTACGCTTACGTGTCGGTCATCAACAATCGTAGTTTTGGCGATCTTGGTCCATTTCGTGCCCTATTACTCACCGTTTTATTGTCCTAGAGCGATTTCCATGATTGGCGATCCGGATGCATTTACATGTCCGTCGTCAACACTCATAGTTTTGGTCAATTCTGACTCGTTTCGTGGACTATTACTCAACGTTTTGGGCTCCCAAGCGACATGCATAGTTGTTGAACCCCAAAGCGCGCATATGTGTCGGTCATCAACAATCACAGTTTTGGCGATTCTGGCCCGTTTCATGGACTATTACTCACCGTTTTGAGGTCCCGGAGTGAACTCCACGATTGGCGAACCCCAGGTGCGTTTACGTGTCGGTCATCAACACTCTTGGTTTTGTCGATTCTGACCCATTTCGTGGACTATTACTCACCGTTTTGGGGTCCCAAAGCGATTTCCATGGATGTTGAACCCCAAGGTGCGCTTACGTGTCGATCACCAACACTCGCAGTTTTGGCGATTATGGTCCGTTTGTGCCCTATTACTCACCGTATTGTTGTCCTAGTGCGATTTCCATGATTGACGATCCCGGATGCGTTGACATGTCCGTCGTCAACACTCATAGTTTTGGCCAATTCCGACCCGTTTCGTGGACTATTACTCACCGTTTTGGGGTCCCGAAGCGACTTGCATAGTTGTTGAACCCCAAGGTGCGCTTACGTGTCGGTCATCAACACTCACAGCTTTGCCGATTCTTGCCCGTTTAGTGGACTAATACTCACCGCTTTGGGGTCTGAGCGATTTCCACCGTAGTTGAACCCCAAGGTGCGCATACGTGTCGTCGTCAACACTCGTGGTTTTGTCGATTCTGACCCGTTCCGTGGACTATTACTCACCGCTTTGGGGTCCCAAAGCGTTTTCCATGGTTGTTGAACCCCAAGTGCGCCTACGTGTCGGTCATCAACAATCACAGTTTTGGCCAATTTTGGTCCGTTTGTTCCGTATTACTCACCGTTTTGTTGCCCTTGGCGATTTCCACGATTAGCGAACCCGGGTTGCGTTAATGTGTTGGTCATCAACACTCGCGGTTTTTGTCGATTCGACCTGTTTCGTGGACTATTACTCACCGCTTTGGGGTCCCAAAGCGACTTGATGGTTGTTGAACCCCAAGGTGCGCTAACGTGTCGGTCATCCACACTCACAACTTTGGCGATTCTGGCCCATTTCATGGACTATTACTCACTGTTTTGGATTCCGGAGTGATTACCACGGTTGGCGAACCCGAGTGCGTTTACATGTCAGCCATCACACTCGAGGTTTTTGTCGATTCTGACCTATTTCGTGAACTATTACTCACCGTTTTGGGGTCTGAAGTGATTTTCACTGTTGTTGAACCCCAAGGTGCTTACGTGTCTGTCGTCAACACTTGTGATTTTGTGGATTCTGACCCGTTTCGTGGACTAGTACTCATCGCTTTAGGGTCCCAAAGCGATTTCCATGGTTGTTGAACCGCAAGGTGCGCTTACGTGTCGGTCATCAACAATCGTAGTTTTGGCGATCTTGGTCCATTTCGTGCCCTATTACTCACCGTTTTATTGTCCTAGAGCGATTTCCATGATTGGCGATCCGGATGCATTTACATGTCCGTCGTCAACACTCATAGTTTTGGTCAATTCTGACTCGTTTCGTGGACTATTACTCAACGTTTTGGGCTCCCAAGCGACATGCATAGTTGTTGAACCCCAAAGGCGCGCATATGTGTCGGTCATCAACAATCACAGTTTTGGCGATTCTGGCCCGTTTCATGGACTATTACTCACCGTTTTGAGGTCCGGAGTTATTTCCATGGTTAATGAACCCTGGGGTGCGTTTACGTGTCGGTCATCAACACTCGCGGTTTTTGTCGATTCTGACCCATTTCGTGGACTATTACTCACCGTTTTGGGGTCCCAAAGCGATTTCCATGGTTGTTGAACCCCAAGGTGCGCTTACGTGTCGGTCACCAACACTCGCAGTTTTGGCGATTATGGTCCGTTTGTGCCCTATTACTCACCGTATTGTTGTCCTAGTGCGATTTCCATGATTGACGATCCCGGATGCGTTGACATGTCCGTCGTCAACACTCATAGTTTTGGCCAATTCCGACCCGTTTCGTGGACTATTACTCACCGTTTTGGGGTCCCGAAGCGACTTGCATAGTTGTTGAACCCCAAGGTGCGCTTACGTGTCGGTCATCAACACTCACAGCTTTGCCGATTCTTGCCCGTTTCGTGGACTAATACTCACCGTTTTGGGGTCCTGAAGCGATTTCCACCGTAGTTGAACCCCAAGGTGCGCATACGTGTCTGTCGTCAACACTCGTGGTTTTGTCGATTCTGACCCGTTCCGTGGACTATTACTCACCGTTTTGGGTCCCAAAGCGTTTTCCATGGTTGTTGAACCCCAAGGTGCGCCTACGTGTCGGTCATCAACAATCACAGTTTTGGCCAATTTTGGTCCGTTTCATTCCGTATTACTCACCGTTTTGTTGCCCTGGAGCGATTTCCACGATTGACGAACCCCGGGTTGCGTTAATGTGTTGGTCATCAACATTCGCGGTTTTTGTCGATTCTGACCTGTTTCGTGGACTATTACTCACCGCTTTGGGGTCCCAGCGACTTGATGGTTGTTGAACCCCAAGGTGCGCTAACGTGTCGGTCATCCACACTCACAACTTTGGCGATTCTGGCCCATTTCATGGACTATTACTCACTGTTTTGGATTCCGGAGTGATTACCACGGTTGCGAACCCGGGTGCGTTTACATGTCGGCCATCACACTCGAGGTTTTTGTCGATTCGACCTGTTTCGTGAACTATTACTCACCGCTTTGGGGTCTGAAGTGATTTCCACTGTTGTTGAACCCGAAGGTGCTTACGTGTCTGTCGTCAACACTTGTGATTTTGTGGATTCTGACCCGTTTCGTGGACTAGTACTCGTCGTTTTAGGGTCCCAAAGCGATTTCCATGGTTGTTGAACCGCATGGTTCACTTACGTGTCGGTCATCAACAATCGCAGTTTTGGTCGATCTTGGTCCGTTTCGTGCCCTATTACTCACCGTTTTATTGTCCTAGAGCGATTTCCATGATTGACGATCCCGGATGCATTTACATGTCCGTCGTCAACACTCATAGTTTTGGTCAATTTTGACTCGTTTCGTGGACTATTACTCAACGTTTTGAGCTCCCAAAGCGACATGCATAGTTGTTGAACCCCAAGGTGCGCATATGTGTCGGTCATCAACTATCACAGTTTTGGCCGATTCTGGCCCGTTTCATGGACTATTACTCACCGTTTTGAGGTCCCGGAGTGAATTCAACGATTGACGAACCCCGGGGTGCGTTTACGTGTCGGTCATCAACACTCGTGGTTTTTGTCGATTCTGACCCGTTTCGTGGACTATTACTCACCGTTTTTGGGTCCCAAAGCGATTTCCATGGATGTCGAACCCCAAGGTGCGCTTACGTGTCGATCACCAACACTCGCAGTTTTGGCCGATTATGGTCCGTTTTGTGCCCTATTACTCACCGTATTGTTGTCCTAGTGCGATTTCCATGATTGACGATCCCGGATGCGTTGACATGTCCGTCGTCAACACTCATAGTTTTGGCCAATTCCGTCCCGTTTCGTGGACTATTACTCACCGTTTTGGGGTCCCGAAGCGACTTGCATAGTTGTTGAACCCCAAGGTGCGCTTACGTGTCGGTCATCAACACTCACAGCTTTGCCGATTCTTGCCCGTTTCGTGGACTAATACTCACCGTTTCGGGGTCCTGAAGCGATTTCCACCGTAGTTGAACCCCAAGGTGCGCATACGTGTCTGTCGTCAACACTCGTGGTTTTGTCGATTCTGACCCGTTCCGTGGACTATTACTCACCGTTTTGGGGTCCCAAAGCGTTTTCCATGGTTGTTGAACCCCAAGGTGCGCCTACGTGTCGGTCATCAACAATCACAGTTTTGGCCAATTTTGGTCCGTTTCGTTCCGTATTACTCACCGTTTTGTTGCCCTGGAGCGATTTCCACGATTAGCGAACCCGGGTTGCGTTAATGTGTTGGTCATCAACACTTTCGCGGTTTTGTCGATTCGACCTGTTTCGTGGACTATTACTCACCGCTTTGGGGTCCCAGCGACTTGATGGTTGTTGAACCCCAAGGTGCGCTAACGTGTCGGTCATCCACACTCACAACTTTGGCCGATTCTAGCCCATTTCATGGACTATTACTCACTGTTTTGGATTCCCGGAGTGATTACCACGGTTGACGAACCCCGGGGTGCGTTTACATGTCGGCCATCACACTCGAGGTTTTTGTCGATTCTGACCTATTTCGTGAACTATTACTCACCGTTTTGGGGTCCTGAAGTGATTTCCACTGTTGTTGAACCCCAAGGTGCTTACGTGTCTGTCGTCAACACTTGTGATTTTGTGGATTCTGACCCGTTTCGTGGACTAGTACTCATCGTTTTAGGGTCCCAAAGCGATTTCCATGGTTGTTGAACCGCAAGGTACGCTTACGTGTCGGTCATCAACAATCGCAGTTTTGGCCGATCTTGGTCCGTTTCGTGCCCTATTACTCACCGTTTTATTGTCCTAGAGCGATTTCCATGATTGACGATCCCGGATGCATTTACATGTCCGTCGTCAACACTCATAGTTTTGGTCAATTCTGACTCGTTTCGTGGACTATTACTCAACGTTTTGGGCTCCCAAAGCGACATGCATAGTTGTTGAACCCCAAAGGCGCGCATATGTGTCGGTCATCAACAATCACAGTTTTGGCGATTCTGGCCCGTTTCATGGACTATTACTCACCGCTTTGAGGTCCCGGGTGAATTCAACGATTGCGAACCCGGGGTGCGTTTACGTGTCGGTCATGAACACTCGTGGTTTTTGTCGATTCTGACCCGTTTCGTGGACTATTACTCACCGTTTTGGGGTCCCAAAGCGATTTCCATGGATGTTGAACCGCAAGGTGCGCTTACGTGTCGATCACCAACACTCGCAGTTTTGGCCGATTATGGTCCGTTTTGTGCCCTATTACTCACCGTATTGTTGTCCTTGTGCGATTTCCATGATTGACGATCCCGGATGCGTTGATATGTCCGTCGTCAACACTCATAGTTTTGGCCAATTCCGACCCGTTTCGTGGACTATTACTCACCGTTTTGGGGTCACGAAGCGACTTGCATAGTTGTTGAACCCCAAGGTGCGCTTACGTGTCGGTCATCAACACTCACAGCTTTGCCGATTCTTGCCCGTTTCGTGGACTAATACTCACCGTTTTGGGGTCCTGAAGCGATTTCCACCGTAGTTGAACCCCAAGGTGCGCATACGTGTCTGTCGTCAACACTCGTGGTTTTGTCGATTCTGACCCGTTCCGTGGACTATTACTCACCATTTTGGGGTCCCAAAGCGTTTTCCATGGTTGTTGAACCCCAATGTGCGCCTACGTGTCGGTCATCAACAATCACAGTTTTGGCCAATTTGGTCCGTTTCGTTCCGTATTACTCACCGTTTTGTTGCCCTGGAGCGATTTCCACGATTAGCGAACCCGGGTTGCGTTAATGTGTTGGTCATCAACTTTTCGCGGTTTTGTCGATTCGACCTGTTTCGTGGACTATTACTCACCGTTTTGGGGTCCCAAAGCGACTTTGATGGTTGTTGAACCCCAAGGTGCGCTAACGTGTCGGTCATCCACACTCACAACTTTGGCCGATTCTGGCCCATTTCATGGACTATTACTCACTGTTTTGGATTCCCGGAGTGATTACCACGGTTGCGAACCCGGGTGCGTTTACATGTCGGCCATCACACTCGAGGTTTTTGTCGATTCTGACCTGTTTCGTGAACTATTACTCACCGCTTTGGGGTCTCAAGTGATTTCCATTGTTGTTGAACCCCAAGGTGCTTACGTGTCTGTCGTCAACACTTGTGATTTTGTGGATTCTGACCCGTTTCGTGGACTAGTACTCATCGTTTTAGGGTCCCAAAGCGATTTCCATGGTTGTTGAACCGCATGGTACACTTACGTGTCGGTCATCAACAATCGCAGTTTGGCCGATCTTGGTCCGTTTCGTGCCCTATTACTCACCGTTTTATTGTCCTAGAGCGATTTCCATGATTGACGATCCCGGATGCGTTGACATGTCCGTCGTCAACACTCATAGTTTTGGCCAATTCCGTCCCGTTTCGTGGACTATTACTCACCGTTTTGGGGTCCCGAAGCGACTTGCATAGTTGTTGAACCCCAAGGTGCGCTTATGTGTCGGTCATCAACACTCACAGCTTTGCCGATTCTTGCCCGTTTCGTGGACTAATACTCACCGTTTGGGGTCTGAGCGATTTCACCGTAGTTGAACCCCAAAGGTGCGATACGTGTCGTCGTCAACACTCGTGGTTTTGTCGATTCTGACCCGTTCCGTGGACTATTACTCACCGCTTTGGGGTCCCAAAGCGTTTTCCATGGTTGTTGAACCCCAAAGTGCGCCTACGTGTCGGTCATCAACAATCACAGTTTTGGCCAATTTTGGTCCGTTTGTTCCGTATTACTCACCGTTTTGTTGCCTGGAGCGATTTCCACGATTAGCGAACCCGGGTTGCGTTAATGTGTTGGTCATCAACACTCGCGGTTTTGTCGATTCTGACCTGTTTCGTGGACTATTACTCACCGCTTTGGGGTCCCAAAGCGACTTGATGGTTGTTGAACCCCAAGGTGCGCTAACGTGTCGGTCATCCACACTCACAACTTTGGCGATTCTGGCCCATTTCATGGACTATTACTCACTGTTTTGGATTCCGGAGTGATTACCACGGTTGCGAACCCGAGTGCGTTTACATGTCGGCCATCACACTCGAGGTTTTTGTCGATTCTGACCTGTTTCGTGAACTATTACTCACCGCTTTGGGGTCTCAAGTGATTTCCACTGTTGTTGAACCCCAAGGTGCTTACGTGTCTGTCGTCAACACTTGTGATTTTGTGGATTCTGACCCGTTTAGTGGACTAGTACTCATCGCTTTAGGGTCCCAAAGCGATTTCCATGGTTGTTGAACCGCAAGGTACGCTTACGTGTCGGTCATCAACAATCGTAGTTTTGGCCGATCTTGGTCCGTTTTCGTGCCCTATTACTCACCGTTTTATTGTCCTAGAGCGATTTCCATGATTGACGATCCCGGATGCATTTACATGTCCGTCGTCAACACTCATAGTTTTGGTCAATTCTGACTCGTTTCGTGGACTATTACTCAACGTTTTGGGCTCCCAAAGCGACATGCATAGTTGTTGAACCCCAAGGCGCGCATATGTGTCGGTCATCAACAATCACAGTTTTGGCCGATTCTGGCCCGTTTCATGGACTATTACTCACCGTTTTGAGGTCCCGGAGTGAATTCAACGATTGACGAACCCCGGGGTGCGTTTACGTGTCGGTCATGAACACTCGTGGTTTTTGTCGATTCTGACCCGTTTCGTGGACTATTACTCACCGTTTTGGGGTCCCAAAGCGATTTCCATGGATGTTGAACCGCAAGGTGCGCTTACGTGTCGATCACCAACACTCGCAGTTTTGGCCGATTATGGTCCGTTTTGTGCCCTATTACTCACCGTATTGTTGTCCTTGTGCGATTTCCATGATTGACGATCCCGGATGCGTTGATATGTCCGTCGTCAACACTCATAGTTTTGGCCAATTCCGACCCGTTTCGTGGACTATTACTCACCGTTTTGGGGTCCGGCGACTTGCATAGTTGTTGAACCCCAAGGTGCGCTTACGTGTCGGTCATCAACACTCACAGCTTTGCCGATTCTTGCCCGTTTCGTGGACTAATACTCACCGTTTTGGGGTCCTGAAGCGATTTCCACCGTAGTTGAACCCCAAGGTGCGCATACGTGTCTTGTCGTCAACACTCGTGGTTTTGTCGATTCTGACCCGTTCCGTGGACTATTACTCACCGTTTTGGGGTCCCAAAGCGTTTTCCATGGTTGTTGAACCCCAATGTGCGCCTACGTGTCGGTCATCAACAATCACAGTTTTGGCCAATTTGGTCCGTTTGTTCCGTATTACTCACCGTTTTGTTGCCCTGGAGCGATTTCCACGATTGACGAACCCCGGGTTGCGTTAATGTGTTGGTCATCAACACTCGCGGTTTTTGTCGATTCTGACCTGTTTCGTGGACTATTACTCACCGTTTTGGGGTCCCAAAGCGACTTTGATGGTTGTTGAACCCCAAGGTGCGCTAACGTGTCGGTCATCCACACTCACAACTTTGGCCGATTCTGGCCCATTTCATGGACTATTACTCACTGTTTTGGATTCCCGGAGTGATTACCACGGTTGACGAACCCCGGGGTGCGTTTACATGTCGGCCATCACACTCGAGGTTTTTGTCGATTCTGACCTGTTTCGTGAACTATTACTCACCGTTTTGGGGTCCTGAAGTGATTTCCACTGTTGTTGAACCCCAAGGTGCTTACGTGTCTGTCGTCAACACTTGTGATTTTGTGGATTCTGACCCGTTTCGTGGACTAGTACTCATCGTTTTAGGGTCCCAAAGCGATTTCCATGGTTGTTGAACCGCATGGTACACTTACGTGTCGGTCATCAACAATCGCAGTTTGGCCGATCTTGGTCCGTTTCGTGCCCTATTACTCACCGTTTTATTGTCCTAGAGCGATTTCCATGATTGACGATCCCGGATGCGTTGACATGTCCGTCGTCAACACTCATAGTTTTGGCCAATTCCGTCCCGTTTCGTGGACTATTACTCACCGTTTTGGGGTCCCGAAGCGACTTGCATAGTTGTTGAACCCCAAGGTGCGCTTATGTGTCGGTCATCAACACTCACAGCTTTGCCGATTCTTGCCCGTTTCGTGGACTAATACTCACCGTTTCGGGGTCCTGAAGCGATTTCCACCGTAGTTGAACCCCAAGGTGCGCATACGTGTCTGTCGTCAACACTCGTGGTTTTGTCGATTCTGACCCGTTCCGTGGACTATTACTCACCGTTTTGGGGTCCCAAAGCGTTTTCCATGGTTGTTGAACCCCAAGGTGCGCCTACGTGTCGGTCATCAACAATCACAGTTTTGGCCAATTTTGGTCCGTTTGTTCCGTATTACTCACCGTTTTGTTGCCTGGGCGATTTCCACGATTGCGAACCCGGGTTGCGTTAATGTGTTGGTCATCAACACTCGCGGTTTTTGTCGACCTGTTTCTGACCTGTTTAGTGGACTATTACTCACCGTTTTGGGGTCCCAAAGCGACTTGATGGTTGTTGAACTATTACTCACCGCCCATTTCATTTGGGGTCCGAGGTTTTGTCGAGTGATTTCACCGCTTTGGGGTCTGAAGTGATTTCCATTGTTGTTGAACCCCAAGGTGCTTACGTGTCTGTCGTCAACACTTGTGATTTTGTGGATTCTGACCCGTTTCGTGGACTAGTACTCATCGCTTTAGGGTCCCAAAGCGATTTCCATGGTTGTTGAACCGCATGGTACGCTTACGTGTCGGTCATCAACAATCGCAGTTTTGGCGATCTTGGTCCGTTTGCGTGCCCTATTACTCACCGTTTTATTGTCCTAGAGCGATTTCCATGATTGACGATCCCGGATGCATTTACATGTCCGTCGTCAACACTCATAGTTTTGGTCAATTCTGACTCGTTTCGTGGACTATTACTCAACGTTTTGGGCTCCCAAAGCGACATGCATAGTTGTTGAACCCCAAAGGCGCGCATATGTGTCGGTCATCAACAATCACAGTTTTGGCGATTCTGGCCCGTTTCATGGACTATTACTCACCGCTTTGAGGTCCGGAGTGAATTCAACGATTGGCGAACCCGAAGTGCGTTTACGTGTCGGTCATCAACACTCGTGGTTTTGTCGATTCTGACCCGTTTCGTGGACTATTACTCACCGTTTTGGGGTCCCAAAGCGATTTCCATGGATGTTGAACCGCAAGGTGCGCTTACGTGTCGATCACCAACACTCGCAGTTTTGGCCGATTATGGTCCGTTTTGTGCCCTATTACTCACCGTATTGTTGTCCTTGTGCGATTTCCATGATTGACGATCCCGGATGCGTTGATATGTCCGTCGTCAACACTCATAGTTTTGGCCAATTCCGACCCGTTTCGTGGACTATTACTCACCGTTTTGGGGTCACGAAGCGACTTGCATAGTTGTTGAACCCCAAGGTGCGCTTACGTGTCGGTCATCAACACTCACAGCTTTGCCGATTCTTGCCCGTTTCGTGGACTAATACTCACCGTTTTGGGGTCCTGAAGCGATTTCCACCGTAGTTGAACCCCAAGGTGCGCATACGTGTCTGTCGTCAACACTCGTGGTTTTGTCGATTCTGACCCGTTCCGTGGACTATTACTCACCGTTTTGGGGTCCCAAAGCGTTTTCCATGGTTGTTGAACCCCAATGTGCGCCTACGTGTCGGTCATCAACAATCACAGTTTTGGCCAATTTGGTCCGTTTCGTTCCGTATTACTCACCGTTTTGTTGCCCTGGAGCGATTTCCACGATTGACGAACCCCGGGTTGCGTTAATGTGTTGGTCATCAACACTCGCGGTTTTTGTCGATTCTGACCTGTTTCGTGGACTATTACTCACCGTTTTGGGGTCCCAAAGCGACTTTGATGGTTGTTGAACCCCAAGGTGCGCTAACGTGTCGGTCATCCACACTCACAACTTTGGCCGATTCTGGCCCATTTCATGGACTATTACTCACTGTTTTGGATTCCCGGAGTGATTACCACGGTTGACGAACCCCGGGGTGCGTTTACATGTCGGCCATCACACTCGAGGTTTTTGTCGATTCTGACCTGTTTCGTGAACTATTACTCACCGCTTTGGGGTCTCATCGTTTTAAGTGATTTCCACTGTTGTTGAACCCCAAGGTGCTTACGTGTCTGTCGTCAACACTTGTGATTTTGTGGATTCTGACCCGTTTAGTGGACTAGTACTCATCGCGTTTTTAGGGTCCCAAAGCGATTTCCATGGTTGTTGAACCGCATGGTACACTTACGTGTCGGTCATCAACAATCGTGGTTTTGGCCGATCTTGGTCCGTTTGTGCCCTATTACTCACCGTGCCCTATTTTATTGTCCTAGAGCGATTTCCATGATTGGCGATCCGGATGCGTTGACATGTCCGTCGTCAACACTCATAGTTTTGGCCAATTCCGACCCGTTTCGTGGACTATTACTCACCGCTTTGGGGTCCCGGCGACTTGCATAGTTGTTGAACCCCAAGGTGCGCTTACGTGTCGGTCATCAACACTCACAGCTTTGCCGATTCTTGCCCGTTTCGTGGACTAATACTCACCGTTTGGGGTCTGAGCGATTTCCACCGTAGTTGAACCCCAAGGTGCGATACGTGTCTGTCGTCAACACTCGTGGTTTTGTCGATTCTGACCCGTTCCGTGGACTATTACTCACCGCTTTGGGGTCCCAAAGCGTTTTCCATGGTTGTTGAACCCCAAGTGCGCCTACGTGTCGGTCATCAACAATCACAGTTTTGGCCAATTTTGGTCCGTTTGTTCCGTATTACTCACCGTTTTGTTGCCCTCGGGCGATTTCCACGATTGAGCGAACCCGGGTTGCGTTAATGTGTTGGTCATCAACACTCGCGGTTTTGTCGATTCTGACCTGTTTCGTGGACTATTACTCACCGCTTTGGGGTCCCAAAGCGACTTGATGGTTGTTGAACCCCAAGGTGCGCTAACGTGTCGGTCATCCACACTCACAACTTTGGCGATTCTGGCCCATTTCATGGACTATTACTCACTGTTTTGGATTCCGGAGTGATTACCACGGTTTGCGAACCCCGAGTGCGTTTACATGTCGGCCATCACACTCGAGGTTTTTGTCGATTCTGACCTGTTTCGTGAACTATTACTCACCGCTTTGGGGTCTCAAGTGATTTCCACTGTTGTTGAACCCCAAGGTGCTTACGTGTCTGTCGTCAACACTTGTGATTTTGTGGATTCTGACCCGTTTAGTGGACTAGTACTCATCGCTTTAGGGTCCCAAAGCGATTTCCATGGTTGTTGAACCGCAAGGTACGCTTACGTGTCGGTCATCAACAATCGCAGTTTTGGCCGATCTTGGTCCGTTTGCGTGCCCTATTACTCACCGTTTTATTGTCCTAGAGCGATTTCCATGATTGGCGATCCGGATGCATTTACATGTCCGTCGTCAACACTCATAGTTTTGGTCAATTCTGACTCGTTTCGTGGACTATTACTCAACGCTTTGGGCTCCCAAAGCGACATGCATAGTTGTTGAACCCCAAAGGCGCGCATATGTGTCGGTCATCAACAATCACAGTTTTGGCGATTCTGGCCCGTTTCATGGACTATTACTCACCGCTTTGAGGTCCCGGGTGAATTCAACGATTGGCGAACCTGGGGGTGCGTTTACGTGTCGGTCATCAACACTCGTGGTTTTGTCGATTCTGACCCGTTTCGTGGACTATTACTCACCGTTTTGGGGTCCCAAAGCGATTTCCATGGATGTTGAACCCCAAGGTGCGCTTACGTGTCGATCACCAACACTCGCAGTTTTGGCCGATTATGGTCCGTTTGTGCCCTATTACTCACCGTATTGTTGTCCTAGTGCGATTTCCATGATTGACGATCCCGGATGCGTTGACATGTCCGTCGTCAACACTCATAGTTTTGGCCAATTCCGACCCGTTTCGTGGACTATTACTCACCGTTTTGGGGTCCCGAGGCGACTTGCATAGTTGTTGAACCCCAAGGTGCGCTTACGTGTCGGTCATCAACACTCACAGCTTTGCCGATTCTTGCCCGTTTCGTGGACTAATACTCACCGTTTTGGGGTCCTGAAGCGATTTCCACCGTAGTTGAACCCCAAGGTGCGCATACGTGTTCGTCGTCAACACTCGTGGTTTTGTCGATTCTGACCCGTTCCGTGGACTATTACTCACCGTTTTGGGGTCCCAAAGCGTTTTCCATGGTTGTTGAACCCCAATGTGCGCCTACGTGTCGGTCATCAACAATCACAGTTTTGGCCAATTTTGGTCCGTTTGTTCCGTATTACTCACCGTTTTGTTGCCTGGGCGATTTCCACGATTGCGAACCCGGGTTGCGTTAATGTGTTGGTCATCAACACTCGCGGTTTTTGTCGATTCTGACCTGTTTCGTGGACTATTACTCACCGCTTTGGGGTCCCAGCGACTTTGATGGTTGTTGAACCCCAAGGTGCGCTAACGTGTCGGTCATCCACACTCACAACTTTGGCCGATTCTGGCCCATTTCATGGACTATTACTCACTGTTTTGGATTCCCGGAGTGATTACCACGGTTGACGAACCCCGGGTGCGTTTACATGTCGGCCATCACACTCGAGGTTTTTGTCGATTCTGACCTGTTTCGTGAACTATTACTCACCGCTTTGGGGTCTCAAGTGATTTCCACTGTTGTTGAACCCCAAGGTGCTTACGTGTCTGTCGTCAACACTTGTGATTTTGCGGATTCTGACCCGTTTCGTGGACTAGTACTCATCGTTTTAGGGTCCCAAAGCGATTTCCATGGTTGTTGAACCGCATGGTACACTTACGTGTCGGTCATCAACAATCGCAGTTTGGCCGATCTTGGTCCGTTTGTGCCCTATTACTCACCGCTTTATTGTCCTAGAGCGATTTCCATGATTGACGATCCCGGATGCATTTACATGTCCGTCGTCAACACTCATAGTTTTGGTCAATTCTGACTCGTTTCGTGGACTATTACTCAACGTTTTGGGCTCCCAAAGCGACATGCATAGTTGTTGAACCCCAAAGGCGCATATGTGTCGGTCATCAACAATCACAGTTTTGGCGATTCTGGCCCGTTTCATGGACTATTACTCACCGCTTTGAGGTCCCGGGTGAATTCACGATTGGCGAACCCGGGGTGCGTTTACGTGTCGGTCATCAACACTCGTGGTTTTGTCGATTCTGACCCGTTTCGTGGACTATTACTCACCGTTTTGGGGTCCCAAAGCGATTTCCATGGTTGTTGAACCCCAAGGTGCGCTTACGTGTCGATCACCAACACTCGCAGTTTTGGCGATTATGGTCCGTTTGTGCCCTATTACTCACCGTATTGTTGTCCTAGTGCGATTTCCATGATTGGCGATCCGGATGCGTTGACATGTCCGTCGTCAACACTCATAGTTTTGGCCAATTCCGACCCGTTTCGTGGACTATTACTCACCGCTTTGGGGTCCCCGGCGACTTGCATAGTTGTTGAACCCCAAGGTGCGCTTACGTGTCGGTCATCAACACTCACAGCTTTGCCGATTCTTGCCCGTTTCGTGGACTAATACTCACCGCTTTGGGGTCTGAGCGATTTCCACCGTAGTTGAACCCCAAGGTGCGCATACGTGTTCGTCGTCAACACTCGTGGTTTTGTGGATTCTGACCCGTTCCGTGGACTATTACTCACCGTTTTGGGGTCCCAAAGCGTTTTCCATGGTTGTTGAACCCCAAGGTGCGCCTACGTGTCGGTCATCAACAATCACAGTTTTGGCCAATTTTGGTCCGTTTGTTCCGTATTACTCACCGTTTTGTTGCCTGGGCGATTTCCACGATTGAGCGAACCCGGGTTGCGTTAATGTGTTGGTCATCAACACTCGCGGTTTTTGTCGATTCTGACCTGTTTCGTGGACTATTACTCACCGCTTTGGGGTCCCAAAGCGACTTGATGGTTGTTGAACCCCAAGGTGCGCTAACGTGTCGGTCATCACACTCACAACTTTGGCGATTCTGGCCCATTTCATGGACTATTACTCACTGTTTTGGATTCCCGGAGTGATTACCACGGTTGACGAACCCCGGGGTGCGTTTACATGTCGGCCATCACACTCGAGGTTTTTGTCGATTCTGACCTGTTTCGTGAACTATTACTCACCGTTTTGGGGTCCTGAAGTGATTTCCACTGTTGTTGAACCCCAAGGTGCTTACGTGTCTGTCGTCAACACTTGTGATTTTGTGGATTCTGACCCGTTTCGTGGACTAGTACTCATCGTTTTAGGGTCCCAAAGCGATTTCCATGGTTGTTGAACCGCATGGTACACTTACGTGTCGGTCATCAACAATCGCAGTTTTGGCCGATCTTGGTCCGTTTCGTGCCCTATTACTCACCGTTTTATTGTCCTAGAGCGATTTCCATGATTGACGATCCCGGATGCATTTACATGTCCGTCGTCAACACTCATAGTTTTGGTCAATTCTGACTCGTTTCGTGGACTATTACTCAACGTTTTGGGCTCCCAAAGCGACATGCATAGTTGTTGAACCCCAAGGCGCGCATATGTGTCGGTCATCAACAATCACAGTTTTGGCCGATTCTGGCCCGTTTCATGGACTATTACTCACCGTTTTGAGGTCCGGGTGAATTCCACGATTGGCGAACGGGGTGCGTTTACGTGTCGGTCATCAACACTCGTGGTTTTGTCGAACCCCGTGGACTATTACTCACCGTTTGGGGTCCCAAAGCGATTTCCATGGATGTTGAACCCCAAGGTGCGCTTACGTGTCATCACCAACACTCACGATTATGGTCCGTTTGTGCCCTATTACTCACCGATTGTTGCGATTTCCATGATTGGCGATCCGGATGTTGACTCAACACTCATACTCACCGTTTTGGGGTCACCGCTTTGGGGTCCCGGCGACTTGCATAGTTGTTGAACCCCAAGGTGCGCTTACGTGTCGGTCATCAACACTCACAGCTTTGCGATTCTTGCCCGTTCGTGGACTAATACTCACCGCTTTGGGGTCTGAGCGATTTCCACGTAGTTGAACCCGTGGTTTTGTCGATTCGTGGTTTTGTCGATTGACCCGTTTCGTGGACTATTACTCACCGCTTTGGGGTCCCAAAGCGTTTTCCATGGTTGTTGAACCCCAATGTGCGCCTACGTGTCGGTCATCAACAATCACAGTTTTGGCCAATTTTGGTCCGTTTTGTTCCGTATTACTCACCGTTTTGTTGCCCTGGAGCGATTTCCACGATTGACGAACCCCGTGTTGCGTTAATGTGTTGGTCATCAACACTCGCGGTTTTTGTCGATTCTGACCTGTTTCGTGGACTATTACTCACCGCTTTGGGGTCCCAAAGCGACTTGATGGTTGTTGAACCCCAAGGTGCGCTTAACGTGTCGGTCATCCACACTCACAACTTTGGCGATTCTGGCCCATTTCATGGACTATTACTCACTGTTTTGGATTCCGGAGTGATTACCACGGTTGATTGAACCCGGGTGCGTTTACATGTCGGCCATCACACTCGAGGTTTTTGTCGATTCTGACCTGTTTCGTGAACTATTACTCACCGTTTTGGGGTCCTGAAGTGATTTCCACTGTTGTTGAACCCCAAGGTGCTTACGTGTCTGTCGTCAACACTTGTGATTTTGTGGATTCTGACCCGTTTCGTGGACTAGTACTCATCGTTTTAGGGTCCCAAAGCGATTTCCATGGTTGTTGAACCGCATGGTACACTTACGTGTCGGTCATCAACAATCGCAGTTTTGGCCGATCTTGGTCCGTTTCGTGCCCTATTACTCACCGTTTTATTGTCCTAGAGCGATTTCCATGATTGACGATCCCGGATGCATTTACATGTCCGTCGTCAACACTCATAGTTTTGGTCAATTCTGACTCGTTTCGTGGACTATTACTCAACGTTTTGGGCTCCCAAAGCGACATGCATAGTTGTTGAACCCCAAGGTGCGCATATGTGTCGGTCATCAACAATCACAGTTTTGGCCGATTCTGACCCGTTTCATGGACTATTACTCACCGCTTTGAGGTCCGGAGTGAATTCCACGATTGCGAACCCGGGGTGCGTTTACGTGTCGGTCATCAACACTCGTGGTTTTGTCGATTCTGACCCGTTTCGTGGACTATTACTCACCGCTTTGGGGTCCCAAAGCGATTTCCATGGATGTTGAACCCCAAGGTGCGCTTACGTGTCGATCACCAACACTCGCAGTTTTGGCCGATTATGGTCCGTTTTGTGCCCTATTACTCACCGTATTGTTGTCCTAGTGCGATTTCCATGATTGACGATCCCGGATGCGTTGACATGTCCGTCGTCAACACTCATAGTTTTGGCCAATTCCGACCCGTTTCGTGGACTATTACTCACCGTTTTGGGGTCCCGAAGCGACTTGCATAGTTGTTGAACCCCAAGGTGCGCTTACGTGTCGGTCATCAACACTCACAGCTTTGCCGATTCTTGCCCGTTTCGTGGACTAATACTCACCGCTTTGGGGTCTGAGCGATTTCCACCGTAGTTGAACCCCAAGTGCGCATACGTGTTGTCGTCAACACTCGTGGTTTTGTCGATTCTGACCCGTTCCGTGGACTATTACTCACCGCTTTGGGGTCCCAAAGCGTTTTCCATGGTTGTTGAACCCCAAGGTGCGCCTACGTGTCGGTCATCAACAATCACAGTTTTGGCCAATTTTGGTCCGTTTGTTCCGTATTACTCACCGTTTTGTTGCCTGAGCGATTTCCACGATTGAGCGAACCCGGGTTGCGTTAATGTGTTGGTCATCAACACTCGCGGTTTTTGTCGATTCTGACCTGTTTCGTGGACTATTACTCACCGCTTTGGGGTCCCAAAGCGACTTGATGGTTGTTGAACCCCAAGGTGCGCTAACGTGTCGGTCATCCACACTCACAACTTTGGCGATTCTGGCCCATTTCATGGACTATTACTCACTGTTTTGGATTCCGGAGTGATTACCACGGTTGCGAACCCGGGTGCGTTTACATGTCGGCCATCACACTCGAGGTTTTGTCGATTCTGACCTGTTTCGTGAACTATTACTCACCGCTTTGGGGTCCAAGTGATTTCCACTGTTGTTGAACCCCAAGGTGCTTACGTGTCTGTCGTCAACACTTGTGATTTTGTGGATTCTGACCCGTTTCGTGGACTAGTACTCATCGCTTTAGGGTCCCAAAGCGATTTCCATGGTTGTTGAACCGCATGGTACGCTTACGTGTCGGTCATCAACAATCGCAGTTTTGGCCGATCTTGGTCCGCTTCGTGCCCTATTACTCACCGCTTTATTGTCCTAGAGCGATTTCCATGATTGGCGATCCGGATGCATTTACATGTCCGTCGTCAACACTCATAGTTTTGGTCAATTCTGACTCGTTTCGTGGACTATTACTCAACGCTTTGGGCTCCCAAAGCGACATGCATAGTTGTTGAACCCCAAGGCGCGCATATGTGTCGGTCATCAACAATCACAGTTTTGGCGATTCTGGCCCGTTTCATGGACTATTACTCACCGCTTTGAGGTCCGGGTGAATTCACGATTGGCGAACCCGGAGTGCGTTTACGTGTCGGTCATCAACACTCGTGGTTTTTGTCGATTCTGACCCGTTTCGTGGACTATTACTCACCGCTTTGGGGTCCCAAAGCGATTTCCATGGATGTTGAACCCCAAGGTGCGCTTACGTGTCGATCACCAACACTCGCAGTTTTGGCGATTATGGTCCGTTTGTGCCCTATTACTCACCGTATTGTTGTCCTAGTGCGATTTCCATGATTGGCGATCCGGATGCGTTGACATGTCCGTCGTCAACACTCATAGTTTTGGCCAATTCCGACCCGTTTCGTGGACTATTACTCACCGTTTTGGGGTCCGGCGACTTGCATAGTTGTTGAACCCCAAGGTGCGCTTACGTGTCGGTCATCAACACTCACAGCTTTGCCGATTCTTGCCCGTTTCGTGGACTAATACTCACCGCTTTGGGGTCTGAGCGATTTCCACCGTAGTTGAACCCCAAGGTGCGCATACGTGTCCGTCGTCAACACTCGTGGTTTTGTCGATTCTGACCCGTTCCGTGGACTATTACTCACCGTTTTGGGGTCCCAAAGCGTTTTCCATGGTTGTTGAACCCCAAGGTGCGCCTACGTGTCGGTCATCAACAATCACAGTTTTGGCCAATTTTGGTCCGTTTGTTCCGTATTACTCACCGTTTTGTTGCCTGGAGCGATTTCCACGATTGAGCGAACCCGGGTTGCGTTAATGTGTTGGTCATCAACACTCGCGTTTTTGTCGATTCTGACCTGTTTCGTGGACTATTACTCACCGCTTTGGGGTCCCAGCGACTTGATGGTTGTTGAACCCCAAGGTGCGCTAACGTGTCGGTCATCCACACTCACAACTTTGGCGATTCTGGCCCATTTCATGGACTATTACTCACTGTTTTGGATTCCGGAGTGATTACCACGGTTGCGAACCCCGAGTGCGTTTACATGTCGGCCATCACACTCGAGGTTTTTGTCGATTCTGACCTGTTTCGTGAACTATTACTCACCGTTTTGGGGTCCTGAAGTGATTTCCACTGTTGTTGAACCCCAAGGTGCTTACGTGTCTGTCGTCAACACTTGTGATTTTGTGGATTCTGACCCGTTTAGTGGACTAGTACTCATCGCTTTAGGGTCCCAAAGCGATTTCCATGGTTGTTGAACCGCATGGTACGCTTACGTGTCGGTCATCAACAATCGCAGTTTTTGCCGATCTTGGTCCGTTTCGTGCCCTATTACTCACCGCTTTATTGTCCTAGAGCGATTTCCATGATTGGCGATCCGGATGCATTTACATGTCCGTCGTCAACACTCATAGTTTTGGTCAATTCTGACTCGTTTCGTGGACTATTACTCAACGCTTTGGGCTCCCAAAGCGACATGCATAGTTGTTGAACCCCAAAGTGCGCATATGTGTCGGTCATCAACAATCACAGTTTTGGCGATTCTGGCCCGTTTCATGGACTATTACTCACCGCTTTGAGGTCCCGGGTGAATTCCACGATTGGCGAACCCGGGGTGCGTTTACGTGTCGGTCATCAACACTCGTGGTTTTGTCGATTCTGACCCGTTTCGTGGACTATTACTCACCGCTTTGGGGTCCCAAAGCGATTTCCATGGATGTTGAACCCCAAGGTGCGCTTACGTGTCGATCACCAACACTCGCAGTTTTGGCCGATTATGGTCCAGTTTGTGCCCTATTACTCACCGTATTGTTGTCCTAGTGCGATTTCCATGATTGATGATCCCGGATGCGTTGACATGTCCGTCGTCAACACTCATAGTTTTGGCCAATTCCGACCCGTTTCGTGGACTATTACTCACCGTTTTGGGGTCCCGAAGCGACTTGCATAGTTGTTGAACCCCAAGGTGCGCTTACGTGTCGGTCATCAACACTCACAGCTTTGCCGATTCTTGCCCGTTTCGTGGACTAATACTCACCATTTTGGGGTCCTGAAGCGATTTCCACCGTAGTTGAACCCCAAGGTGCGCATACGTGTCTGTTGTCAACACTCGTGGTTTTGTCGATTCTGACCCGTTCCGTGGACTATTACTCACCGTTTTGGGGTCCCAAAGCGTTTTCCATGGTTGTTGAACCCCAATGTGCGCCTACGTGTCGGTCATCAACAATCACAGTTTTGGCCAATTTTGGTCCGTTTTGTTCCGTATTACTCACCGTTTTGTTGCCCTGGAGCGATTTCCACGATTGACGAACCCCGTGTTGCGTTAATGTGTTGGTCATCAACACTCGCGGTTTTTGTCGATTCTGACCTGTTTCGTGGACTATTACTCACCGTTTTGGGGTCCCAAAGCGACTTCGATGGTTGTTGAACCCCAAGGTGCGCTAACGTGTCGGTCATCCACACTCACAACTTTGGCCGATTCTGGCCCATTTCATGGACTATTACTCACTGTTTTGGATTCCCGGAGTGATTACCACGGTTGCGAACCCGAGTGCGTTTACATGTCGGCCATCACACTCGAGGTTTTTGTCGATTCTGACCTGTTTCGTGAACTATTACTCACCGTTTTGGGGTCCTGAAGTGATTTCCACTGTTGTTGAACCCCAAGGTGCTTACGTGTCTGTCGTCAACACTTGTGATTTTGTGGATTCTGACCCGTTTCGTGGACTAGTACTCATCGTTTTAGGGTCCCAAAGCGATTTCCATGGTTGTTGAACCGCAAGGTACGCTTACGTGTCGGTCATCAACAATCGCAGTTTTGGCCGATCTTGGTCCGTTTGTGCCCTATTACTCACCGCTTTATTGTCCTAGAGCGATTTCCATGATTGACGATCCCGGATGCATTTACATGTCCGTCGTCAACACTCATAGTTTTGGTCAATTCTGACTCGTTTCGTGGACTATTACTCAACGTTTTGGGCTCCCAAAGCGACATGCATAGTTGTTGAACCCCAAAGGTGCGCATATGTGTCGGTCATCAACAATCACAGTTTTGGCGATTCTGGCCCGTTTCATGGACTATTACTCACCGCTTTGAGGTCCCGGAGTGAATTCACGATTGGCGAACCCCGGGTGCGTTTACGTGTCGGTCATCAACACTCGTGGTTTTTGTCGATTGACCCGTTTCGTGGACTATTACTCACCGCTTTGGGGTCCCAAAGCGATTTCCATGGATGTTGAACCCAAGGTGCGCTTACGTGTCGATCACCAACACTCGCAGTTTTGGCGATTATGGTCCGTTTGTGCCCTATTACTCACCGTATTGTTGTCCTAGTGCGATTTCCATGATTGGCGATCCGGATGCGTTGACATGTCCGTCGTCAACACTCATAGTTTTGGCCAATTCCGACCCGTTTCGTGGACTATTACTCACCGCTTTGGGGTCCCGGCGACTTGCATAGTTGTTGAACCCCAAGGTGCGCTTACGTGTCGGTCATCAACACTCACAGCTTTGCCGATTCTTGCCCGTTTCGTGGACTAATACTCACCGCTTTGGGGTCTGGCGATTTCCACCGTAGTTGAACCCCAAGGTGCGATACGTGTCTGTCGTCAACACTCGTGGTTTTGTCGTTTCTGACCCGTTCCGTGGACTATTACTCACCGTTTTGGGGTCCCAAAGCGTTTTCCATGGTTGTTGAACCCCAAGGTGCGCCTACGTGTCGGTCATCAACAATCGCAGTTTTGGCCAATTTTGGTCCGTTTAGTTCCTTATTACTCACCGTTTTGTTGCCTGGGCGATTTCCACGATTGCGAACCCGGGTTGCGTTAATGTGTTGGTCATCAACAACTTTCGCGGTTTTGTCGATTCTGACCTGTTTCGTGGACTATTACTCACCGCTTTGGGGTCCCAGCGACTTTGATGGTTGTTGAACCCCAAGGTGCGCTAACGTGTCGGTCATCCACACTCACAACTTTGGCGATTCTGGCCCATTTCATGGACTATTACTCACTGTTTTGGATTCCGGAGTGATTACCACGGTTGTGAACCCGGGTGCGTTTACATGTCGGCCATCACACTCGAGGTTTTTGTCGATTCTGACCTGTTTCGTGAACTATTACTCACCGCTTTGGGGTCTGAAGTGATTTCCACTGTTGTTGAACCCCAAGGTGCTTACGTGTCTGTCGTCAACACTTGTGATTTTGTGGATTCTGACCCGTTTAGTGGACTAGTACTCATCGCTTTAGGGTCCCAAAGCGATTTCCATGGTTGTTGAACCGCATGGTACACTTACGTGTCGGTCATCAACAATCGCAGTTTTGGCCGATCTTGGTCCGTTTGTGCCCTATTACTCACCGCTTTATTGTCCTAGAGCGATTTCCATGATTGGCGATCCGGATGCATTTACATGTCCGTCGTCAACACTCATAGTTTTGGTCAATTCTGACTCGTTTCGTGGACTATTACTCAACGCTTTGGGCTCCCAAAGCGACATGCATAGTTGTTGAACCCCAAAGTGCGCATATGTGTCGGTCATCAACAATCACAGTTTTGGCGATTCTGGCCCGTTTCATGGACTATTACTCACCGCTTTGAGGTCCCGGGTGAATTCACGATTGGCGAACCCGGGGTGCGTTTACGTGTCGGTCATCAACACTCGTGGTTTTTGTCGATTCTGACCCGTTTCGTGGACTATTACTCACCGCTTTGGGGTCCCAAAGCGATTTCCATGGATGTTGAACCCCAAGGTGCGCTTACGTGTCGATCACCAACACTCGCAGTTTTGGCGATTATGGTCCGTTTGTGCCCTATTACTCACCGTATTGTTGTCCTAGTGCGATTTCCATGATTGGCGATCCGGATGCGTTGACATGTCCGTCGTCAACACTCATAGTTTTGGCCAATTCCGACCCGTTTCGTGGACTATTACTCACCGTTTTGGGGTCCGGCGACTTGCATAGTTGTTGAACCCCAAGGTGCGCTTACGTGTCGGTCATCAACACTCACAGCTTTGCCGATTCTTGCCCGTTTAGTGGACTAATACTCACCGCTTTGGGGTCTGAGCGATTTCCACCGTAGTTGAACCCCAAGGTGCGCATACGTGTCGTCGTCAACACTCGTGGTTTTGTCGATTCTGACCCGTTCCGTGGACTATTACTCACCGCTTTGGGGTCCCAAAGCGTTTTCCATGGTTGTTGAACCCCAAGGTGCGCCTACGTGTCGGTCATCAACAATCACAGTTTTGGCCAATTTTGGTCCGTTTGTTCCGTATTACTCACCGTTTTGTTGCCTGGGCGATTTCCACGATTAGCGAACCCGGGTTGCGTTAATGTGTTGGTCATCAACACTCGTGGTTTTGTCGATTCTGACCCGTTCCGTGGACTATTACTCACCGTTTTGGGGTCCCAAAGCGACTTCGATGGTTGTTGAACCCCAAGGTGCGCTAACGTGTCGGTCATCCACACTCACAACTTTGGCCGATTCTGGCCCATTTCATGGACTATTACTCACTGTTTTGGATTCCCGGAGTGATTACCACGGTTGATTGAACCCCGGGTGCGTTTACATGTCGGCCATCACACTCGAGGTTTTTGTCGATTCTGACCTGTTTCGTGAACTATTACTCACCGTTTTGGGGTCCTGAAGTGATTTCCACTGTTGTTGAACCCCAAGGTGCTTACGTGTCTGTCGTCAACACTTGTGATTTTGTGGATTCTGACCCGTTTCGTGGACTAGTACTCATCGTTTTAGGGTCCCAAAGCGATTTCCATGGTTGTTGAACCGCATGGTACGCTTACGTGTCGGTCATCAACAATCGCAGTTTTGGCCGATCTTGGTCCGTTTCGTGCCCTATTACTCACCGTTTTATTGTCCTAGAGCGATTTCCATGATTGACGATCCCGGATGCATTTACATGTCCGTCGTCAACACTCATAGTTTTGGTCAATTCTGACTCGTTTCGTGGACTATTACTCAACGTTTTGGGCTCCCAAAGCGACATGCATAGTTGTTGAACCCCAAGGTGCGCATATGTGTCGGTCATCAACAATCACAGTTTTGGCCGATTCTGGCCCGTTTCATGGACTACTACTCACCGTTTTGAGGTCCCGGGTGAATTTCACGATTGGCGAACCCCGGGTGCGTTTACGTGTCGGTCATCAACACTCACGGTTTTTGTCGATTCTGACCCGTTTCGTGGACTATTACTCACCGTTTTTGGGTCCCAAAGCGATTTCCATGGATGTTGAACCCCAAGGTGCGCTTTCGTCTCGATCACCAACACTCGCAGATTTGGCGATTATGGTCCGTTTCGTGCCCTATTACTCACTGTATTGTTGTCCTAGTGTGATTTCCATGATGGACGATCCCGGATGCGTTTACATGTCCGTCGTCAACACTCATAGTTTTGGCCAATTCCGACCAGTTTCGTGGACTATTACTCACCGTTTTGGGGTCCCGGCGATTTTGCATAGTTGTTGGACCCCAAGGTGCGCTTACGTGTCGGTCATCAACACTCACAGCTTTGCCGATTCTTGCCCGTTTCGTGGACTAATACTCACCGTTTTGGGGTCCTGAAGCGATTTCCACCGTAGTTGAACCCCAAGGTGCGCATACGTGTCTGTCGTCAACACTCGTGGTTTTGTCGATTCTGACCCGTTCCGTGGACTATTACTCACCGTTTTGGGGTCCCAAAGCGTTTTCCATGGTTGTTGAACCCCAAGGTGCGCCTACGTGTCGGTCATCAACAATCACAGTTTTGGCCAATTTTGGTCCGTTTCGTTCCGTATTACTCACCGTTTTGTTGCCCTTGAGCGATTTCCACGATTAGCGAACCCGGGTTGCGTTAATGTGTTGGTCATCAACACTTTCGCGTTTTTGTCGATTCTGACCTGTTTCGTGGACTATTACTCACCGTTTTGGGGTCCCAAAGCGACTTCGATGGTTGTTGAACCCCAAGGTGCGCTAACGTGTCGGTCATCCACACTCACAACTTTGGCCGATTCTGGCCCATTTCATGGACTATTACTCACTGTTTTGGATTCCGGAGTGATTACCACGGTTGATTGAACCCGGGTGCGTTTACATGTCGGCCATCACACTCGAGGTTTTTGTCGATTCTGACCTGTTTCGTGAACTATTACTCACCGTTTTGGGGTCCTGAAGTGATTTCCACTGTTGTTGAACCCCAAGGTGCTTACGTGTCTGTCGTCAACACTTGTGATTTTGTGGATTCTGACCCGTTTCGTGGACTAGTACTCATCGTTTTAGGGTCCCAAAGCGATTTCCATGGTTGTTGAACCGCATGGTACACTTACGTGTCGGTCATCAACAATCGCAGTTTTGGCCGATCTTGGTCCGTTTCGTGCCCTATTACTCACCGTTTTATTGTCCTAGAGCGATTTCCATGATTGACGATCCCGGATGCATTTACATGTCCGTCGTCAACACTCATAGTTTTGGTCAATTCTGACTCGTTTCGTGGACTATTACTCAACGCTTTGGGCTCCCAAAGCGACATGCATAGTTGTTGAACCCCAAAGTGCGCATATGTGTCGGTCATCAACAATCACAGTTTTGGCGATTCTGGCCCGTTTCATGGACTATTACTCACCGTTTTGAGGTCCCGGGTGAATTCCACGATTGGCGAACCCGGGGTGCGTTTACGTGTCGGTCATCAACACTCGTGGTTTTGTCGATTCTGACCCGTTTCGTGGACTATTACTCACCGCTTTGGGGTCCCAAAGCGATTTCCATGGATGTTGAACCCCAAGGTGCGCTTACGTGTCGATCACCAACACTCGCAGTTTTGGCGATTATGGTCCGTTTGTGCCCTATTACTCACCGTATTGTTGTCCTAGTGCGATTTCCATGATTGGCGATCCGGATGCGTTGACATGTCCGTCGTCAACACTCATAGTTTTGGCCAATTCCGACCCGTTTCGTGGACTATTACTCACCGTTTTGGGGTCCCGAAGCGACTTGCATAGTTGTTGAACCCCAAGGTGCGCTTACGTGTCGGTCATCAACACTCACAGCTTTGCCGATTCTTGCCCGTTTGTGGACTAATACTCACCGTTTTGGGGTCTGAGCGATTTCCACCGTAGTTGAACCCCAAGGTGCGATACGTGTTCTGTCGTCAACACTCGTGGTTTTGTCGATTCTGACCCGTTCCGTGGACTATTACTCACCGTTTTGGGGTCCCAAAGCGTTTTCCATGGTTGTTGAACCCCAAGGTGCGCCTACGTGTCGGTCATCAACAATCACAGTTTTGGCCAATTTTGGTCCGTTTCGTTCCGTATTACTCACCGTTTTGTTGCCCTGGAGCGATTTCCACGATTGACGAACCCCGGGTTGCGTTAATGTGTTGGTCATCAACACTCGCGGTTTTTGTCGATTCTGACCTGTTTCGTGGACTATTACTCACCGTTTTGGGGTCCCAAAGCGACTTCGATGGTTGTTGAACCCCAAGGTGCGCTAACGTGTCGGTCATCCACACTCACAACTTTGGCCGATTCTGGCCCATTTCATGGACTATTACTCACTGTTTTGGATTCCCGGAGTGATTACCACGGTTGATTGAACCCGAGTGCGTTTACATGTCGGCCATCACACTCGAGGTTTTTGTCGATTCTGACCTGTTTCGTGAACTATTACTCACCGCTTTGGGGTCTCAAGTGATTTCCACTGTTGTTGAACCCCAAGGTGCTTACGTGTCTGTCGTCAACACTTGTGATTTTGTGGATTCTGACCCGTTTAGTGGACTAGTACTCATCGCTTTAGGGTCCCAAAGCGATTTCCATGGTTGTTGAACCGCATGGTACGCTTACGTGTCGGTCATCAACAATCGCAGTTTTGGCCGATCTTGGTCCGTTTCGTGCCCTATTACTCACCGCTTTATTGTCCTAGAGCGATTTCCATGATTGACGATCCCGGATGCATTTACATGTCCGTCGTCAACACTCATAGTTTTGGTCAATTCTGACTCGTTTCGTGGACTATTACTCAACGTTTTGGGCTCCCAAAGCGACATGCATAGTTGTTGAACCCCAAAGGTGCGCATATGTGTCGGTCATCAACAATCACAGTTTTGGCGATTCTGGCCCGTTTCATGGACTATTACTCACCGCTTTGAGGTCCCGGAGTGAATTCCACGATTGACGAACCCCGGGGTGCGTTTACGTGTCGGTCATCAACACTCGTGGTTTTTGTCGATTCTGACCCGTTTCATGGACTATTACTCACCGTTTTGGGGTCCCAAAGCGATTTCCATGGATGTTGAACCCCAAGGTGCGCTTACGTTTCGATCACCAACACTCGCAGTTTTGGCCGATTATGGTCCGTTTTGTGCCCTATTACTCACCGTATTGTTGTCCTAGTGTGATTTCCATGATTGACGTTCCCGGATGCGTTGACATGTCCGTCGTCAACACTCATAGTTTTGGCCAATTCCGACCCGTTTCGTGGACTATTACTCACCGTTTTGGGTTCCCGAAGCGACTTGCATAGTTGTTGAACCCCAAGGTGCGCTTACGTGTCGGTCATCAACACTCACAGCTTTGCCGATTCTTGCCCGTTTCGTGGACTAATACTCACCGTTTTGGGGTCCTGAAGCGATTTCCACCGTAGTTGAACCCCAAGGTGCGCATACGTGTCTGTCGTCAACACTCGTGGTTTTGTCGATTCTGACCCGTTCCGTGGACTATTACTCACCGCTTTGGGGTCCCAAAGTGTTTTCCATGGTTGTTGAACCCCAAGGTGCGCCTACGTGTCGGTCATCAACAATCACAGTTTTGGCCAATTTTGGTCCGTTTCGTTCCGTATTACTCACCGTTTTGTTGCCCTGGAGCGATTTCCACGATTGACGAACCCCGGGTTGCGTTAATGTGTTGGTCATCAACACTCGCGGTTTTTGTCGATTCTGACCTGTTTCGTGGACTATTACTCACCGTTTTGGGGTCCCAAAGCGACTTCGATGGTTGTTGAACCCCAAGGTGCGCTAACGTGTCGGTCATCCACACTCACAACTTTGGCCGATTCTGGCCCATTTCATGGACTATTACTCACTGTTTTGGATTCCCGGAGTGATTACCACGGTTGACGAACCCCGGGGTGCGTTTACATGTCGGCCATCACACTCGAGGTTTTTGTCGATTCTGACCTGTTTCGTGAACTATTACTCACCGTTTTGGGGTCCTGAAGTGATTTCCACTGTTGTTGAACCCCAAGGTGCTTACGTGTCTGTCGTCAACACTTGTGATTTTGTGGATTCTGACCCGTTTCGTGGACTAGTACTCATCGTTTTAGGGTCCCAAAGCGATTTCCATGGTTGTTGAACCGCATGGTACACTTACGTGTCGGTCATCAACAATCGCAGTTTTGGCCGATCTTGGTCCGTTTGTGCCCTATTACTCACCGCTTTATTGTCCTAGAGCGATTTCCATGATTGGCGATCCGGATGCATTTACATGTCCGTCGTCAACACTCATAGTTTTGGTCAATTCTGACTCGTTTCGTGGACTATTACTCAACGTTTTGGGCTCCCAAAGCGACATGCATAGTTGTTGAACCCCAAAGGTGCGCATATGTGTCGGTCATCAACAATCACAGTTTTGGCGATTCTGGCCCGTTTCATGGACTATTACTCACCGCTTTGAGGTCCGGAGTGAATTCACGATTGGCGAACCCGGGTGCGTTTACGTGTCGGTCATCAACACTCGTGGTTTTGTCGATTCTGACCCGTTTCATGGACTATTACTCACCGCTTTGGGGTCCCAAAGCGATTTCCATGGATGTTGAACCCCAAGGTGCGCTTACGTGTCGATCACCAACACTCGCAGTTTTGGCGATTATGGTCCGTTTGTGCCCTATTACTCACCGTATTGTTGTCCTAGTGCGATTTCCATGATTGGCGATCCGGATGCGTTGACATGTCCGTCGTCAACACTCATAGTTTTGGCCAATTCCGACCCGTTTCGTGGACTATTACTCACCGTTTTGGGGTCCGGCGACTTGCATAGTTGTTGAACCCCAAGGTGCGCTTACGTGTCGGTCATCAACACTCACAGCTTTGCCGATTCTTGCCCGTTTGTGGACTAATACTCACCGTTTTGGGGTCTGAGCGATTTCCACCGTAGTTGAACCCCAAGGTGCGATACGTGTCGTCGTCAACACTCGTGGTTTTGTCGATTCTGACCCGTTCCGTGGACTATTACTCACCGCTTTGGGGTCCCAAAGTGTTTTCCATGGTTGTTGAACCCCAAGGTGCGCCTACGTGTCGGTCATCAACAATCACAGTTTTGGCCAATTTTGGTCCGTTTTGTTCCGTATTACTCACCGTTTTGTTGCCTCGAGCGATTTCCACGATTGGCGAACCCGGGTTGCGTTAATGTGTTGGTCATCAACACTCGCGGTTTTGTCGATTCTGACCTGTTTCGTGGACTATTACTCACCGCTTTGGGGTCCCAGCGACTTGATGGTTGTTGAACCCCAAGGTGCGCTTAACGTGTCGGTCATCCACACTCACAACTTTGGCGATTCTGGCCCATTTCATGGACTATTACTCACTGTTTTGGATTCCGGAGTGATTACCACGGTTGCGAACCCGGGTGCGTTTACATGTCGGCCATCACACTCGAGGTTTTTGTCGATTCTGACCTGTTTCGTGAACTATTACTCACCGCTTTGGGGTCCCAAGTGATTTCCACTGTTGTTGAACCCCAAGGTGCTTACGTGTCTGTCGTCAACACTTGTGATTTTGTGGATTCTGACCCGTTTCGTGGACTAGTACTCATCGCTTTAGGGTCCCAAAGCGATTTCCATGGTTGTTGAACCGCAAGGTACGCTTACGTGTCGGTCATCAACAATCGCAGTTTTGGCCGATCTTGGTCCGTTTCGTGCCCTATTACTCACCGCTTTATTGTCCTAGAGCGATTTCCATGATTGACGATCCCGGATGCATTTACATGTCCGTCGTCAACACTCATAGTTTTGGTCAATTCTGACTCGTTTCGTGGACTATTACTCAACGTTTTGGGCTCCCAAAGCGACATGCATAGTTGTTGAACCCCAAAGGTGCGCATATGTGTCGGTCATCAACAATCACAGTTTTGGCGATTCTGGCCCGTTTCATGGACTATTACTCACCGTTTTGAGGTCCCGGAGTGAATTCCACGATTGACGAACCCGGGGTGCGTTTACGTGTCGGTCATCAACACTCGTGGTTTTTGTCGATTCTGACCCGTTTCGTGGACTATTACTCACCGTTTTGGGGTCCCAAAGCGATTTCCATGGATGTTGAACCCCAAGGTGCGCTTACGTGTCGATCACCAACACTCGCAGTTTTGGCCGATTATGGTCCGTTTTGTGCCCTATTACTCACCGTATTGTTGTCCTAGTGCGATTTCCATGATTGACGATCCCGGATGCGTTGACATGTCCGTCGTCAACACTCATAGTTTTGGCCAATTCCGACCCGTTTCGTGGACTATTACTCACCGTTTTGGGGTCCCGAAGCGACTTGCATAGTTGTTGAACCCCAAGGTGCGCTTACGTGTCGGTCATCAACACTCACAGCTTTGCCGATTCTTGCCCGTTTCGTGGACTAATACTCACCGCTTTGGGGTCTGAGCGATTTCCACCGTAGTTGAACCCCAAAGGTGCGCGATACGTTCTGTCGTCAACACTCGTGGTTTTGTCGATTCTGACCCGTTCCGTGGACTATTACTCACCGTTTTGGGGTCCCAAAGCGTTTTCCATGGTTGTTGAACCCCAAGGTGCGCCTACGTGTCGGTCATCAACAATCACAGTTTTGGCCAATTTTGGTCCGTTTCGTTCCGTATTACTCACCGTTTTGTTGCCCTGGAGCGATTTCCACGATTGACGAACCCCGGGTTGCGTTAATGTGTTGGTCATCAACACTCGCGGTTTTTGTCGATTCTGACCTGTTTCGTGGACTATTACTCACCGTTTTGGGGTCCCAAAGCGACTTCGATGGTTGTTGAACCCCAAGGTGCGCTTAACGTGTCGGTCATCCACACTCACAACTTTGCCGATTCTGGCCCATTTCATGGACTATTACTCACTGTTTTGGATTCCCGGAGTGATTACCACGGTTGACGAACCCCGGGGTGCGTTTACATGTCGGCCATCACACTCGAGGTTTTTGTCGATTCTGACCTGTTTCGTGAACTATTACTCACCGTTTTGGGGTCCTGAAGTGATTTCCACTGTTGTTGAACCCCAAGGTGCTTACGTGTCTGTCGTCAACACTTGTGATTTTGTGGATTCTGACCCGTTTCGTGGACTAGTACTCATCGTTTTAGGGTCCCAAAGCGATTTCCATGGTTGTTGAACCGCAAGGTACGCTTACGTGTCGGTCATCAACAATCGCAGTTTTGGCCGATCTTGGTCCGTTTCGTGCCCTATTACTCACCGTTTTATTGTCCTAGAGCGATTTCCATGATTGACGATCCCGGATGCATTTACATGTCCGTCGTCAACACTCATAGTTTTGGTCAATTCTGACTCGTTTCGTGGACTATTACTCAACGTTTTGGGCTCCCAAAGCGACATGCATAGTTGTTGAACCCCAAGGTGCGATATATGTCGGTCATCAACAATCACAGTTTTGGCCGATTCTGGCCCGTTTCATGGACTATTACTCACCGTTTTGAGGTCCCGGAGTGAATTCCACGATTGACGAACCCCGGGGTGCGTTTACGTGTCGGTCATCAACACTCGTGGTTTTTGTCGATTCTGACCCGTTTCGTGGACTATTACTCACCGTTTTGGGGTCCCAAAGCGATTTCCATGGATGTTGAACCCCAAGGTGCGCTTACGTGTCGATCACCAACACTCGCAGTTTTGGCCGATTATGGTCCGTTTTGTGCCCTATTACTCACCGTATTGTTGTCCTAGTGCGATTTCCATGATTGACGATCCCGGATGCGTTGACATGTCCGTCGTCAACACTCATAGTTTTGGCCAATTCACCCGTTTCGTGGACTATTACTCACCGCTTTGGGGTCCCGGCGACTTGCATAGTTGTTGAACCCCAAGGTGCGCTTACGTGTCGGTCATCAACACTCACAGCTTTGCCGATTCTTGCCCGTTTCGTGGACTAATACTCACCGTTTTGGGGTCCTGAAGCGATTTCCACCGTAGTTGAACCCCAAGGTGCGCATACGTGTCTGTCGTCAACACTCGTGGTTTTGTCGATTCTGACCCGTTCCGTGGACTATTACTCACCGTTTTGGGGTCCCAAAGCGTTTTCCATGGTTGTTGAACCCCAAGGTGCGCCTACGTGTCGGTCATCAACAATCACAGTTTTGGCCAATTTTGGTCCGTTTCGTTCCTTATTACTCACCGTTTTGTTGCCCTGGAGCGATTTCCACGATTGACGAACCCCGGGTTGCGTTAATGTGTTGGTCATCAACACTCGCGGTTTTTGTCGATTCTGACCTGTTTCGTGGACTATTACTCACCGTTTTGGGGTCCCAAGCGACTTCGATGGTTGTTGAACCCCAAGGTGCGCTAACGTGTCGGTCATCCACACTCACAACTTTGGCCGATTCTGGCCCATTTCATGGACTATTACTCACTGTTTTGGATTCCCGGAGTGATTACCACGGTTGACGAACCCCGGGGTGCGTTTACATGTCGGCCATCACACTCGAGGTTTTTGTCGATTCTGACCTGTTTCGTGAACTATTACTCACCGTTTTGGGGTCCTGAAGTGATTTCCACTGTTGTTGAACCCCAAGGTGCTTACGTGTCTGTCGTCAACACTTGTGATTTTGTGGATTCTGACCCGTTTCGTGGACTAGTACTCATCGTTTTAGGGTCCCAAAGCGATTTCCATGGTTGTTGAACCGCAAGGTACGCTTACGTGTCGGTCATCAACAATCGCAGTTTTGGCCGATCTTGGTCCGTTTCGTGCCCTATTACTCACCGTTTTATTGTCCTAGAGCGATTTCCATGATTGACGATCCCGGATGCATTTACATGTCCGTCGTCAACACTCATAGTTTTGGTCAATTCTGACTCGTTTCGTGGACTATTACTCAACGTTTTGGGCTCCCAAAGCGACATGCATAGTTGTTGAACCCCAAGGTGCGCATATGTGTCGGTCATCAACAATCACAGTTTTGGCCGATTCTGGCCCGTTTCATGGACTATTACTCACCGTTTTGAGGTCCCGGAGTGAATTCCACGATTGACGAACCCCGGGGTGCGTTTACGTGTCGGTCATCAACACTCGTGGTTTTTGTCGATTCTGACCCGTTTCGTGGACTATTACTCACCGTTTTGGGGTCCCAAAGCGATTTCCATGGATGTTGAACCCCAAGGTGCGCTTACGTGTCGATCACCAACACTCGCAGTTTTGGCCGATTATGGTCCGTTTTGTGCCCTATTACTCACCGTATTGTTGTCCTAGTGCGATTTCCATGATTGACGATCCCGGATGCGTTGACATGTCCGTTGTCAACACTCATAGTTTTGGCCAATTCCGACCCGTTTCGTGGACTATTACTCACCGTTTTGGGGTCCCGAAGCGACTTGCATAGTTGTTGAACCCCAAGGTGCGCTTACGTGTCGGTCATCAACACTCACAGCTTTGCCGATTCTTGCCCGTTTCGTGGACTAATACTCACCGTTTTGGGGTCCTGAAGCGATTTCCACCGTAGTTGAACCCCAAGGTGCGATACGTGTCCGTCGTCAACACTCGTGGTTTTGTCGATTCTGACCCGTTCCGTGGACTATTACTCACCGCTTTGGGGTCCCAAAGCGTTTTCCATGGTTGTTGAACCCCAAGGTGCGCCTACGTGTCGGTCATCAACAATCACAGTTTTGGCCAATTTTGGTCCGTTTAGTTCCGTATTACTCACCGTTTTGTTGCCTGAGCGATTTCCACGATTGGCGAACCCGGGTTGCGTTAATGTGTTGGTCATCAACACTCGCGGTTTTGTCGATTCTGACCTGTTTCGTGGACTATTACTCACCGCTTTGGGGTCCCAAAGCGACTTGATGGTTGTTGAACCCCAAGGTGCGCTTAACGTGTCGGTCATCCACACTCACAACTTTGGCGATTCTGGCCCATTTCATGGACTATTACTCACTGTTTTGGATTCCGGAGTGATTACCACGGTTGCGAACCCGGGTGCGTTTACATGTCGGCCATCACACTCGAGGTTTTTGTCGATTCTGACCTGTTTCGTGAACTATTACTCACCGCTTTGGGGTCTCAAGTGATTTCCACTGTTGTTGAACCCCAAGGTGCTTACGTGTCTGTCGTCAACACTTGTGATTTTGTGGATTCTGACCCGTTTCGTGGACTAGTACTCATCGTTTTAGGGTCCCAAAGCGATTTCCATGGTTGTTGAACCGCAAGGTACGCTTACGTGTCGGTCATCAACAATCGCAGTTTTGGCCGATCTTGGTCCGTTTCGTGCCCTATTACTCACCGTTTTATTGTCCTAGAGCGATTTCCATGATTGACGATCCCGGATGCATTTACATGTCCGTCGTCAACACTCATAGTTTTGGTCAATTCTGACTCGTTTCGTGGACTATTACTCAACGTTTTGGGCTCCCAAAGCGACATGCATAGTTGTTGAACCCCAAGGTGCGCATATGTGTCGGTCATCAACAATCACAGTTTTGGCCGATTCTGGCCCGTTTCATGGACTATTACTCACCGTTTTGAGGTCCCGGAGTGAATTCCACGATTGACGAACCCCGGGGTGCGTTTACGTGTCGGTCATCAACACTCGTGGTTTTTGTCGATTCTGACCCGTTTCGTGGACTATTACTCACCGTTTTGGGGTCCCAAAGCGATTTCCATGGATGTTGAACCCCAAGGTGCGCTTACGTGTCGATCACCAACACTCGCAGTTTTGGCCGATTATGGTCCGTTTTGTGCCCTATTACTCACCGTATTGTTGTCCTAGTGCGATTTCCATGATTGACGATCCCGGATGCGTTGACATGTCCGTTGTCAACACTCATAGTTTTGGCCAATTCCGACCCGTTTCGTGGACTATTACTCACCGTTTTGGGGTCCCGAAGCGACTTGCATAGTTGTTGAACCCCAAGGTGCGCTTACGTGTCGGTCATCAACACTCACAGCTTTGCCGATTCTTGCCCGTTTCGTGGACTAATACTCACCGTTTTGGGGTCCTGAAGCGATTTCCACCGTAGTTGAACCCCAAGGTGCGCATACGTGTCTGTCGTCAACACTCGTGGTTTTGTCGATTCTGACCCGTTCCATGGACTATTACTCACCGCTTTGGGGTCCCAAAGTGTTTTCCATGGTTGTTGAACCCCAAGGTGCGCCTACGTGTCGGTCATCAACAATCACAGTTTGGCCAATTTTGGTCCGTTTCATTCCGTATTACTCACCGTTTTGTTGCCCTGGAGCGATTTCCACGATTGACGAACCCCGGGTTGCGTTAATGTGTTGGTCATCAACACTCGCGGTTTTTGTCGATTCTGACCTGTTTCGTGGACTATTACTCACCGTTTTGGGGTCCCAAAGCGACTTCGATGGTTGTTGAACCCCAAGGTGCGCTAACGTGTCGGTCATCAACACTCACAACTTTGGCCGATTCTGGCCCATTTCATGGACTATTACTCACTGTTTTGGATTCCCGGAGTGATTACCACGGTTGACGAACCCCGGGGTGCGTTTACATGTCGGCCATCACACTCGAGGTTTTTGTCGATTCTGACCTGTTTCGTGAACTATTACTCACCGTTTTGGGGTCCTGAAGTGATTTCCACTGTTGTTGAACCCCAAGGTGCTTACGTGTCTGTCGTCAACACTTGTGATTTTGTGGATTCTGACCCGTTTCGTGGACTAGTACTCATCGTTTTAGGGTCCCAAAGCGATTTCCATGGTTGTTGAACCGCAAGGTGCGCTTACGTGTCGGTCATCAACAATCGCAGTTTTGGCCGATCTTGGTCCGTTTGTGCCCTATTACTCACCGTTTTATTGTCCTAGAGCGATTTCCATGATTGACGATCCCGGATGCATTTACATGTCCGTCGTCAACACTCATAGTTTTGGTCAATTCTGACTCGTTTCGTGGACTATTACTCAACGTTTTGGGCTCCCAAAGCGACATGCATAGTTGTTGAACCCCAAAGGTGCGCATATGTGTCGGTCATCAACAATCACAGTTTTGGCGATTCTGGCCCGTTTCATGGACTATTACTCACCGTTTTGAGGTCCCGGGTGAATTCCACGATTGGCGAACCCCGGGTGCGTTTACGTGTCGGTCATCAACACTCGTGGTTTTGTCGATTCTGACCCGTTTCGTGGACTATTACTCACCGCTTTGGGGTCCCAAAGCGATTTCCATGGATGTTGAACCCCAAGGTGCGCTTACGTGTCGATCACCAACACTCGCAGTTTTGGCCGATTATGGTCCGTTTTGTGCCCTATTACTCACCGTATTGTTGTCCTAGTGCGATTTCCATGATTGACGATCCCGGATGCGTTGACATGTCCGTCGTCAACACTCATAGTTTTGGCCAATTCCGACCCGTTTCGTGGACTATTACTCACCGTTTTGGGGTCCCGAAGCGACTTGCATAGTTGTTGAACCCCAAGGTGCGCTTACGTGTCGGTCATCAACACTCACAGCTTTGCCGATTCTTGCCCGTTTCGTGGACTAATACTCACCGTTTTGGGGTCCTGAAGCGATTTCCACCGTAGTTGAACCCCAAGGTGCGCATACGTGTCTGTCGTCAACACTCGTGGTTTTGTCGATTCTGACCCGTTCCATGGACTATTACTCACCGCTTTGGGGTCCCAAAGTGTTTTCCATGGTTGTTGAACCCCAAGGTGCGCCTACGTGTCGGTCATCAACAATCACAGTTTGGCCAATTTTGGTCCGTTTCGTGGACTATTACTCACCGTTTTGTTGCCTGGGCGATTTCCACGATTGGCGAACCCGGGTTGCGTTAATGTGTTGGTCATCAACACTCGCGGTTTTGTCGATTCTGACCTGTTTCGTGGACTATTACTCACCGTTTTGGG